>MTQE01003491.1:7642750-7659542 GCA_014337955.1 Aspidoscelis marmoratus
ATGCTGAGTCGAATCAGAGACTGATTGGGTACGGCTGGATTTTTGGCTATCCGAGCAACCGCATGTTCATTTCAATGCAAACGTCCGCAAACACAAGCTATTTGATGGAGTTTTTGAATGCAGATCAGGTTTTGCGCATCTCTGCTCTGCATGGCATGGCTTTCTGTTTTAGTTCAGCCGTCTCTCCCTTGAACATTCAGATCAAACCCCCAACCAAACCAATGCTGCCAGCTTCATTCCCCCTGAGGGAGGCAACTGTGCAAAGACAGAATAAATAAAGAAGCTGGCAAGCATTTCCTTTCTTATTCAGAACCCGCAAACCAGGGCAGAGGAACCTGGGATCTTTTTAGGCTTGTTGGACTCTTGAACTTTCACCGTCCCTTATAGTTGGCCCATGTTGGTTGAGGCTTATGGGGTCTAGAGCCCAGTGACGTCTAGAAGTGTTCTAGAATGGAGAGATCCTTGAATTGTTCTGCCGTTTGTTCCACATTTTTGGCTGGAAGGAAGTTTTAGCGGGGGAGGGGGGGTTCTTGCTGGATTAGAACTTGAGGAACCAGGGACCAAATTGGTCTAGTGGTTAGAAAACTGGGAATACTGGCTTTGATTCCGCACTCTTCCACAAAACCAGCTGGGTGACCTTGGGCTAGCCACAGCTCTCCTCTGAGCTCTCACAGCTCCACCACCTCACAGGGTGTTCTGTTGTGGGGAGAATAGGAAGCTTTGTCAGCTGCTTTGAGTGCCCTTAAATGGGTGAGAAAAGTGTGGTAGAAAAGCCAACTCTTCTTCTTCAAATCCTGACTGTGTCTCCTTCAGCCTTTTAGCCTAACCTTCCTCGCAGGTGGCCGTGAGAATAAAATGAAGGAGAGGAAGCTAATATTGGCTGTCCTGAACTCCTCCAAAGAAAGATGGGATTCGAGCGCATACATAAAAGGGCAGTTATTGGTACTACCTCCAAATTGACCATCACGTCCTTTCAGGAATGGTCGGAGCAGGGCCATTAAAGCACCGTCTCTTTTCCTGGCATCTGCTACAGGCTTTGAACGAGAACGCCAATCTCTCCTTCGTGCGTCCCCGCTGGATCTACAACTGCAACGAAAGACAGAGACTCGTTCCTCATCAGCCATACGTCGTGGTGCCCCGATCGTAAGGAGGACTCGCACATATGTGGAAAATATATTCATGCTCACACCTTATGGAGCAAACTGGTCTTCTTTCCTTTCGGGGCTGCTGTCGATATGTGGCTTTCATTTTTTTTCCCACTTGAAAGTTTCAGCGAGGACTTTTCCAGGTACTCACTCAAGCTCAGCAGCAGAGTTTTTTGACCGTTCTAGTTTGTTTCAGCCGTAGAAGGTCCACTTTCGGAGACCATGGCTGGTCTTGGGGGAAATCGAATAAAGAAGTCACTTGGGGGCGGGGGCACGGCTCTGAAGCAAGTTCAGCTACAGCTTTAGGAGTTAAAAGACCGAACAAGAACTGGATTTAAACTAAAAGCCAGGCTTCAATTAAGAAAGGAAAATGCATGGACCCACATACTCCTTCATGTTAACTTTTGTTTTTAGGATTCTTTGTCACTCTTGTGCTCTTGTGTTTTGTTTTGTTTTGTTTTAAATCTCTTTCCCATCCCCCTGTCTTTCTAAGAGGATCATGCTGGTGTCGCTCACCAGTTCACATGCTGGTGGCAATGGCCATCTGAGAGTGTAAGAATATATGCTTTGGTTTGTATCTGTGTCGCTCAGGGTATTGGAGGAGCCATTTTAATTCCTACTACTACAGAATTTAATTCCATTTAAATTTTGTGACTCCGCACCCAACGTGGAGTCCCTGGCTGCACATTGATGTTTGCAGATGGAATTTATTTCTTTATCTGTGCACACTGGTAAATTTGAATACATGGATTTGTTGTACATGAGTCAAGGTTTTCAACAAATACAAACCACGTACACGTACATGAACCTTTGTCTGTACCACAGAACAATAACTCTTCAGCATGGCCAGAGCTAACTTCCAATCTGGGATATCGAATTACCAGTTGCTTGTTTTAGCTCACATTCCTTTTTCACCTCTTTGTGTCTGCTCCATCTTGTACACATCTCCATTCAGACATGTGAGAATTAAGTGGAGGCTGTGCAGCTTTTAAGCATCCATAGCCGTACACTTGGAAAAAATGCTGAGTTTTCTCAGTCTTGAAATTCTTCCTGGGGCAGAGTTTTTAAGCAACAGTGTTTAAGAGTTCTAGGCAGAAAGCCATGCCTATTAAACTAGATTAGGGTTATTCTACAGCTAATATAGCCCAAGCTGCCTTTTGTTGTTATTTGGTTGATTTTGAAACAGCTCCAGTAGGCATGTGTTCATACTATACTTAGCAAGAAATAGGAAAGGTCTCTGTGCATACTGGCTTTAGTCAATTTCAACTGGGGTTAGTCAATTTCAGATGGGTGTTGTCAATTTCACTCTTTCCCCTCCACCACCACTGAGTAAGGGAGAAGGCTGAGGATTTTCACTTCAAAGAAACAAAGAGAAGCCTTTTCCTGTCTCAACCATGTTACAAGCTGCTTTTTTTGGTCTTAAAATGTTCCACCCACTCCCCTCTTAAAAAGGACATGCTACTCCTTGCCTTCGATGGGCTGTAGCTTGGGTTTGAGAGGTCTTGAATAATCTACCTCTTTTTTATAGCAGATTTCCTCAGCCTTCAGCACTGGGGACAAAGCAGCAACATTTCTGTCCCTTAGTTATATTTGCCATTGTTAGCTGCAACCCATATCTAACAAGATGCACCTCAATCCCAGGTCATTGATTTCCAGCAGACCAGCTCCCTTTTGTAAGTGGTTGCAGTGTGGCAATTCCCCCAGGAAGTGGAGCTGTAAGGTTCCACGAAGTGGGGCACAAATGCCTCCGCAATGCCTGCTTGCTTGTGCCGGACGCCTCGCCTGGAACCCCTCGCCAGGAAAAGGTGAGGCCAGAAACCTTCCTTTTGTCTCCTAGCCAGAGTGGTGCCAGCTATTTTATGTGTTTTCCCCGCTCAGCAAAGTCACCGACTGAGCATGGGGTAGAGTTGGAGCAGAGAATCACTTGCATCACTGCTTCTCCCAAGCCCTTGAAACAATCAACAGGTGCTATATTTGTGTATCGATCAAAGGAGTGCAATGCCTAGGAGGCAGCGATATGTTTCTTAGTGGGCTATCTCCATTTTGTTACCCTCCTTTGTGCCCTGATCTAATGAAGGCTGCGTTGTCTAGCTGCAGACTTTACCTGGAGAGGACAAGGGATAGCAGCAGTTTAAAATAACCTAGAGTGGCTTCCCACTGAAGGAATAAGACTTGGGGAAGCCCTCAAATGGATTTCTGCACATTACCAGAATGGTGGTGGTGGTGGTGTGTGGAGAGGGTAGCTATTAAACTGACCAATTTGTGTTGCAGCTCATGAGCCAACTTAAGGGCTTTTTCAAGACAAAATGGAACCACAATTCAGTTCAGTTTGTCTACAGGGAAACAACCCTTGGAAGTATATTCATGTCTTTTTCTTTCTGTATTATTATTTTTTAATAAAGAATAAAATCTTAAGTCTTGGACTGCTCCTCTGCTTGGCTGTAGAATAGGTTTTGCAGCAGTTTGGTCTTACGGTGAGAGTGCCAGAATCTTATCTGCAGATCTCCTGGTTCAATTCCGTGCTCCTCCGTGAAGCCAGCAGGGTGGCCTTGGTCTAATCACAGCTCTCTTTCTGAACTCTCACAGTCCCACCTATCTCACAGGGTATCTGTTGTGTGGAGAAGAACAGGTTCATCAGCCGCTTTGCTTAAAGGGTGATAAACATGGGGTATAAAGACCAACTCTTCTACTACGGCTACTTAAAATCTAATCGTTCAGGTGCCACCCAATCAGTGGGCACTTGTATGCAGTTTTCTTGACAAAGTTACAGACATGGCTTGCCAAAGCTTGCTTTTGAACAGAGGCTGGGAATTGAACGTATAACCCATAGCTTCCCGGATAGCTTGCTCTACGACTGGACTACAGCCTTAACATCTTCCTTAACATGGAAACAAAACATCCACAATGAGTTATACAATTTCCCAGCACAATCTCCCGATTTCTCCATGTCATTTATTCCACACTTCCGTGCTGGAAATGTTTTCCGTTTCCACTGACTTTAGATTTACACTATTTTACAAAAGTGTATAAATGGCTTAAAGTTTGGAATGTAAGCTTCTGGTGTTGATACGTAATGTGAGTTTGCTGGTTTTTTTTTTTTTTTTAATGAACTGTCTTAACTGCTTATAAGGTTTGATTTTTGTAGACAATGGTAGTTAGGAATTGCTTTGCTGATTCTCGGTAAGGACCGACTACTCTTCCCATTTTTTCCCAAAACAAAATGCTTTGAAAGTTTGTAAGCAGAAAATAGTAAGTCTCGTTTCACCCATACTTTGTCCTCTGGCCCGCCAGATGTCCTTGAACAATTCCCAGCATTCCACGCTTCCAGTGTCGGCCCCAGTGAAATGCTGGGAGCCACTGGTCAGGAATATCCGGAAGACCGTAGCTGGAGTACCAGTGGTCTGACATACAGATGGCTCAAAATAAGAGCAACCTCTGGCTCTTATTCCAGCTACCAGCTCCAACGAGTACAAGCAAATGAAATGACAAGAATAAACAAAATGGAAGACAACCAGTTCTTTATAGGGGTGTGCACGAATGCAATTTTTGGGACTCGATTTGAATCAAATACCCAAAAATCTGAATCAATTAGAATCCTTTAAATTAGAATGTATTCACATTTTATTTGATGTGAATAGATTTGAATCTGTCTGTTCAAATTTTTTATTTGAATTTGCACATACGAATGTTGTCAACGAATGTGCCCGTATGCATCATTACGCCTCCCATACACATCTGTACCCATCCCGTATGCATCCCGTTTTCATCCCACAGGGATCCGTACAAATGTTTATGGATGTGGGAACGATGTGTGTGCGTGCAAGTACGCATCAGGTATGTACACGCAGAAATGTCCGAATGATTTCAACACGTAGATTTGAAAATTCGAAATTCATTCGTATTTATAGACATTTGATTCGAATTCAAATGTCTAAATTCAGTCATATTTCAAATGTTTTGAATATTCGTGCCCATCCCTAGTTCTTCACCTGATGCTTGACCTATCGCCTCTAATTTTAAGGGCCACTGAGTTCACGCCCTGACACTGCGTTGCATTTTGTATGTTTTATTCATTTTTTTTTCCAAGAAAAATAAGACAAAAACTCCAGGCTCTAAGTGAAGTCCCATTTTTAGTATCAATGACAAACAGACTGTGGATCAATCCGTTCCCTCCCCACCCATGACTGCCCCTCACAACAATCTAAAACAGCTGCCCTGAAGTGTGGGAGGAACTGATTTTGGGGGGCGGGGGGAGACAGAGAGAGAGAAAGAAAAGAAATGATACCTTGGCAAACGTTACAGGATAAAAGGAACAAAATGTAATTGTACAATTCCGACACTGAGGTGGAAGGTGAGTCTAGAAAGCAACAGGCTACTACAATATTGGACAGTGAAATTCAAACTGCCAATGTTGGGAGGGCGGGCATGCAGCTGCCCAAAACCTGGAGAGCAAAAAGGTGTAGAAGCAACCATATAGGAGAAGCCTGTTGTGTATACCAAGTGCTAACACACACGCAGCCCAAAAAAGATTCAGGCAGGCCTTTGAGAAACGTAATTTGTTCATGAAGAGTTTCTTATTCATCTTGTGCAAATGCCTGACCCTCCACTTTGAGATACCCAAAAGTGTGTTGAACCACAAAAATAATCACTGGAGCTGTTGAAAAACAATTAGTGTGCACTGGACCACCAGTACCTGGATACGGGCATGGTACTTTGTGTGTTACCACGAACTTCAATTTCTGTGATTTGGGGGGGGGGGGACCACACACCTGCATTCTGAAAAACAGAACTAATTCTGTGCCATTTCCATACCCCAACCATACCCCTGCCTTTCCAATTCTTTTAAGCAGAACTCTAGATGTGCCACACGAAATGCTGCAATGGGCCGGAACATGTTAAAAGCTTTCCATTTTTAACAGCCAGGGCTAGATGCACAGAGCATTCGCTAGACCACAGGACATCACCGGTACACACCCGAACCTCTGACAGGCCTAACTTAAATTGCACCCTTCAGAGCAATGATGATTCCAATGCAAGCGCATGCCAGTCGGGCAAAGCAATGCAGAAATCGCAGAGCCCCGATTAATGGTTTATCCTTTCAGGCTCTCAAGTCCCCAAAGCATATAGGCACCTACAACTCTTCCCACCGCCACGGTATCTCAGGACCCTTCAGGACTGGTTGCAGAGCGTGTGGACTGGCAAGGTTTGAAGATCACGCTCTGTGAGGGCAGGCTTCAGCAATGTTCAAGGCTGCGTAATTTATTCATTTTGCAAAACAGGGCCTTGGTGAAGAACCGGGGTTCTCCGGGGGTTATGCTTTGCTTCTCCCCAATTTTCTAGCATGGTATACACAGCTTCACCTACAGAGGAGCCACTCACTTGGCACAGGGAGGGAGAATAATAAAAAGCCAAAAATAAAAACCAGCACAAGGGTCAAGAAGTTGTGGGTCACCGAGAACATCTTCATGTAGCTTCAAAACCCCTCCCTCTTCATATGGTTATTTACAAAAATCCCACCACGATCACCAGGTGTCCGGATTCACCACCACCTTCTCTCTCCTCGATTGTCCAGACTCTCAAAAGCTCCGCCTCAGGGCCTCTCCCCGTTGCTGTGACCCTTGTTCTGGGCTACATCACCCCCCAATTCCCCATCCTCGTGCACCCGCTGGTGAAGCGTGAGGTTGCGAAGCTGCCGGAAGCTCTTGCTGCACTGCAGGCACGGGTATGGGCGCCCGGCTGCGGCAGCTGCGTGGATCTGTTGATGAGCGGCCAGCTTGGATGGGTAGCAGAAGCTCTTGCCGCAGCGGTTGCAGGGGTACGGGCGCTGCCCCGTGTGTGTGCGGCGGTGGGCCGCCAGCTTGGATGGGTAGCAGAAGCTCTTGGGGCAGTCGGCACATTTGTAAGGGCGCTCCGGCGTGTGGATCCACTGGTGGGCAGCCAGCTTGGAGCGGTGTCCAAAGCGCTTGGGGCACAACGTGCAGGGGTACGGGCGCTCGCCGGTGTGCGTGCGGCGGTGGGCCGCCAGCTTGGATGGGTAGCTGAAGCTCTTCGGGCAATCGGGGCATTTGTACGGGCGCTCGGCACAGTGGGTCCATTGGTGTGTGGCCAGCTTGGAGCGGTACACGAAGCGCTTGCCACAGTCTTTGCACTGGTAGGGACGCTCTGAGGGCAGGACGGCGGGGGGCCGTGGGCGGCGAGGGCGGGCTGGCTTTGTGGACTCCGTAGTGGGCGGGGACGGAAGGGCCGCAGGCGAAGGCGACTTTGTGTTCTCCTTCAATGCCTGCGAGTCTGAAAGGAAAGGAAGAGATGGGGGTAAAGGTTAGAAGAGAACGTCTACAGCAGGGCTGGCCCAACGGGACCACAGTTGTCATAAGACTCCAACCCTCACGGTGAACTGTAGAAACAGAGTCCTATAGGCTAAATGACATTATTCTAGCCGTGAACAGGCGCACCTACAGATGCTCTGATGCATGTGTGAAACATGGCCGTGCAGAATTTGGAACAACATGCAAGTCTTTATCTCCATATCAGTTCAGGGCTTCATGCCCCCTGCCCCCTGCCTCCGAGTAATCCAGATCACTAGACCTCTACGTAATCCAGATTTGTGGGCACCCCTGATCCGGATTAACAGAAGGAAAATGCAGAAAAGATCATTCTCTCAGTGGGAGCTATTCTTTGAGCACCTCGTCTCCAGGTCCTGCCATAAAGGTAGGAAAACCTACGTCTAGGCAGACAAGCCAGTGTTGTAGACCCAGAAGTATCAAGAGTTGGTCAAGCCGGGTCCTCTCAACTCCCCACCCCTATGTTCCTTACCTGTAATGTTACCAGTCAGAGGGTCAGTCGCCACCCCATTCTTATTGGTGCTCATACAGGACTGTTCCCCCCTTTCCAGCATCAGGACGAGGCTAGGACGGGTGAGAATATAACCTGCAGAAAAAGGGCCAGGGGAAAAGGGGAGAAAGATAAATCCCATCACTGTTAGCAAGACGGAAACATGAAAGCGAAAAAAGAAAAGAAAAAGGAATCCAACAGATTTTTAAGAGGCAAAAAGCTAACGTAAGCAGATCCAATCAAAATACTCATACTAGTAAAGGCTAAGTATTTTTTGTCACCTGGACAAATTTCAAAAATTCAGTGCCTAAAATGACTACCCGTGCTATTTTCTGATCAAACACAACTGGATTCACATGAACAAAATGGAAATGCAAAGGGCATTCACTGCCATCCACACCCACCAGTATCCCAGTTCACTGGAGATGCTATCAAGCCACATGCTGACTTGGAAGATACCCACAGACATGGCTTATAATATTCAGGTCTATTTATCTGGGCCTGAGGTCTACGTAGAAACTTGGTGGGGTCCTTAACACTGATAAAATGAATCTTGCATCTAGCAGACATTAGGGATGTACACAAATGTGGGTATTGACATCCGATTCATAACAAATCGAATGTTAGAAAATTCTTATTCCTTTGAATAGATCCCCCTCAAATGTGGTGGGATTCTATTCGATATGAATGTATTCATACAAATTTGTACGAATATCCAATACAAAAGAATATGTATCTGATACGAACGAATACGTATCCAATACATATTCTGTAACCTATCCATGCTCTGAAAGCACCAAATCCAACCTGAATCCACTTTTAATCCGCTCTTGATCCGCGTCAAATGCAATCTGGATCCGCTGCAGGTGTGTGGCACAGACACTTTCCCACCTCCCCAGTTTAACATATGTCCAAACTATTTGTAGAAATGTCTGAACTATTTGTACGAATGTCCGGAACATTTGGATTCGTACGCATGTTAACGTACGAATGTAACATTTGATTCGGGCATGAATGTCCGAATTCGGACGAATAAGCAACGTGACGAATATCTGTGCTCATCCCAATCAGACTTCAACTGCTTACTCCTCTACGTTTGGATATTCCAGAATAAAACATGGATAGTCGGGAATACAGTACCCATTCTTAATTTCAGAATATCCAAATATACTGGAATAAGGAACTGACATCTGGATGCAACCAGCGTTGCACCATTTTGGTACAGTGTTGCCTAGACACAGGAAGTAAAACAGTATGTGCGGGGTAATCTCTGAATTATATTAGCTCTTTTGGTGCTGGCAAGCAATACTGTCAGACCTGAATCAGCTGGTACACCACAGGGCCAAGTAATTTTTTTTGTGGATTTCCACCACCACCTTTCTTTTGTGTGTGTGTGTGTGTGTGTGTACGAAACACAGAGCCCAGAAAGACATTTCCTCACCTGGTCAGCTTCTCAAGCAGCAGGTTTTAAGCCCCCCAAAAGAGAGGTGTGATTTCTTATCTCATTTCACATCCTAAAATGTTATTCTAAACACTCACCTATGGCAAGTAAGTCCAGGTCACGTTTACATAATGGGGCCTAAGGATATATGGGCCTAAGGCAGCTTGTCATTTACTGTATATCTCTGCCCTTGGATGGGCAAGCAACAGGCTGGTGGTGTATGGATGAGGCCCAGGTTAACTGAAAGCCCTTCAACTGCCCTGTCCTCTCATGGCTTTTCACCTCCTGCGAGGCCCCAGGATCCAAACACTGTCTGATCCGGCCTTTGTGCAACTTGGCCTAACTGTGGGGTTGCTATGGCAACTTGGTTGCACAGCCCTAGAGGCCTTGGTGGATGGAAGAGGACGTGCCACGTTAATTCAGTGGACTATTTGTGGTACCAGTGCAGAGAATCAAAGCAGGAAGCTTTTAATGTAAGGGCTAGAAGCCATCTACAAGTGGGACACCAGAGACAAACGCGTGCCTTGACAGAGGCAAGGCTTCATACATGGCAGGCCTCAGAACCAGGGCCAATATGTGCACCTGGCGTCTGAAACACAGCGCACTAAATCAGGTGCTACAGCCCCTTGTGTCAAAAGCTGGCTCTTTCTTTACCCCAGTCAATATTAAAAACCAAATATGGGTGGCCATCCAGACATTCCTGGACAAAAGCTCCCATCATCCCTGGCATCATGTTGGCCAGGGACCATTGGAAGCTGCAGTCACAGGAGCATCTAGCAATCTGAAGATTCCCCATTTTGGCTGACCACTTGGAAAGGGCGGGGAGAAAAGAAACAAACAGGAACTGAAGGCATCTTAGGGGGCAAGAGGTTGACAAAGGTCGAGTTGACAAAGGTTGGAAATTCCCAGCCTGCAACCACCATAATTCCTTGTCACCGGCACTCCTAATTGGGCTTTCTAGGAATTAAATTATCAAAACATTTGAGGGTTCTCTAGTTGGACTCCCTCCGGGGTGTACTGCTATATTCAAATCAACTGTGCATCTATATTGCATGTAAACAGTGTTTGAAGGGCTGCAGAGAAGTTTGGCATCCCATTCTATCATCTATCACCCCCAGAAAAGCAGAACATAATTCTAAAAAGCCATACTTTTGTAGATCAGGGGCCTTTCTGCACTTATTTTATGTATTTATTTTATTTATTTGCATTTTTATCCTACCCTACACTCAAGGGTTTCAGGGCGGGGTACAACAAATGAACACATTAAAACCAATAACATATTAAACATATTAAAAATCATGGCAACGTTTGAATGTGGGGAGGAAAAGGCTGTTCCTTTACTTAGTCAAAGGCCAGGGTAAAGAGGTGCCATCTTCACAGCTCATTTAAACACATAGAGCGAAGGTGCCTGACGCACCACTGGAGGGAGACTATTTCACAGACTGGGAGCCACCACTGAGAAGGCCCTTGTCCGGGTGCCCGCCCGTTTTGCTGCTGAGGGTGGTGGTACAAACCAGGAGGGCCTCCTGTCCCGATCTTAGGGCATGGGCAGGTCAATATGGAAGAAAGCGTTCCTTTAGATATTTAGGGCCCAAGTCATTTAGGGCCTTATAAGTCAAAGTTAACACCTGGAACTGTGCTTGGCAGCAAATTCTGGATTGTATCTCAGAATAGCAGCCTGCTGTCTACATGATCATGTAGTCTATGGCAGGCACCAAGCAAGGCCTATCATACCCTATATGAGCATGCAAACAACAGACACCTATCCCAAGAAGTATTCTAGAATAAGACCAAGTGGAGAAAGGGCCCTGGTTAAATAGGTGAGCCATTTTAAACAAGCAAAAGGGAAGCATGTGGAAGGTGAAACAGTTGTGGCACCAGGTGAATGACCTGAGAGCACATCACAAAAACATGCAAAGACCACCAGAGCCATGGCATCATCTAAGTCGGAAGCACTGATGGTGAGGGAGGAATACCCCATATTATAGCTTCCTACTGCGATATCCAGCTGCCATTTGGAGGCAGCAAGAGAGTTTGGTTCTTGGTAACCTGTTTGGAATGGAGATCTTTACACTTGTTCATTAGATACAGTGATGGAGCCTGCCCCAGACTGGTTTTCAGCATTCTTGCAAAGAAACGTGCACCCCTTTTTACTTGGGATGTCCACCGTTTCAAACCAAAATGGGACCACCAAGCCAAGAGAAAGCTTCTTGGTGCAAGAGAAAGCTTCTTGGTGCGCTGCTAAGACCTTGCATCTTTCACTAAGCCTTCAGTGGATTTTTCACACATGCTGGTGCACAGACGTTACCAATTTTCCCCGTGCTGTCCTAGGTGTAAAATCCTATGTTGCTCAGTAGCCCTTATTCTTCAACTCAAAAGTACGCTCACGGTGTTGTGGTGACACGATTCTCACAACTGTGTCCCACACTCAGTTTTGCACAGATTCTGTCTGTGCAAACCAGTGCCCACGTGAACATACTTGGTGGATGCAAAAAGCGGGCAGATCTCACAAACCGGGGTGCTTGTGGTGCAAAAAAGCATGCATGCATGCAATGCCATTACAAGCAGCTTGCACGCCACAGAGGCGCCTCCTGCCACCCTCGTGCAAGCTTTGCACAAGGCCCTAGTGTGCACAAGGCCCCACGGAGGACAGCTCTATAAGGACAGCATAAGGCCTCTCCCTTAAAGCCCCCTCCCCACCCCAGGGAAATCCAAGACATCCACCCTGAGGCTGCCAGTCTGTAAGATAGGGAGAGACAACAATGTGAGTGTGGTATCACGCGCGTACGTGCATCATTGCAAAGAAAGATCACTGCTGGAAAGCTGGCCAGACTACATCACACCCCTTTTTACACCATCTGGGGGCATTTTAGGCTAAGGCAACCAGGCACTGCTTTGCAAACTGCTGGAAGCAGGGGAGAAAAGAGGAAAGGGGGGGGATTACATCCCCATCCCCACTGCTTCTAAATCTCCTTCTCCACCACTGTGTCAAATGCAGGCCTGGAGAGGCGCCCAGGACCCCAATAGGGGTCCCAGCTGCGATGCAACCCCCCCCCCCCAAGCACTGTCAGGCTTTCTTCTTCCTCCCGCCACCCGCCACCCGGACACTGTGTCTCCGCGCTTGGCATCTGCAGCGCATCGATTTCTCCAGCCTCCGTTCCTGATGCTGTTGCTGCTGCTGCTGCTGAGGCCTGGCTGGCCAGCTGGCTGGCCGGGCTGGCTGGCTCCCTCCCTGCCTATTTTCCTGCCTCCCCCTCTCCTCCCTCTTCACTCACCCGCCCGGGAGCCTCCCCCGGCCTCTGGCTGCCTCTGGGGTCTCCCCTTCATGAGCCGATCACGCCGGGTCATGCTGCGCCCGAGGGGGGCCAGCCGCTGAGCCCCACCGCATCCCTTCCCAACAAGCCTGCTGCCTCCGGAGGAGGAGGAGGAGGAAGAGGAGGAGGCGCGGGCTCAGTGCAGCGGCCACAGCAGCCACAGCAGCGGCTGAGTGCCGTGGTGGGTTGGCTGGCTGCGCTTGCTCCAGAGGAGGGTCTTCTCTACTCACAGCAGCATCCTCGACCAATCGGCGCATCCCCGGCAAGGGGGCTTTGGAAAGCAGAATGCAAATGTTTTTTAAAGGGAGAGAAGATTAAATTGGACAGGCGAAGCCACACCTTCATTATCATCAGCAGCAGCAAAAGGCTCCCCAGGAAAAGGCCTTGGCTGCTTAGAAAATCCAGGTCAGGGTTCCTATCATGCAGGCGAGTTCAGCGACCATAAAGCCTGCACCCAGGCATCGGTTACCTAGACTGCTCTATTCGGATTTTCAGAATAAAGCATGGATGTTCTGGAGTCTCCTTGCTTTATTTTACTTATTCCGCTATATTTGAATATTTGGTTGCTTATCCCACTATAGTCTCATATTCTGGAGTGAATCCATGCCATATTCCAGACTATCCAAATATAGCAGAATAAGGAATTGACGTGTGGATGCATCCGTATTTATTTCTGACACTTGTATCCTGTCCTTCCTCCACAGAGTCCTTCCTGAAAGCCTTTTTAACTGGCAATAAAGTAGGTTTGCCGTATGGAGAAACCTAGGCTTCATACCTTCTGAATAGTCCTTACAGAAGAAACAGTCTTACATTGTTATATCTGTCTAGATGGTAATTATTTTGTGTGCCAATTTCTATTCAAACTCACTGATTGCCTTCCTATAAAAGGCCAAGCTGGTTTGCAGTAAGCATTGTTGACATGGTGGTTTTCACTGTAGATTGTCAAGCTACAGTTCACTCCTGACTATATAGACTCATCTGTAACAGTTTTCTTAACAGGTACAGATGTGGTTCATCATAAATTCCCCATAAGATAAAATACCTTATCAACTTCATCTCCCAGTATTATCTTATAGGAGATGGGCCTATGAAGCATTAGATAACAGCACTCCCTGATGAGTGAAAAGTATTTGCCTGAAATCTGAAAGATCTATTGCCAGATGATCCATCCTTCGGGTATGGGGAAGACCGTACATTTGAGTATGGGGAAGACCTTCAGGTATGGGGCAGGATAGAAATGTAAACAAGCAAACAAACAAACAAACAAATCCTCCTTCCATAAAATTCCATTAAAAAAGAAGAGTTGGTTTTTATACCCCCACTTTGTTTACCCTTTAAAGGGACTCAAAGCGGCTGACTAATCTTCTGTTCTTCTCTGCACAACAGAACACGCTGTGAGGTAGGTGAGGCTGTGAGAGCTCAAAAAGAGAGCTGTGACTTACCCAAGGTCACCCAGCTGGATTCATGTACCAGGCCCTTTCCATGCTTGTCCTTTTTCTCAGGATAGGGATCTGCTGTCCGCATGCAAATACAGACTTATGGCAGGTCTTTCCTGGGGCCTGCCATAGTTTGTGCTAGAATGTGGACAGCAGACCCCTATTCCAGGATATATTTCAGGATAAGGCCAAGCCCAGAAAGGCCCCAAGTGCAGACTTGGGAGACTGTCAAATAAGAGTCTGACACTCAAACCACAAGCCACCTCTAGAAAACCCTGATCCCAGGACACTTAACCAGCTTTCCCACGTTTACTGGCACCCTTCTCGTTCTCCGGAGTTGAAACCTGGGTTGACAACCCAAAGAAATCACAGATGAGTTTCCTGAATCCAGTGGCAAGGAGTTACCCATTCTCAGTCCCTGGGAATTCAGCACTGCCCTTGCCTCCAAGCGAAGCTATCCGGTCCAAAAGCAGAAACCCTAAACCCCTGCCTCTTTTTACTATGACTGCCAAAGGAAGGCTGCCCCATTGACCCAACAGTCAAAAGGATCTATTTCTCAGTAGGCGCGTCAACCCTTTTCCATCCAGATTTCTTCTTGATCGGCAGCACCCTGTTCAATACATCTAGCCAGTGGAATGATGGGGAGCTGCGGTTTCCCAACATCTGGAAGATGTCTGCCCATCATCCCTGCTCTCTGGATTTGATTTGACTTGAAACATTCGCCCTCCCAGGCTGCTGTTCTTATTCATGTGGGCCTGGCGCTGCTGGACTCCAGGGAGTCCCAAGCAAGGGATCATGGGAGCTGTAGTTCAACATCTGGAGATAGATGGTTGGCCACCAGCCCTGCCTAGCTAAGTGTTTCAGAGGCACGCTTTTCAACTCCAAAAGAAGGATCCATCCCTCCAAAGCACAGTGAGGGCTCTGCCTACAGAAGGTCCCAGTTCAATCACCTCTCCAGGGCTGTGATCACACCTAAGGTTTAATTTTCTTTCCACCTTCTCTATCCCAAAAGTGAATTTTCTTTCCACATTCTCTATCCCAAAATGTGAATTTTCTGAGTGATTTAACACTTTCTCGCTCTCAAAGTGGACTGAAGCTGGATTTAAACTTTAAGTGTGACCGCAGCCCCGAAGACAACGGCAACTCTTGTTTGTGTGCTTGCAAAACATAAAACAAAACCCTACACAGTTGTCGGGTCCACACAGTTATTCAAGAAGAAGAAGAAGTGGCTTTTCTAACCCATTTAAGGGGACTCAAAGCGGCTGACAAACCTTCTGTTCTTCTCCCCACACCAGAACACCCTGTGAGGCAGGTGGGGCTATGAGAGCTCAGAAGAGAGCTGTGACTCGCCCAAGGTCACCCAGCTGGCTTCATGAGGGAGGGCGGACTCGAACCCGATATTCCCAGATAAGAGTCCTGCTCCCTAACCACTAGACCAAATCGATCAGCGACAGCTGAGTTCAACTTCAGGGCATCTTTCCTCCTTCCAGTTCAAAATCTGCAAGCAGCCAAGTTCTGGCCGTCCCGGGATGGACTCTAGAGCAAGGCCCAAGATTTACTGCAAAAGGACAGGGCTGTGCATGGTGAACTTTTACGTAAGACACCAGACTATCCCCAGCAAACGCATCATCAAATTATTAATATTATTAATAATAATAATAATAATCAAAAGTAAGTCTCCCCCTCCCACTTTTGTCCTTTTTCTTATGCAAAAAAAAATTGCAAATCATCTCTCTGGGCTGAGTTCTGAAAGCGGTAGAAACTCTGCATTGCTTATTTCCAAAAGTAATAAAAAAGGCAGCATGGGGGAGCTCCCCCCCCTTTTCTTTTTTTGCATTTGCAATTGCAATTGCACACACCCAGGAGGAATTGTGGAAAGACGGCGCACGAGTGGCCAAGGGACTCTCTAACGCCCTTAACCCAGAAGCAATCGGACGAAGGAAGGAAGGGAGGAAGGAACGGAGCGAAACTACCTGCGACTGCAGAGTCGATTGCTGAGAAAGTGTGCATTTATGCATGCAATACGGGCGGCAACAGCAGCAGCAGCAGTAGAGCAGCAGCAGACAGAGAGCAACACTGCTGGGCTGAACCACCTTCAGGAATGATTCCCGTCCGTGTGCGCGCGCCTCCCTTCTCTCCCCCCCCCCCCACTTCCTTAGCCGTATGGTTTCGCCCGAAGCAAATAAGGGCAGAGGCAGCGGCAGCAGCAGACGAGTAACGAACGTCGTGACGGTGGCTGGCGAAGGTCAAAATTGCGCGCTTCTCGCTTTCGTTCTTTTTTTTTTATTGCTGCTGCAAAGGGAGTGAGTGAATGTTTGGATGACCATCGCTCACGCCTTAGGCGTTGTGGACACAGAAAAAAGTGGCCAGTGGAATAAGCCCCAGCGTGATAGAAGCAGTGGGAAAAGTTGCATTTGCTTGATTTCTGCAATATTTATTTTATTTTATTTTCCATAATTAAAAGGAAAGGTTTTCCCATAATTTAAAGGTTTTAAATTTTTTCATATCTGGTCAAGTTAAGATCTTTAAGAACCTCATTTTAATTTGTATGAAATATTATTAGCATTAAGGGTGCTTTTCCACTTAGCACTAGAGTACCCATTAAGGGTCCTTAATGGATCCTTA
>MTQE01003491.1:7661396-7706902 GCA_014337955.1 Aspidoscelis marmoratus
CACCCTTACAAGGCACTCCATTAGACTCAATGAAAAGTTTCCTGAGCCGGCTGCCTTAAGCAAGTACAAAGCTACCTTATATGGTACCTGAGCATTCTCTCCCTGCAAAAATTTAAATGCCTTTTGGTAAACCAATTGCACTTTTTTTTTTCCTTATAGCCACCTTTTACTTAAATTGTAATGCTGTAAATAACCTCTGTAAGGCACGTTAGAGAGTTGTTGGTATGGTAAGCTAAGGAACTATGACAGCCCAACACACTTTTGTTATGTGGATGTAAATATACCACACATACTTCTTGATTTAAAAAAATCTCATACACATTAAAATATTCTCTATTAGGGGTGTGCACAAATATTTGAAGGTATTTGAAATTTGATCAAATTCGTCTGAATGTTGACACTGGAATTTGAATCGAATGTCCATAAATTCAAATTTAAAAATTTGAACAAATTTCAAATTTTGGATCTATTTGTTCTAATTATCCAGACATTTGCATGTGTATGGGTTCATACGCGATGCGTACTTGCACATGCGCATCTTTTCCACATCCATACACATGTGTATGGATCCATACGGGACGAAAACGGGTTGCATACAGGATAACTACAGGATGCATACAGACGTGTATGGATGCATACGGGCACATATGGTTGTTGTCGACATTTGCATGTGCAAATTCAAATCAAAAATTCAAACAAATAGATTTGAATTTTCTCAATTCAAATCGAATTTTAAATTTGAAATTTAAAGATTCGACTTGAATTGAATTTTTGGATATTCGATTCAAATCGAATCCCAAAAATTGCATTCGTGCAACCTCTATTCTCTATATTTTAAAACATTATACACTATTGAAAACAGAATTACAACTGGATGGAATAAGAAAACAGACACTCATCCGTACCAGGAACCCCGTCTTTCCTCGCAAGAGACAAAGGAAAGACCATTCTTCCGGCTCCCCATTTCATGGCTTCCTATTCTGCCCCATTTTTCCTCTCTGTGTCTCCTCCATAGTTCTAACAGGCAATCATGCTCCCTGTTTCCTTCTTCTCCCATTAAAAACAAGAACCCAAATGACATAAAAGAAGGTCGAAAAATGCAAAATGTTGAGGGAAGCTTCTCTGCTAGAAAACTGTATGCCATCATGCTTGCAAAATTGCAGATTCTTAAGAATTGCCTTCCACACGCACTCTTCAGGTGATAAACCGGGACTCTGAGCTTGATGTTGCCTACAATAAAATCCACTTATCTTCTGTACACACACTTTTGGCCTTGTAAAAATAATCACAAGGTTGTTTTTTGTACAAAGAAAGAACCCGAGAGCACGTAGGAGAAAATTCATCCCTCTCTCTTTCGCTAATTGGAGGGCCTGCGCTCACCTTGTCTGGGTGAATCCAAAAGGAAAGCGTACGTATATGCAGGTGTTCTACTGAAACCTACCTGGTTCATCTGGTTATCGTGTTTCCCTTTATATGGAGTTATATTCATGATTTAGTTGTGGTATCTGATTTTATTTGGGTCCCATAAGGAACTTCAGATGATACCTAGAGTCCTCCAGACATGGGTTAAAGCCCACAATTCTCCCACATGTACCTGTAGTATAGTCCCAGTATAGTTCTGAGATATGGAAGTGATGTCCTGAAACAGGGCTGTACCAAGAAATCTGACAAGGATCACGAGTTTCCTGCAATAGTGATTGCTTAGCTCTGCCTGGCAGTTCCTCGCATTATCGTTTCTCTTTCAAAATATCAGGATGCTAACAAGTGCAAGAGGAAACAAAGGGAAGTGGGTGGGCACTTGATCTCATCTGGGTATTTTCAAACAGTCACAATAGCGTGAAGAGCTGGTAGATGAACTCAGAATCCAGGATTGGGACAGGATTACCTCCTGCCATCTGGCAGGGCAGTAAGAGGCAACTGTGGGATTTAAAGAAGATCCAGCAATTGCAAAGGCATCTCCATGAAATCTTCTTAACAGATACAGAGGTGTTTTGCCATTATCAGACTGAAAACATTCTCATTTCAAGGCACTTTCTCTAAGACTGAGTTACAGCCGCCCTCCTGCCTTAGATACAAAAATTGCCTGCAAAACTTATTTCTTCAGTTCTATATTTTACTTTCTTCCCTTGTCTTTGCAAGCATGTACATTCCAACCTTAAACAAATCCCTGAAGGCAGAAGAGGGAAACAGTATGTTCCTGCTTTATATCACTTTCCGAATCATCAATACTTCTTTCTGCTGTGTTCTAGTCCCAAGAACCAGAATATAAATGGGGGACCCAACAACACCAGCAGGAAGTAAACTGTGTAAATCCTAGTTAGCAGGAGATCAGGATTCAGAGCTGAGCAGGAGACACTAACACCCACACAGGTGCAATGAGAAGCACTCAGTACCAGAACTTTTTTTTTACTGGGCATTTCTGGCAGTGCACAAAGTGCCAAGATGACATAACCATATGCACTCATGCACAAAAAATTTTAACATGTGTTTGCATGCATCATGCGAAGGGTGACTTGCTCAGCAACTTTATTTATTTATTTATTTGAGAACTTAAATCTTGTCCTTCACCTGAAGGCCCCAAGGTCTAGGAACTTCTCTGTGCATGCTCTGTGCAGAGTTTCCTGCACTCAGAACAAAATTCTGCAAATCCTGGTATATGACAAAACTCAGCGAGAGTTTCTTGCCAATAAAAGAGATGGTCACGGCAGTTTTAAAGAAGGCTTTCTGGATTTGCAACTGTGGACCTGTGTAGAGGCAGCAGTATTTTAAGATGGCAGGTTTTTGGACTTTGGCTAAGATCAAGCTTGGTACCTTTTCTCTCCAGTTTAATATCTTACATGTTCCCTATTGGACGACAATGTATTGCATGGATTTAGGGAACTTGAATTTATTTATTTGTTTATTTATTTCCCATTTGTAATTTTGTATTGCTTTTACTAGGACCTGCCCTGAGAACTTTGGGTCTAGGCTGGGCTAGATCTATGAAGAAATGTGTTTATTTATTTCTTCACTTGGAACATAATGCAGCGTGAGGGGAGCCGATCATGTTGTCCGTGAGCCTCGCTTGCAATGCAGCTTGGCAACGCAGGATATTCGCCTGACTCGTTGCAACAGCTGCCGCTATCCGGACAGAGCTGCCGGCGCTCTTGAAAAGCGAACCACCTACCCGGACGCGGATGGCGGAGAAGGCAGCCCCCGTCGGCTGCTTCTGCATTGGCTGCCTAGCGGTGGTCCCTCGCTGGTCCCGCCTCCCTCCCGCCCTCCTTTGAAGAAACCCGCCCTAGGCCGGGGGAGAGACTTTTTAAGCGCATCGGCCGCCCATTTGCTTGCTTAGCGTCTTGCCTTCCTGGATCGGGGAGGAAGCAGCGCAGCCACCCCCATCCCTGATGTGGCCGCTCCGGAGATGCGCCTCGGCGTCTGCGCTGCAGTGGCTGAGCCGGCAGCCTGTGCCCTGTGCGCCCCGCAGCCGGCCCGCCTGGCGATGCTGCTGTGGCCAACAGCACCAGGGCCGGCGGCGGTTGCTTTTCCGGCAGGTGAGTGAGGGGAGCCCCACGGGGGGCATCTCTCCGTGCGCCCAGGACACACCGCTTGCCGCCTGCTGCTGCTCTTGTGCGCCGTGGGGATCGGTGATTGCTGGTGGAGTGGTGGTGTGGAGAGATTCTGTAGGGGTTGGGAAAGACCCATGGGGGTGGCTGGGAGGAAGGGTGAAGGTCAACCCTGCTCTCCTCCTCCTGCTCTTCTTCCTCCACTCTACTTTGCTCCCAGGCTCTTGCTGCAATCGAGGGCTTTCCACGGTCTTTGACTCCGCCTAACTGGGTTGCCACTGCTTTCCTTCTGGGAATGCTCCTGTGCTTCTTCAGGGCTGCTGCCTTCTACCGCAGTTTAGACGCTTTTTAATCGAGCCCTGTTCCAAGTTCAGCAGCTCCCCCTGTCCTGGGCTGGGCTCTCACCTAGGCCAGTGGTGGGCAAAGTGAGGCTCCGCAGCCACATGCGGCTCTTTGGCCCCTTGAGAGTGGCTCTTCCAGCTTAGGAGTACCCTAATTCAGTTAATAACAATGTACCTACCTATATAATTTAAGTTTTAAAAAATTGGCTCTCGGAAGAAATGTCAATCGTTGTACTGCTGATATTTGGCTCTGTTGACTAATGAGTTTGCCGACCCCTGACCTAGGCGGATGTCCTGGGCGCAAAGTTCTTCTTCCTCCTCTAACAGTTTAATCCTTGGTGACTTTAATCCTTGTCTTTAAGGCTGTGTTCACACCTAAGGTTTAATCCAGCTTCGGCCCGCCTTCAGAGCGAGAGAACACATGAGCAGAGTGACCGGTGATTTTCTTTTCAGGTTATCTATCCCAAAGATGGAGTTTCTGAAAGAAAACTGTTGCTTTGCTGATGTGTTCTCTCACTCTGAAAGTGGACTGAAGCCAGATTAAACTTTACAGGTGACCACAAATGTGTATCTGAACCTGCTGTGAGGTAGTGGTTTGTTTGTTGACATGGTGGCGGTCTTCAAGTATCTGAAGGGCTGTTACAGTACAGAGGGATCGTCCCTATTCTCACTTGCACAAGATGGGAGGACTAGAAACAACGGGATGAAACTTCAAGGGAGTCAATACAGATTAGATATCAGAAAAGACTTCCTGTGTGGTTGCTCAGTCAATGGAATGGGTTGCCACGGGAGATGGTCAGCTCTCCTTTGGTGGAGGTCTTCAAGCAGAGGCTGGACCTGCATCTGTCTGGGATGGTTTAGGAAATGCTGCATTGAGCAGGGGGTTGGACCCGATGATCCTGGAGGTCCCTTCCAACTCTATGATTCTCTGAGATCCTGGGGATCAAGCCCATGACCTTCTGCAGCTGAACTATAGCCACTTGGAAGACGAGGCCTGCAGCTAATTCTTAAATTAGTTTGGCCATATCTCCACTTACCATTCCAGGGCACTTCTGTAGGCCGCAAGGTGGTTGGTGCTGCCTTTCTCTCTGTTTTCAACAGCAGCTGGCACTTGGCAGCGACTGTGCCAACCCCATTTCCAGCCTGGTCACTGCTGAAGTAGCCTCTTGCATGGTGGTCACACCTGCCCTGCAGAATGGTGTGATTCTATGGCACCTGTCTTGCTCTAAGAATAGAGACATGGAGGTCATATTTTGCCTCCATGGGACCTTCCCCACCCATGTCACCGTCACCTGGAAATGAGGGCAAGTCCTTTATGTTGCCGGTTGCATGTTTTAGCCATTTATACTCTTTTACTTTCTTAGGCCAATATTTGATCAAATAAAGAAACTGAATTCTGAAACGTACAAATTGGGAAAGTACATTCAGTATAAGCAAAAATATTTTTTCAAGCTGCGCTGGGAGTTGAAAAATATAAAATAAATCATCACTGAAAATAAAATGCTTCCTTGTAAGTGCCAGAGTATTCTTTTGTTTGCAAGATTTACGTATATGTTCCTTTTCGAGTAAACAAGTTGAAGTGGTTTCCATAAAAATAGAAACCGTTAAACCAAACAATGTACTTTAAAAAAAACAAACCTCTGAAATTGGGAAGAGAAGGACAACCCAGAAAAAATATGTTGCTTTATAGAGAGAAGGGCTGAGTGAAAAGATAAATTTTTAGTAAATACAGATACTGGATTCCTAGACGTCTTAAATTTTCCTTTTGGCTTCCTGATCTTATGGAGCAGCACTTTGAAGATTACTCAGCAGTGTGTCACTGGACTCATGAAAGATGGGAGCTGGGTTAGTTATGGGTCAAATCCATCATTGGGGTTTGATTCTGCACTCCTTTGCAAAGCCAGCTAGGTGTCCTTCGGCTAGTCACAGCTCTCTGGCTCTCACAGCCCCACCTATGTCTCAGGGTGTCAGGTGTGGGGAGAAGAACAGAAGGCTTGTCAGTCGCTTTGAGTCCCTTAAGGGTGAGAAAAATAGGGTATAAAAGCCAACTCCTCCTCCTCTTGTTTTTTTGAGACCTTACTAAAATTGAACAGCTCCTTGGGCTAGTCGAAGTTCTCTTTCTGAGCTCTCACAGTCCCACCTACCTCACAGAATGACTGTTGTAAGGCAAAGAACAGAAGGCTTATCAGCCACCTTGAGGCCCCTTAAGGGTGAAAAAGGCAGGATATAAAAGCCAGCTCTTATATTCTTCCTCCTTGTGTTCCAAACTACTGAAAAGTAAATACAGAAATGCCCTTCAGGCCAGAAAATTTACTTCTACCACCAAGTGCCTTTTGATCTGCTTTGAAACAAAACAAAACTAGTATGTAGATGCAGCCTGAAATACTTACACGGAAAGTAGTTAACGTTTACTGCTATAAAATCATAAAGTGCATGACAATCATTGACTTTTCCCAGAAATCATTTCCTACAATGCTGTGGTTCCAAGTCCTTGGTAGATGGAATGCCTCCAGAAAATGAAAATAAAGCTTCCTGCAGACCGATTACTTAATCCAGAGTTTTCCCCGAGTTTCCCAACTGAGTTGATGTTAAAGCTGAATGCATTGTGAAACGGTTCCTAAAACTAGATGAGAAATATCTGAGTACAAAACTAAATCTCACAGTGGAAATTATCTTGAAGAAATTAGAAGGGAACCTTAAGTTGTAATAATGAAAAGATTGTGTGAGTTATTTTTCTTCTTTTTAATATGTTGGAAAAATTTTAATAAATAAATTTATATAAAAAAGAAAAAAATAGAAAGCAACAGAAGCTCCCAAAAGCATCCAAAATAATAGTGGCCAAACCTAAAACAGAAAAAGTTAGATCAGTATAAGACTTATATCATCCTATACAGTTCTTCCATTATAAAGAAGAGCCCCCCACATATTTGTCTTTGTTGCAGTTTTTAATACGTCTGGGGCCTTTACCTAATGTCTGTCCAGCCTCTGCTTGATGACCTCCAGTGAAGGAGATCCCACTACCTCCCGTGGCAACCTGTTCCACTGACTGATCACCCTCACTGTCAGGAAGTTTTTCCTAATATCTAATCTGTATTGACTGTCTTGAAGTTTCATCCCGTTGTTTCTAGTCTTCCCATCTTGTTGCAAGTGAGAATAGGGACAATCCCTCTGCACTGTGACAGACCTTCAGATACTTGAAGACTGCTATCACGTCTCCTCTCAGTCTTCTCTTTTGCAGGCTAAACATTCCTGAATCCTCCAAGCAATTCATTTGTGCTTAATTGGATTAAAATCCAGTTAACATTTGTTAAATGTGCTTGAGACATTTCCACACACTCCCCACAAGTTAGATTTAATGCATTATAGTCAAACCGATTTGCAGTTTGCATAGAGTGAGATTGTTTTCTATGCAGTTGCTTTTAATACTTGGCAGCTGTGTACTGTATTAACTAGATTTCTGCAGGATTTTTTTCCTCAGTGATGTGCCAACATGGCAGTACTATTTTGTACCATATAGTTACCTTTTGCAAACTGTATACAAAACAATATACTATGTTTTAACCTGACTAGCCTACAAAGTTATCCAACCTCTAGATTTATAGACTATTTGCTTTTGAGCTGTTAGCTGTCCCTGCAGTGGCATTTCTGAAGGCTCTTCCTGAATATCTTTTTTAAAGCCCACGTGGATTTCTTTATGGCCTGGAGGCTGTCTTCACTTTCTTGAATTTTCCTTCCCAGCCCCTGGCTATTAACTAGTGACTATAACCTGGGGCCTTTCTACATTTGGCCTTATTCTGAAATATATCCTGGAATAGGGACCTGCTATCTGCATGCTAATACAGACTACGGAAGGCCCCAGGTGAGGCTTGCCATAGCCTGCATTAGCTTGTGGCCAGTTGAGATATATTCCAGAATAGGTCCGGGTGTAGAAAGGGTCCTGGGGTGGAAATTGTTAGGAAAAGAACTGAGGCATTTTCACACTACCCTTGCTGTCTGCTGGACAGGAAAGGATCGCGATGACCCAACATTGACACTCGCACTTGAGCACTAGTCAGCTTTACCCACTCTCTCCCCCTGGGATTGGATCCTCACCTCCTCTGGGCACTGACATTTTGGCAGTGGTGCCTCCGCGACTGTCACCTTCGTGCTGATGCTCTGTACACGTGCAGTGGCAGCCACGTCTATGGTCGCTGATGTGCCGGCACGCTTGTGCGGCACCTCAGACAACCCCGGAGCACTGGTAAGAGCGAACAGCACGGCCGCACCGCAGGTTGCTTCAGGAAGGTAATTGGGTACATTTGGTTAAAGTGTGGAGCATGATTTCTTGCTCCACACCTAATCAACAATTAGGGCACTTCTGGTGAGGGCGGGCATGCCTGGAGGCTGTAACAGCCTGCTCGACATGCGCATGGTCTTCCCCAGAGGTGCACTAATTATTGACTAGAGGCTGAAGTGCAAAAAGGCCTCTTGTTTTGGTCAGGGCGTGTGTAGAAGAGAGGACTGTGTTTCCCCAGAAGAAAGTGGTGATAAACTGTATCTGGATCTGCCAAGGAGAGACTGCATAGAGGTGTCACCAGGGACTGGCTCAGTGGTGCCTAGCATAATAATCTTTCTCTCAGAGAAGGAGCTGGTGTGAGCTCCTCCAGGTACTGCAAGGTAAAACTCCCAGGATTCCTAGCTGTCGGCCATGCTACACGGGCAGATGTTTGCTGGCGTTCAGAAGCATCATTTTCAAGGGCCTTTTTCCCATGGGATGTTGTTCCATGATAGGAAATAATCCAAAGAGTTCTCTTCCACATGCTGCTGTGGATCACGGGTATCTCTGTCCCTGCTTAGCATGTTCCGTTTGAACAGAATGCAGGGTAGGCCAGGTTCCGGAACCCAAAATGGCGTCCTAGTTTGGTTTACCACTAGCTCTTGACAAGAGCTACTGGACCATGGAGACACAGAAGATGGCATGCTTTAATGATCCCATAGACCATGAAGGAGCCATTTCAGCAGCACAGCAGCTGCCAAAATGGGCCTTGCAGGAGTCCCAAAGACCAGAAACCTTCACCTATGAGAACAAGAACTTGTGATTTTGGCTGGTGGGGAGGGTTAGAGTCCCAGACTCTTATCTGGGAATCACTGGGTTTGATTCTGCACTCCTCCACGAAGCCAGCTGGGTGACCTTGGGCTAGCCACACCTCTCTTTCTGAGCCCCACCTTCCTCACAGGGTGTTTGTTGTGAGGAGATGAACAGAAGGTTTGTCAGCAGCTTTGAGTCCCCTTAAAAGAGTGAGAAAAGTGGGGTAGAAAAGCCAAGTCTTCTGCTGCTCCTTCTACAACTTCCCATAGTACCTAACTAAGCATCTCTCCCACCACCATCACCACAGCTTTTTGAATCGGAAAGCTTCACGTACACCTACTTGCTGGCAGACACAAAGACAAAGGAGGCAATTCTGATAGATCCAGTTCTGGAAACGGCCAAGAGAGACTCAACGCTGGTGAAGCAACTAGGGCTGAACCTGATTTATGCAGGTGAGAGCATCATTCCAGCTGGGCCTGGCTACAACTGGGCACTGTAAATATTTAAGCTGCTTGACGGGGAGACCTTTGTCCATGAAGCGTGAAAGACTGTTATTGTTCAAGGAGACTTAAAACAATCATTTATGCAACATATATCGGGGGCCTTGTGCCTGGCATGAGCGTCTCCTTTCTGTTCTTCCCCTCAGCCAACACCCATTGCCATGCGGACCACATCACAGGCACCGGACTTCTGAAGAAGCTGCTACCAGGGTGCCGGAGTGTCATCTCCAGGCATAGCGGTGCAATGGCTGATATCTTCCTCCAGGAAGGAGATTCGCTCAAATTCGGGGCTTTTGTAAGTGCTCTTTATTCCTTGAGCAAATCTTGGAGAAAGAAGTGCTGCAATGACTCCTACAGAAACCATTCCCAACTGGAGCGGTTGCTCTGTCCCAGAAATGGGCCTTCCACACTAGGGATCTGGTCACACCCGAGTTGTAGAAGGACCTAAGCCGACCCACAGGATGTGCGATTCAGGCAGTTTTAAGCTAATGTGGATTGCAAACCGGGCTAAAGCCTTTAGTCCATTCTAAAATGCTGTCCCCTTTAAACAGCACTGATACGGGCTGAGGCCAGCCTGGAATTACAGTCCGGCTTCCGCTTCCTCATGTGTGGGTGGTGGGACGGCCTAAAGGAGGCAGAACTGTGCTGTGGTGGGTGGTGCCCAGTATTTCCTTTGGCCAATCAGCAGGTGCAGAGTTTGTGTGGCACCCCCCCCCCCTCAGTTTAGGGCTATAATTTCTCTCTCTAGAGTTTTTACAGAATTTATTATTATTATTATTATTATTATTATTATTATTATTATTATTATTATTATTATTGTTGTTGTTGTTGTTGTTGTTGTTGTTGTTGTTGCTATTACTGTTGCTGTTGCTGTTGCTGTTGTTGTTGTTATTGTTGTTGTTATTGTTATTGTTATTGTTATTGTTATTATTTAAATAATTGCAAGGAGAAGAGAAGCACATTTAAAAAGGAAGGGGGTGTGGAGGTGGGGGAGCAGGCTTTAAAAAGAACTGCAGACACACACCCTGGCCTCCCTTGAGTGACATGGACAGCATGCAATAGGAAACAAGATAGATGAAATATAGCAAAAGAAGTGGAGAGCCAAGGGCTCCATGGAGGAATGCCAGGCTGAACTCCGTTAGAAATGTGTGACCAACGCAGCGGAAAGGGGTTGGCTTCTATCGATCTATGTCTGACCAGCACTCTATGAATTCAATTCGGTTTCATGAATAGGCTGATCTGATTGGGACTCGTGTGACCAAGGCCCATGTCTGGTCACTTTCTGGAGAGACCTTGTGCTATGCCCTTTGCTTAAATGCTTCTGCACTTCCCTCTCCATGGTCAGAACCACTGAGGCTGCATCAACCGGGCCCGCTGGTTCAGACCACAGAGAGGTGCGGTCTAGAACAGGACTGCGTGCGTGTCAGTGCTCGTCCAGACCAGCTCCTGCTCAGCTTTGGGACTGGGCTCCAAGTGCTCCAAAGGGGTAGGAGTCAAAAGTTCCCAGTGTCAGAGCACTGCTGCCTAAACGGGTCCATTCTGCACACCTCTGTGTTCTGGACATGGCAAAAGTAGACCCTGATGTCAAAATCCACAGGTAATGCCAATCAGGGCCGCTCTGACTGAGGTTGGGCTCCATCTAGTGTGGATGGAGCATACCAATGGTGGGTGACCATTGGACCTCATTAATGTGTGGACTGATGAAGCCCAGAAGTGGACTTTGTGGCCCCTTAGTCCAGACCTAAGGTAAGCGTAGTAAGGCCTGTCACCTGTATTTGTAGTATTCGGGTTGGGAGATGGTTATTTAGCTGCCTTGCCTAGGTGATGCAGAATTGAGAGCAAGCATCCCAAAGCTCCTGCCTTCCAACATATTTTGCTGTCATGGCAGAGCCTGGAGGTTCGTGCCACCCCTGGACACACAGACGGGTGCGTGACCTACGTGCTGAATGATCACACCATGGCCTTCACTGGTGATGCCTTGCTGATCCGAGGCTGTGGGCGGACAGATTTCCAGCAGGGTAAGGACATTTTCTGGTACAATTTGGATATTGTCAAAAGAGTATTTCCTGCATGCAGAATCCTCCGTAGAGTTAGCAACCCCAGTTCCCCAGAGACTCCAGAATTCACAGGATCAGTGTGTGCATTTCATTTGCTCTGTGCATGTGCAGAATTCACAGGCATTTCCAGAATTCACAGGATCAGTGTGTGCATTTCATTTGCTCTGTGCATTTCAGGAATTCACAGGATTCTGTGCAACTTTTGTTAGCTCTGTGCATGTGTGGAATTCACATGACTTGAGGTGGCTAGCAAAGATATTAAAAGCAGCTGCTCTCTTGTCATTCCATCTCAGGTTCCCCGGAGACTCTTTACAGGTCGGTTCATGAGAAGATCTTCACACTCCCTGGTCACTGCCTCATCTACCCTGCCCATGATTATACTGGTATGTTTGGAACCCAGCAGAGTCTGAGGGGAAAATGGGTACTTTCACTAAGCATCATGGGAAAAAAACCTCCTGATGGTGGCCTCACAACCCACTAGCAAAGGATAATGTGGGATATTTATCCCCCACCATCCCTTCTTAACGTCAAATACACAGATGTGTGCATTGGCGTCTCTGAGCATGTGTGAACGCCTGTTTCAGCTTCCATGCATATTCTGTGGACAGAGCTATGATGGGAGCTCTGTCCATAAGGTAAATAAAAAGCACTGCTGCTGGAAAACCTGTGACTAGTGCTGGCTTTTCCAGCAATAGAATTTAGCAGTTTTTAGGAGGGATATAACAGGGCTGTGGTGAAGTTATCTCAGATACGTGAGGCAACCCCACCATGGCAGCCCCATAATGGTGCTCTCTTCCCTGCTGCTTTGCTTCTTCTTTTTGTCTTGTCTCCTGTAGGCCAGACTGTGTCTACAGTGGAGGAAGAGCGGACCCTGAATCCTCGCTTGACCTTGTCTAAGGTGGCTTTCGTTGAACTCATGAACAATCTAAATCTGCCCAAGCCCAAACAGATTGGTGAGTCTGAATCCTGGGTGTAGGGAGAGGTGTTGAGTGAGAACATCTGTGTCCTCTTGGCAGCTGAGATGGGCTTCCTCCATAGAACTTGAGAACCTTCATGGAGGTTGTAATCTCTCGTGGGGGTTGCAATCCAACAGAATCAGGAGGGCCAAAGCTTCAGGGCAAGACCATCTCCACACTTACCTTCAGTGGACCTGATCAGAGTGTCCTGTACTGATCTGGTCCGAGAAGTATGTTCCGGATGGACTGAAACAAGGTCATCTGCATTGGGGCAGCTTCTTAGGCCACCGAAATGGGTCTTCTGTGGTACTTTGGGCAAAAGAGGTGTGTTGCTCTCCGTGTGCCTCCATGGTCTGGTTTACCCCTGGTAATATGTCAGGAGGCTCCTTTTGCTACCTCTATACTGGTCTTGATGGTCGTTTTGCTACCTGTATACTGGACTACTGTAGGTGACAAGGCCTCATACTCTGTTTTGATCCAGTCTCTGCTCCATCCTGTGTGGACAGAATGCAGACCGCACCAGTGGGACTCCCCTTCCTAAATTAGGCTACTTCAGAGTTCAAAAACAGCCTAAGAGGCTGGGCCATGAAAGTAATTGAGGTGGCCCAAAGGACAATCATGGGGGAAGTAGGATTCCTGGGAAGTTCTATACATAACACGTCTGTTCTCTCATCTTTGATAGATTTTGCAGTACCTTCTAACCTCAAGTGTGGGATCCAAGATGTGGTTGCCTAGGTGCTTCTCTTCCTTGAGACCATGCTGGACACCTAAGGTGACCCCAGTTGCTGCGTGATTGCTATATGATGGCTGAATAATCCCTTAGCACTTGGGAAAGTGAAGAAGCAATTGAATGAGGTAATCACGGGAATTCCTGACCGCGTCCTCCTACTCTGAAGAAGCTGGATCCTGCCATTCCAGCTCTACTTCATCTTTGTTGTATTTCCATTGTCAGTTTGCACTAGCTGGATCTTTTCAGCCCACCTCGAGAGCCCTTGGATATTCCTCTCCCAAGATGCACTGCTTTAAGGTTTCTGTCAGGCTGTGGTATCCACGTTCCGGGTCAGAAGGCAGAAAAATTACCGACACTGTGAATGTTGGAAACTCGAGTGTGAAAACACTGGTTTTAAATAAAACACATTTACAGGTATCTACACGGAGTTTGGAATTGGACGGGAGGCCTAGTCTGTGCCAGCAAACTAAGAATGTGCCAACAGCCAGTCTCAAAATGGTGACCCAGGCCCATGTGGATGCTTTGCTGTTTCAGGCTGCAAGTATTAATGGAGAAGGATTTAACAGTAAAGCCAAATAACATTGTTTTTTTGTTTTTTTGTTCATGTGCTACTTCTAGCTGATAGGTGGTAGACGCTTGGCAGTATCTCACAAATTTGTATCCTCTGTGCCACCACTGTAGAATAATGCCCCAAGGGAATGGGTGGACTCAGTGGGCAAAGTAGGCAAAACCCTGCCTTCCAAAGTAGAGCCAAGAGTTTGAATTTGCCTTCATACCTCGTTCAGTTCAAGGCTAATGAATACATGAGACAGTGGGATTCACTGCAGAGTTAACAGCATCTGGACAATCAACTGGCTTTGCCTGTTCTACACTCTGGTCCCACTCCGCTTCATCTCTGATCATACCCTTCTCACCAGCCACGTCTGGTATGCCAACCACGTCTGGGTCTGTAGCTACGCACTTCCAGATCTGAAGATGAGCTTGGTCTCTTAAGTACCTGAGATCTTTTCACCTCTTAATACAGGAGGGAGAAGACGTCAAGATCAGAATGTGTGGGATGCAGTGTTCCTATATTATTCTGCCAGAGTCAGCATTAGAAGGTCTTCTCCCATATATACCTCCTTGGACGCTAAGATCTGCAGATCAAGTCCTCCTGCTTGTACTACCACCTTCAGTAGCTAAAGGAGTGGGTACTCAGGGTAGGGCCTTCTAGTTGGTAGCTCCTAGACTACGGAATGGTACCCCCCCCCCCAAGGTGCAGCAGGCATCTTCTGTATATACATTTAGAACACTGGTAAGACACATCTTTTCAGCCTGGCCTTTGGCAAAGGAACATCTTTTTCTCCTCACTTTCAGGCACTGTTAATGTATTTAGTGCACATCCTTTTAATTCATTTTTATTATTCTTACCTGCCCTGACACCTTTGGCAGTAGGGATGAATAAAAGTATACATACATACATACATACATACATACATACATACATACATACATACATACATACATACATACATACATACATACATACATACATACATACATACATACATACATAAACAGACAAAGAAGAGCTTTAGATAAAAGAACTTGGTTTCCTAGTTTGCACTGTAGCGTTAATGTGGGTCCTCCAAGGGTTAATAAATTATACAGTTCCTATTAGCCCCCACCAGGTGGTGCTGTATTCAAGTAGAACTTCAGATTATATTGAAAATAGAAGATATCTGACAATTAACCAATGCCTGTTGGTGGATTCCTCTTAAGCAAGCTTGCACTTCAATGTACTAACCTCTAGGAGGTGATGTTTGCTCACAGGTTGGGCTGTTGACGAACAAGACTGCTTTTTGTATTTGCAAAACAAGCATTATGAAATGCCTACTGAGTAGACATTTTTGTTTGAACTACATCTCCCGTGATCCTTTGTCAGAGTGGCCATTAACCGTGGAAGTTAAGCTGATGGAAGTTGTAGTCCAAACTCCTACTAAAATTGTATTTGCTATTACTCTTGACTCCTTCCAAATGCCCTTCAGAGGTATCCTGCCCGTCTCTTCAGCCTGGAGGTGGTACCTAAGCATCTATCCTAGTAGCCATTGATACACCTGTCCTCCATGAATTAAGAGGAGCCCTGCTGGATCAGGCCACACAGCCCATCTAGTCCAGCGTCCATCCTGTCTCACACAGTGGTCCATCAATTGCTCCTGGGCATCCCAAGCAGAAGATAAAAGCGAAACCTTCACCTGCCCTCAGTTCCTGCAAATGGCCTTCAGAGGCATCCTGACATCTCTCCAACTTGCAGGGGGTACTTAGGCATTCATTCTAGCAGCCATTGACAGAATTGTCCTCTATGAACTTGCCTAATATTTAAGAAAACATATAAGCCACCCAGGTTGGTTTTTGTCCTCACCTCTTCTGGCAGTAAATTCCACAGACTGGTGGCCCTCTGAGTAAAAAAAAAACACTTCCCCTTGTCACTAGGGATTTTATTTTTTTTATTTTTTTGCATTTGAATCATATCAAATTGAATGTAAGAAAATCCATATTTGTTTGAATAGCTCTCCTTTGAATGCGGTGGGATTCTATTCAATACGAATGTATCCATATGAGTACATACGAATATCTGATACTAATGCAAACGTATCCAATACGTCCCGTGATATATCTGCACTGAAAAAGCCAAATCCACTCTGAGTCCACTTTGAATCTGCTCTCACACCATATCAAATCCATTCTGGATCCATTGCAGATGTGACTGGCATGGCTGCTTTCCTACCTCCCCAGGTTCATGAATGTGCTGAAGCTTCGTACGAATGTCTGAATGCTCACATTCCTGCTTCTCATTCCTGACTTTCTTGCCCATCAGCTCCACCGAGTGACCCCTGATTCTAGTGTTGTGTGATACAGAAAATATTTTTCTCTATTCACCGTTTCCACCTCATGCATGGTAAGATACCTACTTGACTCCAGTATTCTTCCAAACAAGACTTCCCATGCGCTGTGGTATAAAATTAATCGTCGGATGTTGAAAACAAACATTTGGGGGAACCAGTTTAGCGTAATGTGTGGAACGTGGTGCTTTCCAAGTTCAGAATGGAGGAACTGCTGCATTGTTGTTGTTGTTTTTAAGTCCCCAACCTGCTCCTTCAAAACCCCTTTGCAGACCCTTTTTGTACACAGCCTAGGAAGACAATGCAGCCCTGTGTATATTAACCAAACGCAGAAACCACAAGGCTTTCTTTGATGGACAAACGGTCTTTGTGTATCCGGGTCGCAGTCTTCACTCACTTCCCCTTCTTGCAGATATCTATGAATACAATCCCTCTCCTTTCTCAAATATTGACTTTGCCGAGTTCAGGACACACATACGCACGAAACTGAGAATGCAAAAAGAGGAAGGAATTCCAGGGGTTTGAAGAAAAATGTGTTCTGGAGCTGGTGTTATCACACAATGCTATCTTGGTTATGAAGAATGGTCAGTTTGCTCTTGTGGTTAGAGTGCCAGACTCATAAGAACCTAAGAGGCACCCTGCTGGATCAGGCCACAGCCCATCTAGTCCAGCCCACCAATTGCCCATGGGCATCTCAAGCACAGACAAGGGTAAGCCTTCTCCTGCTCTTGAATCCCAGCAAATGGCCTTAGAAGCATCCTTTCTGTCCCCCGCCCCAGCCTGAAAGATGTACTCAGGCATCCGCTGTAGTAGCCATTGATACATCTGTTATCCATAAATTCGCCCAGCCCTTAAACTCATCTAGGCTGGTTGCTGTTACCACTTCTGGCAGCAAATTCCATAGACTGATGACCCTCTGGGTGAAACTTCCCCTTGTCTGATCCAACTCTCCTACCTGTCAGCTTCACAGAGTGCCCTCTGGTTCTAGTGTTGTGTGATAGAGAAAAGAAATTATTGTATCTCATATCTTGTAATTACGGAGTTTGATTTCACAGAACACCCTGTGAGGTAGGTGGGGCTGTGAGAGCTCAGAAGAGAGCTGTAACTAGCCCGAGGTCACCCAGCTAGCTTCATGGGGGAGGGTGGAATTGAACCCAGTATTCCCAGATAAGAGTCTGGCTTCCTAACCACCAGACCAAACTGGCCCACCATTAAACCAAATGTCTAGGTCAATGGTTCTCAACCTGGGGGTCGAGACCTCTTTGGGGGTCGAATTACCCTTTCAGAGGGGTCGCGACGAGCCTTCCGCTGCCCTTCCCTCCCACCTCCCAGCTGCTCCACCACCATGGTTGGGGGTCCCCACGACATGAGCTCCATTAAGGGGTCGCAGCGTTAGGAAGGTTGAGAACTGCTGGTCTAACTAATGCCTCCATATTGTAGATGCATTCTACATGTGGATGCCATTTCTTCGATACGGATCAGACAGCGCTACCAAGGATTTGGACTAGATTTATCTGGATTAGTGTGCCTTGATCCAGATTAAGTTTTTTTTCCCCAAAAAATAGCAGGAAGCACCCATTTAGAACCCATTAGGCTCCCAATGGTACAGATCAGTAAGACACTGTTCCCACACAAGACCCCATTAGGACCCATCTGTTCACACTAGCATAAGGGAAGTCCAGATTGAATGGGGTCCTCAGGCCCTTAAATCAAGACTTCTTGTGGACCCCTTTAAACGGGTTTTCAATCCGGTCTTCAGCCTTGAAGCCTGGATCAAAAGGCACGCGTTCACACCACGATCGGGCAATGGAGCCCAGGGGAGGGCCTTGATTGACGTCTGCAGTGACCAATCATGCCACACCGTCTTCATGCCTTCCCTTCGGGCGAAACACATACTCCAGAGGCGTGCTTTGGCATTCCCACTATGACCCTGTCTAGCACCCACTACCATTGGGTGCTAGACTGCCAATGGAGAAGCATTGGGTCCTTGCAAAGATCTGGATCTTAAAGGACCAGATTCACTGGACCCGGTTTCAAAATTCTGGATTAAAGGAGGTAAGTGGAAAAAAAACCTAACAAATAAATGCAAAAAGAGCCCACAAGTGATACAGCCTAACGCTTCCAAGTCATTCAGTTTGTGCAGCTGACCATTTCTAGAACTTTTTCCAGCTTCTGCTCTGACCACATTGTAAAGTCTGTGTTTGTGATGGCTAACATCTGTGACAAGTAGCCATAGTTTGCAATCAGAATATCGGAGAGCAGTCATGACAGCGGGTTATCCCTGTGCACTCCTTATTCGTATAAGAAGCAACTTTTAGAAAAGAAGGAAACCCCTTGTTGTCTGCTGTGCATCTCACTTGTGTAACTTCACTCAGAGAGTCCTGATTTTCCCACAACGTTCCCAAGGGAAATCTAAAGGCAGCTCTACAGGAGCAAAACCAGGCAGGATCTGGCATGTTTTGGTTTGTTGTCAAACTAAACAGACGGGCTTCAGAAGAACTGTTTTGCTTTGGGTTTTTTTCTTTCTTTCTTTTTCCCATAGATGATATTATGAGATTATATGATGATCGTAAAATTGTCATTAGGGTCTTGTCTGCCGCCTCCTGTCCTCCTAGAATAGGGCCCTTCTCACATTATCAGATGCCTTCTTTAGGCTCACTGGCACAAGCTTCACCCCAAATCTGAATAAATGGAGGAACTGCAGAATTGATGCAAGTGTGAACAGTTTGCACAAGCATTTTCCAGGATTACCTAATATCCTGTTGCCGTTGGACAGTCTTGCCCCGTGGTAGCTGTAGGCCTGAGTACGACCACAGTTAATCAAAGATGGTGGGCATCTGCTTATCTGCTGGGTGAATGATTCCTAGATTAGATGGGCCATTGATTCAATTCATCAGGGCTTTTGTTGCCTTCTTGACTTATGGGAAATCAAAGCCCCTCCACCTCCAGAGTCTGGTCTGAAAGTCCACTGAGATACCACCTTGAGGACGCTAAGCACTTCTAGATTGGGTTGAGACTTGAGTGAAGAAGCTCATGTCTACCTCATCTTGGATCTCAAAGAAGACAAGACAGAAAAGTCAGCTAAGTCCTTGGATTAGATAAAATCCAGACTCACTCTCAAGAACTACAAAGGGAGTCTTTTGTGTAGGCATGATACTGATGATCTCCAGGAGAAGACCATCTCTGTTTTCAAACCTTTGCTGACCTTCCTAGGGTGTGGTAACTAATATGCATCTAGTTCAAGTGTCTTATTGATGATCACCTAACAAAGATTCGAGGGTGGCTCAAACTTCACAGACCGTGAGTCACACTGATACTGGGATTGCCAAATGGGAGCAGTGGGGTCATGTCCCCAGCAGCTGTGGCTTCAAGTCACATCCAAAACCACATGAATCACACAAAGGCTGGAGAAGATCTTGGATGTATTAAATCCGTCCTTGTGCTTGATGCTGAAAGTGTAACAAAACAAAACAAAACAAAAACCTCCCGCATCCTCTTCTGAGGTGGCAACCCACCCCTGAAGAATCTTCCACCCTTCTATTGTCATTCTGAACGGTCAGCCACAATTTGACTCCCATGACTCTTAAGTCTATTAATTTGGTCCTGCACCCTGGAGCAGGTCTCTTTTGCAGGTCTCCAGGCAGGGTCTTCAGAGTCTGTGAAACTGTGGCTGTGATCAGAGACATTAAATAAATAAATAAAAAATCTCTGAGGTGCCTCAGAAATGGCATTCAGAAAGGCTCGAAGATGGGATTGTTCTAGGAATGTGCAAGAATATTTATAGCATTCGTTATTTGTACGAATTTGTACAAATTCATACATTCATAGACGAATTGAATGTTACAACATTCATACATTAACATTCGTATGAATACGAATGTCTCAGGACATTTGTACAAGAAGTCTGTACATTTGTTAAAACTGGGGAAATGTATCGGACATGTATCGATACTTATGCGTTCATATAGGATACATATCCGATACATATGCATTGTTATCGGATACGTTTTTGATACGTATGGGTTCGTATAAGATACGTATCCAGGATACATATCTGATACATGTGCATTCATATCAGATATTTGTACGAATACATTTGTATTGAATAGAATCCTACCACATTGGAAGGGGATCTATTTCCTAACATTTGATTCATTACTAATTGAATGCCAAAAAAACGTTTGTACACATCCCTGGGTGGTTCACACACCACTCTGCCCCTCCCCTGAACATTCTGTGCTAGAAAAGGTGGATCGGAGAAGGGCTGAGAACATGAGGGCCACACACTGTCTCTCTGAGAGTCTCCAAGGCTTGATAAGTCTGGACACAGAGGTTTCTCTCAGACACCTCAGAGAAGGCTTTGAGGTGGGTTTGTTCACATACCAGTCTGCCTCTCTCCCCCTCTCCTGAACATTCCCTGCTAGAAAAGGTGAATTAGAGAAGGCTTGAAAACGTGAGGGCCACACACCTTCTCTCTGAGGAGCACATTTTTTATGAGATGCTTCTTCTTTGCTCCATCTCATCACAGCCAAAGAGAAGATGGAGGAAAGTTCCCGAAAAGCAAGAAGGAGTAAAGTTGGGATAAAACCCTGAAGTGCTTTGAGTTGGAGCAAAGGAAACAGGAAGTACTGTATCAGTCTGCATCTCCTGGTTGCTATTCCCATACTTGTTTTTGTGTCCAAACCAGTTCCCTGGCAAGATTAGCAGTTAGGAATATTAATTGGAGGCATTGAGAGAGGGATGGGGAGGTTTGCAATCCAGTTTTTGTTAAAAAAACAACAACACACACACACCCCAAAACAGACACACATAATTTTGCTATTTTTTGGTATAGCAAATTCGTCCAAATCTGGTCATTCAAATCCAAATAGAATTGTTTTGATACATTCGTATGAAGATTCGTATGGGATTTGTATGACGTTTATATGGCATTTGAATGGGATCAGACATTCGTATCAAAGACGAATCCTACCACATTGGAAGGGGATCTGCTCAAACAAATACAAATTTTCTCACATTACATTAGATACGCATCAAAGCAAATCATATACAAAATTCATGCACATCCCCAATCTACAGAGCTTCTCTGCCATCTTTAGCGTTTTTGATGCTCTTTGCCCTGACCCAGAAAAATAAACCCACACATAATTATGTAAAATTAGGGCATTATTTCTTCCACTTTCAGGATCATCAACTAAAGAATATATACTAGCGCAGGAGATCATTTACTTCATCTTGTCATGAGAAGAAACAAATATGGGGCTGGAGAGACAGTAGCAGTCCCTCGGCAACTGCTCGTAAGGCCATTTCCTGACATGAAGCTTCTTTACTCTTCTCCTCAAAGTCACCTTCTGATGAGAAGCTGGTGCAAAATTTCTAGTCATGATGGTTGGTGCAGGAGGGAGAGTTGAACTTGGGTCTCTGCAGTCTGAAAGGAGGGTTGGCAAATACGGGGCCTTTCCACATTTGCTCTGCACTATCCTAGAAGTGGCCCCATGCATCCTGGGTATATAGCTGTGGAGCACTAAAAATTGCTCTATGGCTATAGTAGCTCCTGGCTAATATATGCCCACATGGCTCTGTTTGCACCTCTGCCAGGTGAATGGAGCCGGTGCGAGGGTGGTACAGCCATGATTGCATGCCACATCACTTGGTTGCTGTGGTAATGGTGCTGCACATGCTTGTTGCCATGGCTAAGCAACTGCTTGGGGAAGCACTGGGTAAATTTTTGATGCATCTTGTATCGCAAAGTGTGGACGTCCAATGCATCCTAAAACTGAGCCAGGAGAAGACGCAAAAAGGCTCACTGTGTGTCTTTCCTAGTGCTGTGGAAGAGAGATATGCATAGAAAAATCTGCATGCTTTTTTCACCATCGAAGCGAAAACCCTTTAGCTAATTGCCTGGTTCAATCATTTAATCGAAAACCCGGTTTTTTGCATTCATTTTTTGCACTTTTCCGCAGAGCACCATTTATTTTTCATTGAAAAAAATCCCTTATGATGAAAAACACAGCAAGGCACGAATATTCGATCAAATAGTTCATTTTTTACAAGTGGGAGGTTGGTCCATTTAAAGTTTTGGAAATGTGGAAACCTAACTTTTTGTTTTGGTGGGAATATCTGCAAATGTGAAGTAGTTGACTGAATTTGCAAACGTGAATCGGGTTTTGCACATCCTTATTGCTGAACTACAACTCCCATCAGCCCCCCCAAACTCCTGTCAGCCCCACCCAGAGTGGCTAATGGGAAAGGATGATGCATAACCTGAGAATGGAATCTTAGCTCTAACTCCTTGGGGTTCTTGGGATTTCCACGGAGCTCATTTTTCAAGAAAGCCACTGGCCAGAACTGTTCTGGGATACCATGTAGAGCTGTGTGTTTTCTTTTCGCCATTCACTTTGCATCAGAGCAAACGGGCCAGAAGTTTGCATTCCAGTGAATGGAGCCACTTTGAATGTGGTAGGCTTCGGATTCTCCTTGAGTTGTGCCTCCAAATCTGATCTGAATCTAATCCGAATCCGGGCAGCCGCTTTGAATGTAACAAAGCACTGAACGGAGGCACAAAAGTGTTCCTTCTGCCTGCGAAGGTCAGCCTTCGAATATAGCCAATGTTTGATTCAAATGCGAAGTTTCAGACTTTGACAGTTCGCACCGATTGCCAGGGTGACAAACATTTTTCGCCCATCCCTAATACCATGACAGATCCAGTTTCCCCAAAGTGAGGGAGTGTCATCATCGCCTGACAGTCCATCTCTGCAGCAAGGGCTTCTCAGCCTGAAAACATAATGTGCAAAGTGTTGTTGCCACAGAAGGAAGGGAGTGGCTGTTTTTGTTCAGGTGCTATTTCTGGGTTGGAGGCAGACGGGGTGCGGCATGGATCCTGCCTCCCTTTTATCTGAGTCTCACAGGACCACTGTGTATGGTATCAGAATACTATCTTGTCTGCCCTGGACTTTTTCCTCCCATTCAGCAAAAACAGAGTGTTGCTAAAAAGGACTTGCCTGGACTTGGACCCCAGATCTGTTTTCCAGTCAGCTGATGTTATACTTTACCTCTTGGGCAGTCGAAGCGAACAAAGATAAATGACAATAAAAAGGCAATAAAAAGATATTTTGAAATTAGCCCAGCGAGCCTTCAGAGCATTTGTGCACCACCTTTCTGTATTGGCCCTTATTCTGGATTATAACCCAGAATAAGGGCCTGTTGTCTACATGCTAGTGCAGACATGGGGTGTTTTTCCACTGTCACTAGAAGCACCCATTAAGTACCCATTAATGGGTACATAATGGCATTTTTGTACCCATTAATGGGTACTTAATGGGTACTTCTAGTAACAGTTTAAAAACACCCATGGTAGGCCACAGGCAGAAAGGACCTATAATTATCTAGAGTGACTGACAGTAGTGATTTTTTATTATGAAGCCATCTGTAATCAAGTGACAGTTTGAGGAGATCAGTTAATGCACACTAGGGTAGGAACGTGCACCAATGCATTTTTTGCATTCGAATTCGATTCAAACTGAAATGCAAAAATCCGTAGTTTCAAAAATCCATATTTTCGAAAATCCGATCCGAATCCGGATTATCCGGATCCGTATTTTCAAAAATATGAGACGGATGTTGGGAACATTCGTACCACTTTTCGAATCCATTTGCATCCCATTTTTAGCGTGTTTGTGTTCCGTTTGCGTCCCGTACGCCTTAAATACGTATCCGTATGCATCTTATTTTTACCTGAGCACATTTGTACAGATATGTACGGGAGGAAAACTGCACGTGTATAGATGCGTACAGACACATTTGAATGTTTTCAACTTCCGTATCTCCATATACAAATGGAATATTTGTATGAATAGGTTCAAATGTATTCAATTTGAATCAAATGTGAATATGTACAAAATGTAAGCATTCAAATCGATACAAATCTTCGGATATTCAATTCGAAACGAATCCCAAAAATTGCATTCGTGCCCACCCCTAATTCAGGCACTGTTATGGTTTTAATACGTTCAATTGATATGTTCACTTGTTTTTAATGTTGTAACCTGGTCTGAGCCCATTGGCTATAGGGCGGGATAAAAATTAAAATAAATAAACATATAAACAAAACTCCGTCTACCAAAGGGCAGAGAGAAAATGTCATAATAAAAGGAGCTTAGCAGCATTTTTATATCAGGATCCTATTGGCGACCACACACAAGCAGGCACACATTGTTTATATAAATACAATGTGCAAATATGACACATTTCTCACCCCCACACCCTTTGAACTGCGGGCTGAAAGTGGTTCAGTCAAGGGAAGATTTTGCTCAGATAGGTCTATGCTGTTTGTTTTATCTGGCTCCTTACTGTGGTATTTCCAAGAACAGAGTTTTTTTAAAAAAAGGACACATTTGCAAAAACTGTATTTCCTGGTCCCTCTTGCCAAGAAGAGCCACAGACAGCTGGGTCTCTCTGCATCTGTATCTTCGCCTGAGGTTGTGTGTCCTGTGTGTGCTTTGGATGCAAATTCCTTAGACAGATCGGGAGATTTGCTTGTCCTGCCAAGTTCCTGTGGCATGCGTCCACCCACCCCTGTATGGGAAAGGAGACGATATATATTTATTAGCTTTGAAGGGAGAGAGCAGTTTTGTCTTGGGAAACTATTACCAGCCACATGGGAGGAAAAATGTTCTTGCTAACATTCAGAATAATGTTGCAAGATGTGTGTGGGATGGGTGGGTTGTTTTTACCTTCAAAATTTCGGGAAAGAAGCAAGTTTGGTAGTGGTTACATTTCTGCAGCCAGCTTTTAAGTTCTTGCTTCATGAGAACTGGACCCACTCTGCAGCAGCTGGATCACAAAAAGTGTGCAATTATCCTATCCTATCCGGTGGCTGGAGCTGGGGTCCACTTTCCATTTCTCCATCATACATGTTTCTTTTCAGAGTTATCTTAGCGTGTGCACAATGCATGGGTTGCACAGAGCTGCAGCCTTAGTAGCTACCATTAGCTCCACCCCTTGTGACCTTGATACCCCAGTCTTCCCAGTAGGTACCAGTGAGGTGAGACTGTCAGGATGTTTCTAATGGCCTTCTTCGGGGATTCAAAAGCAGGTAATGGTTTTGCCTTCATCTTCTGCTTGAGATGCCCAGAAGCAATTGGTGGGACACTGTGTGAAGCAGGATGCTGGGCTAGATGGGCTGTAGCCTGATCCAGCAGGACTCCTCCTGTTCTTATCTAGAATGGATGCCTGTGTATTACCCTCAGGCTGGAGAGACAGGCAGGATGCCTCTCAAGGCCATTTGCAGGGGGTCAAGAGCTGGTGAAGGTTTTGCCTTCGTCTTCTGCTTGAGCTGCCCAGAAGCAATTGCTGGACCACTGCATGGAGCAGGATGCTGGACTAGACAAGCTATGGCCTGATCCAGCAGGGCTCCTCTTATCGTATGGTCTTCTGTAGCACAGTACTAACCTTACAGAAAGCCATCCCAGACTAGCTTGGTCTAATGGTTAGGGAGCCGGACTCTTATCTGGGAATACCAGGTTTGATTCTGCCTTCCTCCATGAAGCCAGTTGGGTGACCTTGGGCTAGTCACAGCTCTCTTCTGAGCTCTCACACCCCCACCCACCTCACACGGTGTTCTATTGTGGGAAGAACAACAGAAGCTTTGTCAGCCACTTTGAGTCCCCTTAAAAGGATGAGAAAAGTGGGGCAGAAAAGCCAACTCTTCTTCTTCTTCTTCTTCTTCTTCAAAAGGCACAGAAATCTGTGAAATGCCGCTTCCTGAACTTCTGCCCTGATTTGTGTGTTTGTGTGTGTGTGTGTGTGTGTAAGAGAGAGAGAATAACAAACTTCATATAGGAAATCTCTGGACTGCTGCACCATGGCTGGCAACATGTGGATGCCCTTCGGTGGATATTTTTTTTTCTGGTGTTTTTTTTCATGCTCTCTGGCTGGATTGGATTCCCACCAGGCCAGTTTCCCCCCCCCCTTTGGGCTCTGATGTCACAAGTTTCGTTTTTCCAAAGCAGCAGCAGCAGCAAGCAGCAGCAGTCAGCAGGGCTGTAAAACTTGTTTGAACACCAGGAAGGCAGGAAGGCAGGAGCCGCTGCCTGACATAATCGCCCAGCTACTGGAGAAATCCAGCAAAAGAACACAAAGCAGGAGAAAGCACGCCGCCGGACGTGATCCTCCTCTCTCTTTGCCTGAGAGCTGCAAGAGAAGACCTGTAACCAGGTGAGTGGCAGCTGCCAATCAAGGAGGAATGAAACTCAGACTCCTAAGGGGGCTGCCGGTGATGGTGAAGGAAGCCAGGAGCTGGTGACATGGATGGTAGCGGAACAGGATTGGGGAGGCGCGTTGACAGGACAGACAGGAATCGAGGAAGGATAGGAAAGCAACCAACCTGGGCGGACATACCCCGCCGCTCTCTTAGGACCTCAAGCAGAAAACCAAGGAGACCTTCAGGCTGACCTTGCATGGACTGGTTAACCTTCTCGGCTTCCTTGATCCAGCAACACCACCTGCTCTCTCTACCCCAGGGTACCTTTGGATGGCCCTTCTAGGAGGGAAAAGGTCTTGAGACCTGGGAGAAGCGAGTGCCAGAGGTGAGGGCCTTTTTGGCTTGTTGGGAGGTTAGGAATTTCTTTTTCCTCCAATACTCCGGGAGTGGATCCATCAGCTTCGGCGGTAGGGTGGGTGGGTGAGCAGGTGGAAGGAGGGGGGAAGGCAGACAGGACATGAATTTCAGTAGGGTTTGAGACTCCCTGGAATGGGGTGCTGGAAACCACTGGCTATGTGCTTATTGTTTGCAGGCTTTTCCCTCCCCCAGAACTCAAAATGAAACTTTCCACATGCAAAGGGCATTAGGTACTTCAAGGCTGGGCTGTCGTGACGTCTGCAAAGAACCTGAGGTCATTCCACAGAGGGACCTGGCACGGGTTCAAAGGTCTAGGAAGGGTGGCTTTCCATGCAGCTTTTCAGAGCCTTGCACATGTTTGCTTGGGCAGGTTTATGTCCCAAGGAGGGATAAAGGAGCACCTTGGAATGGTGATGGACCAAAGATTATGGACTGTGCCGGGAACAGGGAGTCAAGATCGATGGTACTGCTTTGAGGAAGTGATGCTGGCCCTGAGCTAAGCAGGATATTTCCTTCTTAGCTAACACCGAGAGACTTGCATGGCTAGTTTGTTCCAGTGTTACATTTTGTGGGATGTCACAACACCTGGATTAGACAGGCAGGTAGACTTACAACTTGAACTGAACCTCACCTTGGTATCGGTGTGACATTACTTTGCCCGGCCTCACCTGAAATTGGCAGGCTTTTTTGGACCTCGACTCCCATGACCCTTAGCCACCACCTGTGTGGCTGAGGATTCTGGGAGCCATCGTCCAAAGGAAGAAAGAGACATTCCCCTCCCAACACTTTCTTTGCTCATTTTCTCTACAGGCTGCAAAATTAATAACACAAATGCCAAAACACAAATGCACAAGGAGCAGGAATCTAAAGGTGGAACGCTAGTTATGGGAAATGAGGCCTGTCCACAAATGCAATTTTTGGGATTGGATTTGAATTGAATATCCAATGATTTGAATTGATTTAAATGTTTAAAATCCGAATGGATTCACAATGGATTCAAACAGAATACATTCGAATGTATTTGTACAAATTTTTTATTTGTATTTGAAGATACGAATGTCGGCAACATTTGGATGTGACCATATGCATCTGTACACATCTGTATGCATTCATACACATCCTGTTTTTATCCTGTATATATCCCGTTTTTGTCCCATACGTATCCGTACAAATGCACAAAGATACGAGTAAGATGTGTAGGGTACGTATGCAATGTGTACATATCCGTACACATATGAATGTGAGAATAATTCATACGAAAGATTTAAAAGATTTAAAAGATTCAAAAATTCATTTGAATGTTAAATTTGAATTTAGAGACATTCAATTCAGATTCAACTGTCTGAATTTGATCGAATTTGATCGAATTTGGAATGTTTCCAATATGCAGGCATATCCCTATGGGAAATACTTTGCCATTTTCAGCTAATCATTCCACCACCTTCATATGGCTTCTGTGGCTTCGTTCACACAGCCAAAATCTTGCATCCTGCAGGCTTCTGGAGGGCTGAGGGGACAGACGTATGATTTGCATGATTTTTTCATGTCCGCTTCGCACTGAAGTGAATGCGAAGGAAATTCGTATCCATGAGAACAGAGGCACTGTGAATATGGTAGGATTTGAATCTGCTGTGAAGGTTCTCTGACTCTGCTTCAAATCCTGCTGCCAGATGTGCCTCTGAAGCCGCATCCCCATTATAAGCTTAATCCAGTTCCCCTAAACTGAAATAGAACTGGATGCAAGTGTGAATTTGCCTGATCCCATTACTTTCAACTTACTTGCGTTCGATCTGGATTCTGAGGATTGTATGTGGTGTATGTGACTCAAGGGGGGACTCAAGTGGCTACTTTCTAAAAGCCATTTTTGGGGGCTGCCCTGCCCTCTTCCTCCTGGCATGAACGCCCACCCATAAAGGACCCCTTCACAGAGCCTAGCTGGGTGGCTGGGTGGCTGCTGCTTGCCTGGATGGAGGAAAAACAGCACCGGGCAGCCAGCGATTCTTTCCCCTCCTCTCCCCATTGCCCAGGGCACACAGTAGCAGCAGCAACTCAAGCCCCCTTGCTTTAAACATTTACACATCTCCCAGAACCTGCAGCTGCTTTCCTTTCCCTTTCTAAAGGTCAGAACTCCAAAGAGCTAGAATTGTGCAAAATTGCAACATTGTTATCAGGTGTGAAGTGCATGGATTGCTACAGTGTAGCGGCTGCTGTAAAGGGTGGATTTTTACACTGAAATCACTATCTTTGGAAGCAAGCTATTGGGGGAGGGAAACCCGAAACATGGATTCTCATCCCTTAAAACGGTACGGTCCCCACAGTAAAAAATGTAACACGTATCAAGCGCATGAACCGGAGTGAGACCTGTTGAAATCAGGGTTAACATTTACAACGCTTTGGGGCGATTTAACACGCAGAAAGCATGTTAAGCCAACCTGACGTGTGGTCTGTGAGGATTGAAACTGTATTGAAACCAAATTAAGCTTGTAATGGGGATGTGGCCTGAATCTATTCTGAATCCACTTTAACCACTTTGAATCCACTCTGAATCCGCTGCAGATGTGAATGGACAGACGCTTGGCTGTCTCCCCACCTTTGTGAATATCATGAAGCTTTGAAGGAAAGCACAGAAGTCTTAACTTCACTTTTGAATGTCAGTCTTTGAATGCAGCCAATATTTGATTCAGATATGAATGTTTGAATTCATATGAATTGGAAAACTGACTAATATTCATGCACATCCCTATTCCACTCCTATTTGGTTCCTGTGACTCCCCCAAACAGTGATGGAGGTGGTCTTTGGGGAGCTTGGATGTAAGTTCTCTTCATTCATCTTATGAGCTGCTGGGTGAGCATATGGAACAGCCGGGAGCTGACTAGGAATTTGCACGAATGTTCTAAATATTCAAATTTCTATTGAATTCAGTCAAATGTGGACATTTGAATTTGAACAGAATGACTACACATTCAAATTTAAACATTACAATGAATTTTGAATGTTCCGAAACATTCATTCGAGTGATTAAAAAACATTTAAATGTACAGATACGTGTTACATACGTATCTGTACAAATCTCATACGTATCTGTATGCATTTGCGCTGATAGTACGGGATGAAAACGGGATGCTTATGGGATAAAACAGGATGCGTACGGAATGCGTACAGATACGTATAACACATACGAATGTGGTCAAGATTTGTATCTTCAAATACGAATGTTGTCCACATTTATATCTTCAGATTCGAATCTAAAATTCAAAGAAATAGATTTGAAGGTATTCGATCTGAATCGGATTTTGTTGCATTCGGATTCTAAACATCCAAATCAAATTGTATGTTTGGATGTTCTATTTGATTCAAATGCACATGCAAACACACACACACACACACAAAAAAAAAAACATTTGTGCACATCCCTAGAGTTGACTGTGTAGCTGAGTTCCTCTTTTTCTGAAAGGTTGTCCCAATAAAACAAGTGTTTAATAGCTGGCGAAGACGGTGACTCCGAAGACGGTAGGCTTTTTTTTAAAAAAAAAAATTGGATTTTTGACTTTTTCTTTAAAGCAGCAGCCGAATAAATGTCAAGCCCAATCAGAAGGGGTGACTGCTATAGAGGGCTCCATTTCTGCTTTTATATTCCCGGCCCCTACTGGAACTGTTTTGAGCCAGTTGAATATAGTGGCAAGAGAATCAGATTAAGAGTTAGGAGACCTTTTCGCACTTCCCTTCCCAACTGCTGGACAGGAAAGGTGTGCAGTTACCCAACATTAACTAGTATCTGCACTTGGGAGTGCTAGATAACGACAGCCTGTGACTGATCCTGGAGCTGGTCCTCTTCTGGGCACCACCATTTTGGTTGGGGAACCCTCCACGGCTGACTGCATGTGCATCAGTGCCATCACCATGACAATGCTAACGCTCTGTGCATGCACAGTCATGTCTATAGTCATCTGAGGTGCCAGTGCTCCACACCTAATCAACAATTAGAGAACTTCTGGGCAGGCAGGGGGCGCTTGGAGGCTGTAGCAGCCTCCTCCAAGTGCAGACGCCCTTCCCCAGAAGTTTAGTAATTGTTGACTAGTGGCTGTAGTGGGAATAGGCCTCGCCTCTGATTCAATTCCCATGTTCAGCATCCATGGTCATTAGCTCTTGGTGTGTCTTTAGGTCAGTCGCTGCTTTGCAGGCTTGCAGCAAAGATAAAATATCTCCACCTGCATTGATAGGGTGAGACTTGACCACCTTTAGTGTCTCCATCAGCTTCTTGAGTTTATTGGCAGTGTCATGGGTGGAATATATCTTGTAAATAGAGGCATTCCTCTTTCTCTCTCCCACCAGAAGGAGTGACCTTTTCCAAGGCAGGTCGACCCATAATTCATATATTTAGCTACATCACTGAAAAACAAAGGGGACCTCCAAATGCAGGCTAAAAGCCATGATGGGCAATACCAGGCAGACGTGGCTTGAGCGTTCCCAATATAGAACTGGGATATAGTGTGATCCCCTGTAATACCTCTATTATAGCAGATCTCGTCCTAATGATATTGGCTTTTCCATGATAGCAAAGCCTTTAGCAGCAGTGACAGGTAAGGTGGCAGTTGGGAAAGATGTCATGGCTCTCCCAGTCACCACCTTGTCCTTCATCTTCCTCCTTAAACCAAGGCTTGGCCCTTTCTGCACTTCCCTGTGCCAGATCAGTGTGCCCAGAATAACTGGGCTGAATAGGGATATTCATGAATGGGGATTTTAATCATTTGATTCGTATGAAATCGAATGTAAGAAAGTTCATATTCGTTCAAATAGATCCCCTTCGAGTGTGGTAGGATTCTATTCTATGTGAATGCATTTGTACGGATTTGTATGAATATCCAATACGAATGCATATGTATCCAATACGTATCCTGTAATATATCTGCTCTGAAAGTGTCAGATCCGCCCTGAATCCACTTTGAATCTGCTTTCAAACCATGTCAAACGCACTCTGGATCTGTTGCAGATGTGACTGGCGCAGCCGCTTTCCCAGCTCCCCGTTTCACGAATGTTGTGAAACATTTGTACAAATACGAATGTCAATGTATGAATGTCGTAACATTTGATTTGCACACGAATGTCTGAATTTGTATGAATATCAAAGGTTACGGTTATTCGTGCACATCCCTAGGGCCCACTGATCTAGGCTACAGGGAAGAGCACCAATCTGCATTAACTCATGTTGTGGTTGTGAAGCTCATGCTAGCTTCTCAGCCACACCCCTATGCCTCAGGGCCTGGGGGTGTTTTTCAGCAGCACGCCTCCCATGTTTCCATAAATGATACTTCCACAGATCCGGATTAAGGGCCTCTTAATCCAGATCAAGCCCCATCTAATACAAATGGACCTGGACCACCAAAGTCCCCAGCACCAGCTTCAGAACCTGTCCAACCTTTAGAGTTGCCCCAGGATAGAAGGTGTCAGTGTGAATACATAGTCAGTGTGCGAAAGTCAAAGGTCTCTGCCGTAATGCTGAATGCCTGTTGAGAAATGAGAAGTCTGAGAACTCTTGTCTTCTGCCTCTGGAGCGTGCTATCTGCCAAGTCTCATCATTTTATTGTCTTGACTATTATGTCCTACCTGTGGGAAAACAAGACTTAATAAGGCAGCAGACCTCGCCTTATTCTGGGTGAGGTATTGAGTGAAGTTGCTGACAGAAGAGTTTGCAAAAAAGCAATTTACCTTTCTTAACAGACCAGGCAGTCTAGGAAGGACACGGATGCAAGAGGGCTTTGCTACCTTGGAGTACTGGCATGAACATCCCTGTGGACGCCTACTTTTAGTTGACACCCTACTTTTTTCGTGGCAGGCAGATTGAGTGTGGTTCATTGATTCAATTTGGCATTAGCCGAGGGACTGTTTTAGGTTAAGAAGATCCCCAATGGATTGGACCAAGGGTCCATCTAATTCACCAGATCCTTAAGCAGGAGATATTAAGCACAGCATGAATCTGCTGATCAGACCTGAAGGAAACAGAGGACAGATATAAAAGGAGAGAGGATTTGGAGGGACCTTTCTTCCACTGAGCATGACCGAGTGAGGTTCATCTGGTCACTGGAAGGTTGATGCTGTTTGCACCTGCACACAGCTGACCCAGCCAAGACATGAAGAAAGGCCATTTGCTCAGCTGTCCTCCAGGTGGGAAAATCTCATCCTGAAGTTAGTTTGCCAAGCCTGTTCTCTCCTTTCGTAGAAATGACTGAGTGACTGACTGAGACTTATGTCTGAATGCAACCTACGTCTGACACTACCATCAGACACCCTTAAAGGGGTGCTTCCTGGAAGAATTGGAGTCAGGATGCTAGGCATTTGACCCCTGCATGCACCTTACCATGTCCTAAAGCCTGGGAACTTGCATCTCTTCCTCACATGGAAGATAATATCACCCAGAGTGACTCTTTCTTTCTGTCACATTGGGCAGAGACACAGAGGGAGAGACACGTAGCCAGTACCAGCATGGGAGCAAATGCTGCTGACCAGCGACCAATCAGGAGAAGTGTGGTCAGAAGTCATCCATTTCTGGTCCACCAAAGGGCTCTCTGCTGCCCCTGTCGTTCTACACATTGGAAGGGGCAAATGAGGGCAAAACCCACCCTTGCCATAGGTATCAAACTCTTCACACAGCACACCTTCTTATAGGCCTGACAGGAGTGAGCAGATTTAGCCAGTGGGACCTAAGGGTGCTCTAGGGCCACCCTGTATCTTTCATGTTGGTGCACCTGAAGTCTCAGGATATTGTTTGGTGGCAGACAGGGCTGCCATCTTGCTGGAAACTCGTGAGCTGTGGGTCTGGTCTGTATTTCCATAATTAAAAGAAAGGCAGGATAGAAATGCAAGCACACAAATGAAATTTTAGAAGAAATGATGGCTATATTCGGAGACGAGATAGGAAAATCCCTTTAAGCCTTGGCCATGTCCTAATTGTGGAAATGGGCACATGCAGCCAGGTCTTAGTTAATTAATGACAATGCTTGTGGCCTGTAGGAGGTTTGTTATTAAATGCTACCTTCCTGTCTTTTTAATGTATGTTCTTGTGTTTTTAATCCACTGGTATGATGCTAGAACTGTATCCCTTCTAACCCAGTGTATCAGTACTGGAAAAAATTGGTACTGGAAAAAACTGTTCTCGTCACGGTTTGGTGTCATGGCACACATTGCTTTATGAGCCAACCCTGCGCATGCGGATAGTCCCGGGTTATTTGGGGCGGAGATTGTCACTCATGTCATTGGGAGGTGGGGTTTCATGTCCTGTGCTCACCGTTCCTGCCCTGTGCATTGGAGATCGCAACCGCTGAGATTTTTGGGGAGTAAATGGTGTTAAAGTCAAAATAATGAGGGGGTCAAATGCCCTTCACTGCCCCATGAGACTCTATTATACAAGCACACTTGATTTTTCTCCCTTCCCACGGCAAATATTCCATTCACATTTCCCGATCGCCAAGACAGGTGTGGTAATGGCTTGATTTTTCTCCTTTCCACTTGCCAGGGGTTCTCGCGGTTCCCGGGTGGAGCAGAGGTGCGCAAAACTGCTCAACTGCCACCAAACCTCGTAGCAGCTTTGCTCAAACAGCTGGAGTTTTTTTATTATTTTTTTTTCTGTTCAGTCCTGCCTTCTCTGTGCTGCTGGGTGGTGGTGGTATGTGGCATTTGCAGCAGGCGGCACAGGGGTGGGGTGATGTCAATATGGCTTCCAATGAAGAGAGAGGGAGTGGAGAGGAGATGGCACTGTTCCCCTGTGCTGGGGTTTGGCACAGTTTGTATGGGGGCAGCTGTATCTGCATCCAATCCCCGTTACCGGGAATGGCATGGGAACGGGCAACATTCGATCTCAGTCCCACACCCGGTCAAATATGAGCCCAATCAGAGCCACACAGCTTGCATGGGGACGCAGCCTAACTCTTCTTCTTCTGATGTATTATCTTGCTCTGAAAATGGACTGAAACTGGATTAAACTTTAAGAGTGATCACGGCCATAGAAAAGGTCTCTAAAATAAAGGCAATCTTCCTTCATGAACCAGGGCAATAGTGGTGTTCTGAATCAAAATTAAAGGGTTCTGGCTGTGTCTGTGCACATTTAATAGACTGTTGGCTTTTCTTAGCTTCTTTCCTGGCTTTTTACCCAGATCTGTGTGGAAGACTTTGACCTTCTGGTTATTTCTGTACAACGTGAAAGAATCTCAAGTGGACAGAGGCAATCTGGAGTAGATAAAAAGGGGAGAGTAAAAGATGGATAGCTCCACTTGAATTGTGTGTTGCCTGCCCTCCACCTCTGTGCGGAACTCACCAATCACCTCCCACATGTCTTTTCTAAAGGAGACCGTTGTGCTAAAGGCATTGCTCAGGGCTAGTTTATGTCTGTGATCAGAGGCCTATTCGCACTACAGCCCATAGTGCATAATTAAACAACTTCCGGGGAAGAGCAGGTGTGGAGCATGAAATTGTACTCCAGTCCACACCTTTACCAACCTTAACCAGTTCCTTACCTGGCATGTCCAGTGGCGAGCATCCGCACACGCAGTCACAAAGGGTGCTGCAAACAAAATGGCGGCACCCTGAAGAGGACCAGCCCCAGGATCGGTCACAGGTGAGTGACCGATCATGCAAGACTTAGGCTGTAAGTGACTAGCACACACAAGGGCAAGCACTAGTGAACATTGGGTGATTGCACTCCTTTACTCTCCAGCGGACAGGAAGGGAAGTGCAAAACCAGATACAGGAAAAGAAGATGCATCTCTGGGGCTTTGAGGTGGGATTGTTTACACATCAGTCTGTCCCTCTCCCCTCTCATGGTCATTCTGTTCTAGAATAGGTGGATTAGGGAAGGACTGTGACCACAAGGGCCCCACACTGTCTCTTGGAGGCTCCTCTGGGGCGCCATTTTTGTTACGTTTGGATACAGCCTATGTTATTTATGTAAGCAGCCCATGGCCCTTCTTTCAGTCTATGCTAAAGGTGCCCTTAGATGACATCCAGACATGTGCTGGATGTGGCTACGGCTGTTGCCATGGTGATCTGGCCTACTCAGGATGGACCATCCACTCTTCAAGTACTGGTGGTCTGGTTGGGGAGTGTGCCAGTGCTTGAAGTGTGGATGCCTCCCTCTGTGCTTGATTTTCACCGCAGTGTAATGGTATTATTAAGCTGTTCCACTAAGGAAAGTGCAAACAGGCCCAAAGTGTATGAATATCCTCTTCCCCTTGAGTGATCCAGTTCTGTTTCACCACCTGAGGCCTACAGGCTAAGGACATATTTACTTGTTAACCTGTTTATGATTGCTGCCATCTGTGTCGCTTGCTTCTCCATGCTTGAAGGAACACGCAGTAGAATCTTGGAGCATTTTACATCCTTTGTGTGAAAAAGCAGCAACTAATTAAGGTGCAAAGGATGCCCTTGGCCTTCAAGGTGATGGGATGTTCTTGCTACCATCAGGTTCATCCAGTACCTCTAAACACCCACCCACCCCACACTATCATGGTGGCCCATTTGCACAGAGAAACATGCAGAGAAGCCAAGGAGTGGTTTAATTCAATGAAATTGAGGGAAAACTGGATTTTGCAAGGATCACATAAATTGGAGGTGGCATTTTTTGAATCACCCACTCCTTTGCAGCTGTAGGTGAAGGTCACACCCCAAAACTGGAGAGTTTTGTTCTGCATCTATTAGCGTCATTTATGTTGCTATGTTCAAAGGGCATTCCTGCTCAGAAGAGAAGATTTCCAAGCCTGGCAAAGCTGCAGCCTCTCCCTCAAAGCAGGCAATGGCAAACCACTTCTGCATCTCTGCACAAAGATGTTCGTGGAGTCTGGGAGAGTCTGTAGCTCAGTGGTAGAGCAAAGGGTTACCAGCATGATCCCCACCTTCTCCACATTTCTGTAATTTTGACAAGAAAACTGCATGGAGTTGCCCATGGAGTCTAGAATTATCTGTAGCTCGTTGACGAACATCCTGGAAAGCAGAGGATTGCTGGTTCAATCCCCAGTCCAGAATAGGAAATGGCAAACCACTTCTATATCTTTGCTAATAAAACTGCACAGAGGTTCCCACGGAAGTGCCCATGACTTGGTAGTACTAGGGATGTGCATGAATTTTTTTTTCTTGTTCAATTCGTATTGAATCAAATGCAAAAAAAAAACTCATATTTGTTCAAATACATCCCCTTCAAATGTGGTAGGATTAGAATTCAATAAGAATTTGTGATACAAATCCAATTCGAATTTCCACTATGAATTGCCTATGTATCCCATACAAATCCCCTATGTATTCCCTACATATCCGCTTTGAACACATCAAATCCATTTTCAATCCACTTTGAAGCCACTCTGAATCCGCTCTGGATACACTTTGGACCTGTTGCAGATGTGACTAGGGCAGCCGCTTTCCCACCTCTCCGGGTTCACAAATGTAACAAAGCTTCATATCAGTGCTCTGAAGCTTTTGATTTGTATTCAAATGTCAGCCTTTGAATGTGCCAATATTCAATCCAAATCTGAATGTCTTAATTCATATGCATTCTGAATGTGGCAAATATTGGTACACATGACTAGGTACAGTAGTACCCAATAAGACCTTAGTGTTTACCAAAGAACTCTGCACGAGGGGAAGGATTTCTTCTCCCAGAGGGTCATCTATTTATAGAATTTGCTGCCAGAATAGGTGGTAACAGCAACCAGCCTAGATGGCTTTAAGGAAGGGCTAGACAAATTTATGGATGACAGGTGTATCAATGATGGCTAATAGGATGGATGCCTAAGTACATCTTTCAAGCTGGGGGGACAAGCAGGATCCCTCTAAGGCCATTTGCTAGGATTCGAGAGCAGGAGAAGGTTTGCCCTTGTCTCTGCTTGAGATGCCAATGGGCATTTGATGGGCCACTGTGAGCGATGGGATGCTGGACTAGATAGGCTGTGGCCTGATCCAGTAGGGCTCCTCTTATGTTCTTTGGTTTCAGTCTACATCAAATGAAGTGGCAGCTGGCTTGCTTTGCCCAGGACTGATTCCTCTCTAGAACTCAGCTTCACCCAGTTGTACCTTTTACCTTATGGTCAAAGAGGATGTTTTCCTACTTTTGCATGCGCCAAGGAGCCTAGGAGCCTGCTTCCCCTCCCGCTTTGTGTTCCAGTTGCGCACCATAAATCTTTTGTGGGCTCACTTAGAAAGCTAGAGTAGAAGGTCATTTGGATCAACCCAGCAGGTTTCCTTTTATTGCTGTTGGTCTGGTATACTGAAGTTCACTAAGCTATTTTAATTGTGCTTCCCAGCAGGGCACGTTTACCATGTCCCCATGAGCCATGGTGCTCCAGGACACAGAAGCCGTTGGTGCGCTAAATCGGTCCGAGCTGTGCCCTTATCCTGCCGCCTCCTTGGAGCAGAAACACCTTCAGGATGTAGCAGAATGCCATCAGCCAAGTGACAAAGAGGGATCCTCTATGGGGAATGGTTCTGAAGGGGGCACCCTCTTTCCAGAAGAGGGCGCCAGCCCAGGTAGCAACTCCAGTGATGGAACAGAAGACGACGAAGGCAGCAGCACAGAAAGCGCCCATCACGGGGTAAGTGGCTTTAAATGTCACCACTAGGTTTTTGTTGCTTTTTTTTTTTTTTGAGAAAGAGATAGAGGGCTGTTTTTAATGCCAATGAGATGCTGTGCTCACTGGCACCCTTTGGGAATGACGGGGCAGAGGGCCAGTAAAAGGAAATGAAATCAGGAGTAGAACTAATGTCAGCCAGTTTGGTCTTCTCTGATAGTCCCCTGGTTCGAATGTGCATTCCTTCATGAAACCAAGTGGGTGAGCTTGGGCTGGCCACAGCTCTTTTTCAGAGCTCTCACAGCTCCACCTGCCTCACAGGGTGTCTGTTTTGGGGGAAAGAGCAGAAGTATTTTGTCAGCAGCTTTGAGTTCCCTTAAGGGAGAAGAACGGAAGGTTTGCCAGCAGCTTTGAGTCCCCTTAGGGTTGAGAAAAGCAGGGTATAAAAGCCAACTCCTACTCCTAATACTCTTCTCAGACATTACTAAAAAAAAATAGCTGAAGATCTTGGGCTATTCCAAGCTCTCACTATTGTGTCTGTTGTGGGGAGAAGAACAGAAGGTTTGACAGCTGCTTTGAGTCCTCTTAAAAGGGTGAGAAAAGTGGGATATAAAAGCCAACTCTTGAAACCGATCTTACTGAACATTGTGACTTTTCCCACATGGGTATTTCACCATTGGAAGCATCCCTGGAGTAACTGCCAGACAAGATTGAGAGTCCAGGCATGCATGTGGATTTCTCTCTACTGTCTGGCAGGAATGGTGAGAGGCAATTGTAAGATCTAAGCAAGGTCCCACATACTCCAATAACCATCTGTAGGCAGTCCAAGTTTATGCTTTGGAACTAAGTAGTAAATAAATAGTTGCTTTAGTGGTAGTTATTTAAAAAGATGTTGAAGTATAATTTTTTTCCCGATGCTTAGCAGTTCCTATTGCTTCGGTTTGTGCCCCAATTGTATACTTTAAAATGCACCCGCTCTATGAAAGGTTTATGGCAACACACTGAGCCAGGATATCTTTAAGAAAGGATTAGGTAACCTTATGGAGGACAGGTGCATCAGGTGCCCAGGTCTTGCCTCCAGGCTGGGGAAACAGGCAGGATGCCCCACAAGACCATTTACAGGGAGTTTAGAGCAGGTGAAGGTTTTGCCCTTGTCTTCCTCTTAAGATGTTCATGAGCAGTTGGTGGGCCACTGTGTGGGACAGGGTGCTGGAATTAGATGGGCGGTGGCCTGATCCAGCAGGGTTCCTCTTGTGCTCTTTTAAACAAATTCATGGAGTGGAGGATGGTGTATTAATGGCTACAGGAATTGATGCCCAGGTACTTCCTCCAGGTTGGAGAGACAGGTAGGATGCCCCTCAAGGCCATTTGCAGGGAGTTGGGAGCAGGGGAAGATCCTGTATTTGTCTGACGAAACTGACGAAACAGGATCTGGCAGGGGTCCTCTTACATCCTTGTAGGCCTTTTTGTGTACAAGCAGCTTCTGATTTTACTTTGCTCTCTTCCCAGTATGAGAGTCCCAAACCAGGAAGGAACGAGTCTCATGGAACAAGGAAAGAGTCACTTCCACAGCGTGCCTCCTCTCTCAAAGAGCAGATCAAGGAACTGCATCACCAGAAGAAAGAGCTAAGCATAGAGGTATTGCTTTTTTGGTCTCCTTCTGGCTCCTCCCTGTGTCACCACGAAGGGGCTGTCTCTTGGACAGCAGTTGGCACCTGTGGAACCGGTATGGTAGAGAGGTACCACACCTAAGCAGGTGGGGAAGGACTGAGGCACGTCACAGGTACACACAGAGCAAGCAGGACCTGCTGGTTTGACAGAGTGGGGCTGCTTCATTCCCAGGGTTTTCTCTCAAGAGTAGAGAAGGTTCTTTAATGACAAGATCAGAGAAGTCAGAACTCTTGCTTTGGTTCCTCTTCATCCCCAGCTTCCGGGCTGGTGCTTGTGGCTGCCACGCACAGGTAGATTGACCATCCGCACATAAGTATGATCCAGGGGTTTGGACGCCGTTCTTCTAATGCAACCCCGTTCCTCAGCAGATGGATCTGGAAGGTGCCTTGTTGGAAGGAGAACTGAAGGAGGAGAGGCAGTTGCTGAGAAAGGAAGAAGAGCGTCTGGTGGAGCTGCAGAGGCGGTTTGTGGAGACGGAGCGCAGGTGCCTTGCAGAGAAAGAGAAGGTGAGGCCCTTCCCTTGAGCGTGGTTTTTCCACACGGCTCATGTCCGCACTGCATGCCACCCAGGTGTCTTTGCATGCCATCACAAGGGCAATTCATGCATCCTTGCCCTCCCTTCCACTTCTAATGGATTGCCTAAAAGCCTCATAAGTGTTCAGATGCAATTTTTAACAGACCTGCTCCAATGAAAGTGATGGCTTTGCATGCACAGGGGCATGTATGTGTGTTTCCTTGCATTGATGGGAAATAAATGGGGAGGGGGTTAGAACACACACATACATGGGCTGTGGTCACACTTAGGTTTTTAGCTGTTTTCTTTCAGTGTTAAATAATGCAGAAAATTCCCCTTCAGGATAGATAATGTGGAAAGAAAATTACATGTCACTTTTGCTGGTGTGTTCTCTCGCTCTGAAAGTGGACTGAAGCTGGATTAAACCTTAGGCGTGACCACAGCCTACGCATGCATGCACACATATGTAAAGAGCGTCAGCAGTTTGACTCCATCCTAATTCATATAGCCCAGGTTGGGAACTCCACCCCAAATGTTGCAGGACTACAACTCACCTTCTTTTAATTTACTTGCTCATTTATTCTTTTTACACATATAATTAGGGTGGAAGGCAGCTAACAGCCCAGCATCTCCCGCCACCCTAAACTTCAGGACTTTGGGAGAAATTGAAATCTGGTTGAAGACCCCCCCTCTGCTGTTTCTCACTATCAAAGAACAACCTCAGAGGAGTTTAAATGCAGATTTTAAAGGGTGGCTAAAACACATGAGAAACAATGGAGAAAGGTGGTAGGAATCGGTTAGGGAAATTCCTCATTGCATTGCTGTTGATCCTTCTCCTGGCATTTAAATGGAACATCTCAGGAGTTATGCGCAAAGCTAAGGTTTATCTTGTGTCCTATCTTCCTGACATTCTCCAGATGGACAGGAAATCAACACTTTGTGCTGTCTGTTTTACAATTTACACAGAGGTGAAGCTCACCACCCTGGTTGTTTACCAGCTGGATTTGGATAGTCAGCGCTCAGGGATTTCTGGACGGGACAGGGCATTGGCTTGGCTGACCTTCCAACTGGTATCGCTCATGATTTTCCTTTGGCCTCTGTCGTTCTGTTTAGGGGTTCACGAGAATCTTGTCCTCTGAAATTCCGGTTAATAAACCAAAAAGCTCAAGCTGTCCTCCTCCATCTCTCCCTGACCCTGTTGTATTTTATGCATGGAAGTCATAGCTCAGGAAAACAGAGCTGCGGATGGATGAATAGATGACAGATGTTCTGATGGACTATTCCTGATGGGCTCTGCCCTTAATGCGCTTTTCTGTGGACATTCTTTTGTTTTGGTAGAACCAGCTGCAGATCCTGTGGGGCTTTCCACACTTACCAGCTGGAGCACTCCGGTTTGCTCGCTAGTCAGGCCCTGTCCACATATGAATGCCACTGCAATCCAGCTGTGGGCAACTAAAAAGTAGTCTGCAGGTTGACTAGCAGTGTCTGAATCACTCCTGAGAAGGTGGTTCTGCACCTCTTCTGGGGGTGCTGCAGAGTGAGGGGTGGGTGGATTGCAGCTGCATAATCATTAGCAGTGTCTCTGGATTGCCATGGCAACATTAGAACTTGCACTGGATGCTGGTTCAGGCTTTGCATTGGTGATCTGGATAGACCATTCTCACTGTGATTGCTGCTGGTTACGTACTGCTGGTTACTCTTTAGCTTGATTAGCCCGATATGGTATTGTTATACCATAGTAATCAGGTAATCAAGTGCAGATCTGTTGTATGCCTAAGTTGTTGCAACTTTCTATGCTTGGAGACATAGTTAAGTAGGTTTGGTTTAGTGGTTAGGGAGCCAGACTCTTATCTGGGAATACCAGGTGTGATTCCGCACTCCTAAGTACATCTTTCAGGCTTGGGGAGGGGGGAGAGATGTCTAGGTACATCTTTCAGGCTGGGGGGGGGGGAGCAGGGCGCTTCTAAGGCCATTTGCTGAGATTCGCGAGCAGGAAAGGGTTTATCCTTGTCTCTGCTTGAGATGCCCATGAGCATTTGGTGGGCCACTGTGTGTGATGGGATGCTGGACTAGATGGGCTGTGGTCTGATCCAGCAGGGCTTCTCTTATGTTCTTATGTTCCTCCATAAAGCCAGTTGGGTGACCCTGGGCTAGCCCCAGCTCTCTTCTGAGTTGTCACGGCCCCACCTATCTCATAAGGTGTCTGTAGGGAGAAGAACAGAAGGTTTATCAGCCACTTTGAGTCCCCTTAAATGGGTGAGAAAAGTGGAGTACAAAAGCCAACTCTTCTTCTTCATAGATATTAGCGTGCCAACTAGTCCAAGAACCTGGTCTTGCTGTGACATACCAATTGGGTTATCAGCTGGATGAAAGACAGAGAAGAGTTATATACTGCTAGCAGTGGACAATTCAGGGTCAATGCAAACTGAAATACTTCCTCCACCATGCATCTGTTTGCAGGATTCCTTTCAATTTCCCACAGCACCAGCAAATCCACAGTGCAGACAAATCTTCCTCCATGGGCTGGTGCTGTGGGAACCTTAAAAGAACCCTACAAAGCCATGCATGGCAAGCAAGGAGCTTCCCCTTTTGCTTTCCCCACCGGACATATGCCCAAATAGGCCACATGGTGAAACGTCTTCTACAGAATTATTGAAGGTGGAGTAATCCTGGATTCTGTAAAGAGGACATGACAGCTGTAGGAACTGTCTTATGCAAAGACAGGATGCAGACATCAAGAACTATGATGTTCAAAGGTTTTATCTCCTATGATGTACCTTCATCCCAAGAGGAAGGGAAGCATTTGTTCTGAGATCCTGCAGAGTTGGCGCTGCTCACAGGTGACAATCACCTTGGCTAGATTATAAAACAAGTGTGTTGTTGTTGTCAGTTTCTGCCTCACTATATAACTTTGAAGGTAATCCCTGGATGATGATGATGATGATGATGATACAGTAATAATCATAATTGCAGCCAAGTTTGTGATGCTAGCTCTAGGGCTGATGGAACCAAGCCTGAGCGTTGTTTTGGCTTTAAGTCTGATGCAAGTCCAGCAGAGCTTCTGTCAGTGAGAATCAGGACTCCCAGGGAGTGTTATCAGATCAACATTTAGCAAGAAAGGAGTGCCTGATCTTGGAACCCGGCAAGGGAAGCAGCTGCAGTTGCATACCCATGGCCTAGGGAAATGCAGTAATACTTCCCTGCCCTCTCCCTCCGTGGCAGGAGAAGGTGAGGCTGCAACAGGAGCGTCACAAGGTAGAAGAGCTGCAGCGGCAACATGCTGAGTCGCAGATCCACCTGGACAACCAACCAGAATCCATGCGGGAGCGAATGCAGAAGCAGCTGCAGCAGGTAAGCGGAGCGCAAAGGATCCCAGGGAAGTCCGCAGGCAAAGAAGCCGTTCAGGTCGTGCTGCAAAAGCCTTGTTGGCACATGCAGCTTAGGACAGCCAGCTTGGGGAGGAGGTAAGATTTAAAGAAACTCACCAAAGTGTCTGCGAAAGGTCTGAGCGGTGGCTGATGAAGCAGGGGGGCAAGGGCGCCCGAACAGGAACAGGTGATGGTGGGCGAGATACTGGCTGCATATCCATTATGCAGTTGCTGGGCACCGCTGAGACGAGTCTGACTCCTTATTGACTTCATGGGCACCTCCATGAACACCTCTGTGCAGTTTTATTGGCAGGGATACAGAAGTGGTTTGCCATTGCCTAGGCTGGGGGATTGAACTGGCAACCCTCTGTTTCCCAGGCTCCTTGCATTACCGCTGAGCCACTGTCTTTCTCAGACTTCATGGGCACCTTTATGCAGTTTTCTATTTTGGGGTGTATATAAGTCTGGCTCAGAGAGCCCCAGCCCTGCTGGTTAGTCAACAAACAATTATTCTGGAGGGGCTTTATTCCAGAATGTTCCTCGTTTGAGCAGTTTTTTTCAGGCAACATCTGAAGCCAGCCTAAAAGTAGTATGCCCTCTCCTGCCTGAAGTGGGGGAACCTGTGAACCTCATTCTTTCCCCAGACCACTGAGATGTTAGATGGAGCCCTGAGGTGCTATGAAGATTTGGAGTTCCAGCAACTTGAGCGGGAAAGTCGCCTGGAGGAGGAAAAGGAGGCGGCCTGCCGGACGTTGGCCCAAGAGATTGCCCAGCTGCAGAACAGCGTCCATCGGAGGAAGGTAGAAAGTGGATTGCATTGCTGTTTCTTGCTTCTCACATGCTAAAGTTTTATTTGCTTACTATTATTATATGACTCTCTCCCCAAAGTTGTCTGTGTGGCTCCCAGTTTAAAAGCAAAGTTCAAAGACTAGGTAATGAACTGACCATGGCTGGGATAAGACAACAATTTTTGGCATTCAAGTCAAATATCTGAAAATTCAAATCAATTTGAATATTTAAATTACGAATGTATTCACATTCAAGCCAATACGAATACATTCGTACCTATTACAAATATTTGATTCGTATTTGAAGATACAAATGTCAAAAACTTTTGTATGTGTCTGTATGCATCCTGTTTTCATCCTGTATGCATCTGTACAAACGCTTACGGATATGAATAAGATGTGTATGGATACATATCTAATGCATACGTATCCGTAAACATACGAATGTCTGAATAATTTGTACAAATAATTTGAAACATTTGAAATTAGTTCGAATGTTGAAAAACGAATGTATTCAATTCAAATTTGAATGTCCGAATTCAGATTTTGAATGTTTTGAATATTCTTGCACATCCCTAGTCAAGACATAGCAAAATAAAAAAAGTGTCTCTGAGGCACCTCTGAGGTAGGTTAGAGATGGCTTTGTGGAGGGATTGTCCACACACCACTCTGCCTCTCCCCTCTCCTGAATGTTCTGTGCTGGAAAAGGTGGATTAGAAAAGGCTTTGAAGCATGAGGGCCACACGCTATCTCTCTGAGGCGCCTCTGAGGGACCCTTTTTATGTCTGAACACAGCCCTAGAAAAGGTGGATTAGAGAAGGCTTTGAAGCATGAGGGCCACACGCTATCTCTCTGAGGCGCCTCCGAGGGGCCCTTTTTATGTCTGAACACAGCCCTAGAAAAGGTGGATTAGAGAAGGCT
>MTQE01003491.1:7707099-7723707 GCA_014337955.1 Aspidoscelis marmoratus
GCTTTGAAGCATGAGGGCCACACGCTATCTCTCTGAGGCGCCTCTGAGGGGCCCTTTTTTATGTCTGAACACAGCCCTAGAAAAGGTGGATTAGAGAAGGCTTTGAAGCAAGAGGGCCACACGCTGTCTCTCTGAGGCGCCTCTGAGGGGCCCCTTTTGTTATGCCTGAACATAGCCCTTAAAATGTTGGGATGAGGAACTTTGAAGATTTCAGACAGTTAAAATGCAAATGACGCATTGTAGGTATGTACTTTTGGCCACATAAAATGCACATTTCCCCCCCAGATAATTTCTCCTAAGGTCATTGGCAAATTATAGGTGTATATTTTAGGCAGTTGTATGTGGTGAGCCAGTTTGGTCTTGTGGTTAGAGGCACGGACTTGTAACTTATAATCACTGGGTTCTGCACTTCTCCACAAAGCCATCTGGGTGGCCTTGGGCTAGTCGCAGCTCTCTTTCAGAGCTCTCTCATAGGGTGTCTGTTGTGGGGAGAAGAACAGAACCTTTGTTAACCGCGTTTGAGTCCCCTTAAGGGTGAGAAAAACGGGCTATAAAAACCAACTACTACTACTACTACTCTTCTTCTAAGACCTTAATAAAATAGAATAGCTGAAGACCTTGGGCAAGTCACAGCTCTCACAGCCCCATCTACTTCACAGGATGTCTGTTGTAAGGAGAAGAACAGAAGGTTTGTCAGTAGCTTTGAGTCCCCTTGAATGGGTGAGAAAAGCAGGATATAAAAAACAACTATTCTTTTTATGGCACAAAACAGAATATACTGTATGTAGTCAATGGCCTCTATTGTATTTTTGTTCTTAAGCCACACTTGATGACCACTAGCAGCTGGTCAAGAAGGTCCCCTACAATACCCAAGGTCAGCACTGGACCTTATCCTGAATTATATTTTGGATTAGTGCCCTGCTCTATGTATGTGAGTGCCTCCTGCCCCATCAGCCCAAATGGACGCCGGCACCTCAAGTCAAGACAGGCTTTGATCGCAAGAGCAGTTTATAAGAGCTGAAACTGCTGGCTGTTCCTGAAACTGCAGGGTTGTAACCACATTCTCTCCACCCATCCAGAGGACGATACAGAGACTGGAAGGACAGGCTCGTCTGACACAGGAACACGTGGTGGAGGAGTGCCAGCAATTTGCACAAGAGAAGGGAGAGGCTGTCAGGAATCTTGGTGCGGTAAGGCAACCCCTTTCCCCTGCCAAGAGCCAGGAAAGCACCCAAGATCCTCATGTGCTTGTCCCTCAGAAGGGGGGAAAATTAAACTTCCAGTTTCACTCTGCTTAATGTTCTTTCCCCCTCTTTAATCTGCTGCACGCTCAGTGGTAGAACAAGCTGCCTGGGAAGCAAAGAATTGCCAGTCTGATCAACAGATCAGCTTCCCAAAAGTAGGCAATGGCAAACCACTGCTGTACCTTTGCCATGAAAACTGCACAGAGGTGCCCACGCAGTAGATCAGGAGACGGCCACAATTTAGTGGTACCCATCAACATCAACTGGCATATTCTGTGCTTAAATATCCAGGCACGTGAAGGAAGGGTCTCAGACACCAAGTCTCCATGTTTGGCAGCACCATGCACTCACCTAAAGCCGCATCCACACTGCACAATTTAATATAGCTTTAAATCCAGATAAACTTAATCTGCATTGAGCTCCGTTTTTTCATGTTCCCATTTACAGATTATTATGTGGATTATGTCGGGATGGGGGACCCTACCTCCTCTTTTATTTATCATACCCTGACTTTATGGGGCGGGAATCAGACTATCCATGCATAAAGCAGCAAGGGGATGGGAGGGGAGAGATAAAGCTCCGATCGTTGTCTCTTTAAAATCAGACTCTCCACGCATAAAGCACCTGTAGAACAAGGTGCTACAGCATGCCCAAGGGTTACTCGCTTCAAAGCTGTGATCATGCTTAGAACCATGATGGAGCAAATTGAGCTTGTGAGGTGGAAGAAATGAAAGGGTGGCTTCAAAAGGCAGAGCCCCCCATCACCCCCCATAGCAGTCTTGATTTATGGATAATTGGTAATTATAACTAGTATAGGTGTTATTGTTGTTTGATTATTTTATTCTTTATTTTGTCATTTGTTCTACTTTTGATTTTAGTTTTGCACATCACATCACAGCATAAAGTCACATTTCAAATATACAAATCTCAAACAAAACACTCGCTCGCTCACTCAGTGATTCAAGAATGGAAGTGGTAAAACAAAGGACAAAACACAGTGGTAAAACAAAGGACATTGAGTGAGAGACAGCATATTGAGTGATCAGTCGAAACAGCATGCTCGATCTTTGGATATATCAAGCTAAACTGATTAAAAACTGGGGAAAAGGACTTCCTTCTCCAGAATGATAACTCGTTGTCTGTTCTGGTTCTAGGAGAAAACTCGCCTAATGGACCTGAACCAGGAGTACCTGGAGGAAAGTGGGGAAGACTCCCCTGAGAGTAAGCAGGGTGTCACTCAGGTGAGCAATATTCACACACATCCCAGGGCAGGATGCTTCTTAACCAGGACTATCTATCGGGAAGAAATAGCCTGGGATGGATCAGGCCCGTGTGTTGGCAACTGGATAGTATCTGCTTGCAGGTTCAGCTATCTTGGACTGAGTGGACATTTTGTGGTGTGTTTTCCTAAGCTTGATGGCAAGTGATTTTTGGATTCTCACTGGAGAACCCCATGATGCAGAAAGCATCCCCCTCTGCTTTTGAAAAGGCCAAGGTATGCTGTTTACACACAGGCCCTGGTAACACCTTCATTTTAAACCCTTTTCAGCCTATAACCAGGTCCGACTACGTACACCTTTTCATTTCTATCTGGTTCACGTGAACTTTCCATTCAGGAAAATCCAAATGGAGGGTAGAAAGTTCACAAATAAAATGGATAGTCCTGAAAAGGTATGAGCAGTCACATTTGAAGACGAACTGAAGAAGGTCTAAAGTGAAGGTGTGGCCATGGCCACAGTGTGATAACTTGGCACCGGGGACAATGTAATCTGGATTTCCTGCCCTAACTGAAACCCATGTGCTTTGGGTCCCCTAGTTTGATTATACTTCATCTGTAGCACAGACAGTGTCTCAGAACTTGAACCTCACAGCACCCTCATTTGAAGTTTGACACATGGATTGGAACAAGGCCCACAGGTTGTGCCAGTCAGCCACAGACTGATGACTATTCATAACTGACCTGGAACAGGGCAGTACATCAGGAGATTATTTCTGTTGCAATTTTTGATGGTTCCATCACTATTCAGAGCAAAGACATTGCAACAAGAAAAATAGGGGAACCCTTGGTTGGTCCCTCCAACTGACTGAGGACAAGCAAATAGGGCAAACTTCATGTGAATTGCAGAAATGTGGAATTGAGGGGGAATGAGCTAACATGCTTGTCTGTTTCTTTGCTTGCTTGCTGAGGGCTTCTGGTCAAATGAGATCTGTTGGAAGTCGTCGTGTTTCCCTTTGCTGTGCTCCCTTCATACCAATATTATGTACAGAATAGAAAGGTCACACTGCTAATCTAGCCTTTGCCAACTTTCTGACAGGCAGGATGCCTCTAAAGGTCATTGGCAGGTTAAGAGCAGGTGAGGTTTTCGCCTTCATCATCTGCCTGAGATGCAGATGGCGGGCCATTGTGTGAGATAGGATGCCGGACTAGATGGGCTGTTCTTATGGGCATAATAAGGCCTCGACTGAGCTGGCAGTTCTGAATCTAAAACAAGGAATTAGAGAGCTGATATGGCGTTGGATTACGGCTTGCACCAAGTTGTTGCCTGCCAGATATTTGGGACTGTAAATCCCATCAGCCTTAGCTGGCAGAGGCTTTTAGGATTTGTGGTATAGGATGCCATCAAGATGCCAAGATGGAAACGTTGAGCCTCTCCACCTCTGTGTCAGTCTTTCAGCTGTGTATCTGTCTTCCTGCAGCTTACTTTCACCCAAAAGACGGATCGGAAGGTCATTGTCTTGGGCTCGGACCAGTCCGACACGTCCTCCTGTGTCTTCTCCGTCCGCAGTTCTGTCAAGGTCTGTCTTGTCCTGTTTGTGTATGTTGGTTTTCAGTGTCTCTCTTCCTTTTATATGTGCAAAAGAAGGCCCATTGATCTTGGAACCCGTGTTATTTAAAAGAAAGTGAGGATAACTATTATTTATTTATTTATTTATTGCATTTTTATTCTGCCCTATACCTGAAGGTCTCAGGTAGGTAGCAACATTTTAAATCACGTATATAAAACAATAACAGTGTCTGAAAGTGGAAAGAGAAAGTGTATCCCCATTTAGCCAAAGGGCATCTTCACTGCCTTACTAAACATTTACAGTGAAGGTGCCTGATGCACCTCAAAGGGGAGACTGTTCCATAGGCTGAGGGCCATCACTGAGAAGGCCCTCTCTCGGGTGCCCACCCCTTTTACTACTAAAGGTGCTGGTACAGCCAGGAGGAGCTCCCCTCCAAATCTTAAGGTACAGACAGTTCAACATGGAAGAATGAGAGCTTCTGGATCAGTATGGAGTATGTCCTGGAACAGCCATTCCAATGCAGACAGCTTGGGCGTATTCTGGAATATATCTCAGGATAGAGGTCTGCTGTCCATGTACTATTCCAGACTCTGCAGGCCTCAATTTGGACCTGTGATAGCCTGCACTAGTACATCAACATCAGGCCCTTATTCCAGGATGCATTCCACAATAAAGACAAGTGTGAACTGGTCCAGAGATACATGGACTGCTTCAGCTGTGATCTGCTCCAGCTGATCCATCTCACTGAAATTGTCCAAGAAAGGTAAGTGTGGAAATGGCCTTAGTCCCTGAAACCTACGAAATGGACAAGCACAAAAGGGTTCTCAGTGTATCAGTTGCTTCATCAAAATAGACACACTGAAAACTGGTTCTCTTCTAGGACTTCCTAGATTTGCTGTAGCTCCACTATCTGCATGTGTCAGCTTCTGAATGAAGACGTTCCAGCCCTCATGGAATGGACCAATTCAGAGCACCCACTAGATCCTTCCAGACAGAAAGAATTGTTGGTGTTGGGTACCATCAAGTCATGACCATTTCCTGGTTGACTCCATGGGAACCTCTGTGCAGTTTTCTTGGCAGAGATACAGAAGTGGTTTTCTATTGTCTGTTTCTGGGGAAGAGGCTGGGTATCAAACCAGAAACCCTCTGCTTTCCAGGCATTGAACTACAGCCATTCATTTGCATCTAGGCCCAAGCACACACCTCCACACCTCATTTCATCTTCTTTCTTTCCTTCCCAGGGTTCAATTGGGTTACAGAGGACTGCAAGTCTCCCCCGGAGACGTGGGGACCGCCTCCCAGTCAGGACCGCTCAGCGGCCTCTCTCCATGCATGGTAGGGAAAAGACAGATGCTTTGGATCCCAATTCATGTCACCTAAGTTGGCCAATATTTGGGAATCAGAACTTAAGAACATAAGAGGGACCCTGATGGATCAGGCCACAGCCCATCTAGTCTAGTGTCCTGTCCCACACAGTGGCTCACCAATTGCCCGTGGGCATCTCAAGCACAGACAAAGGCAAACCTTCTCCTGCCCTCAAATCCCAGCAAATGGCCTTAGAGGCTACGTCCCCATGCATGCCGTTTGGCACAGAATGGTCATGCATGGGTCTGGGATCAGGTCCGAGATCGATCCCAGCCTATCCCCAAGCCATTCCCAGTGGTGCTGGCTGGGCGCAGGTTGGGCACGGATGCACCCATCCCCATGCAAACCGCACCAAACCCAGTTTTGCACACCTCCACTCCACCGGGAACCGCGAGAATGCCCACCAAGTTTAAAAGGGAGAAAATCAAGCCATTTTCATGACTGCCTTGGCGATCGGGAAACAGGGTGAAATATTTTCCATGGAAAATGTACAAAAATTAAGCCATTATCCTACCTGCCTTGGCGATTGGGATTTTTCCACTCCCAAAAAATGTCAGCGGCTACAATCTCCAATGCACAGGGCAAGTATGGCAAGCACACCCTACCTTCAAATGACAGGAGCACCAATTTCCTCCCTGAATAGCTCGGGACCATCCCCATGCCCAATCTCGGCTAGCTAACCAATTTGTGCCAGGACCCCAAACCATGCTCAGGCTTGTTTTTTCAGGTACCAGATTTGGTCCTGGTCTGTCATGATTTGGGGGGATTTTGTCCGTGGAAACCAGACCAAATTGAAAACGCATGGGGACACCCCATGCCAAACCCAGTTTCAGTACCAGACCAAATGTGCATGGGGAAGTGCCCAGAGTCATCCTACTTGTCCCTCCCACCCTGGAAGATGTACTTAGGCATCCATTTTAGTAGCCATTGATACATCTGTCATCTGTAAATTTGTCTAATCCTTCCTTCCTTAAAACCATGATGGGATGATGGGAAAGATGCTCTACCAACATCATCACATAGGGAAGGCTTGGTATCGTCTGATTAGCAAGAGCCAACTTAGCAGTTACAAACAGATGGGAAGTCAAATATCTTACCAAGGTATGACACCTCTAGCTACATGGCGACATTAGGAAATGGCTCATGATAGCTTTGGTTTCCTGATCTAGCTGATCTTATCCAAGATGCATAGCTTCAAGAATTTGGAGGCAGCAGAGAAGGACTGTGTCAGCCACATGTGATTTAAATGGAGACCTTTTGGAAATGATGTTCTGCTCTTTCTAGGTGCTCTGGACCCTGGCATCCTAGCAGCTCAGCTGTCTGGTGGAAGCAATGGCCACTATCTGGGCAGCCCAAACCTTCAGTTCTCACGACTCAACAATCCCCTCTACCAGCTGCTAGGTGGACAGGGAGCTGTGGGGCAACTGGGCGGACAAGCACAAGGAGCCTACAGGTGAGAATGTCTCTGTTTCACAGAAGGTCCTCTATTATATTGGTCTGTCCCATCAAAAGATGTGTCGCCTTCCCTGTCTTCTCCATCTGGTGGAACGTCACCCAACCTTTGCTGCAAAGAAACATGGGCATCTGCCTTACATTAAGTCAGACTTTGGCTCCACATAATTCACTATTCTTGGCCTTCCTTGGTATGGGCTCCCCAGGGTTTCAGTCTGATGTCCTTTCCATAACTCTGCCTGGACATGCAGGGGATTGAACCTGGCTAGGACCATGAGGAATGGGAGAGAGAGGCCCTTCAAAGAAACATTTTGTACCCCTCATGTTCTCAAGCCTTCTCTAATCCACCTTTTCTATCACAAATATTTAGAAAGGGGGAAGGGAAACTGGTGTGTGAACAATCGCACCTCGAAGCCTCCTTAGAGGCCCCTCAGAGATACTTCCTCACCACCACCCCCATGTCTGATCAGTCTTAGAGATGGTAGCCTGTGGTGCCCATGTTCTCATCTCCTCTCTAATCCATATTTTTAAACCTAGAATGTACGTTGGGGGGAATGATCCCACCTGAAGCCTGTTTATGCAAACACCACCCAACCAGTCAATAGGTTAAATCCATTGTTGTTCTTGGGTACCACCACCTTGTGGCCCACTCCTGGCTGACTGCATGGACACAGTCTGTGGCCCAAGGTGAAGAATGCAGACCAATGTTGCCACTGAAGATTCATCTGCCAGACCAGAGGCCTGTTCACACTTAGGCCTCTGGTATGCAATTAGGACAGTTCTGCATACCAGAGGCCTAAGTGGGAATAGGGCTCAGTTCTCCTAAACCATACATAAGACTGAGCTAAAAATACCACTTCCTACATTTCACTTCTGGCAGCCAAATTTCTTGGACTGCTCTCGATCTTGAGCACAACCAGTAACACTGTCATTAACAAGATTCATCTCCCTACAGCCTCAGGAACTGTGTCAGCCAGTTGGCCGAGATGGAGCAGAGAGTGCGGGAAGCCATGGCAGAGAGAGAACGTCTCCTGCAAGAAAGGGTAACCAAGGCTGTGTTCAGACATGACAAAAGGGGCGCCTCAGGGGGTGCCTCAGAGACACAGGGTGTGGTCTTCATGCTCCCAGGTTTCTCTAATCCACCTTTTTTAGTACAGGATAATCACGAACGGGGAGAGGGGCAGACTGGTATGTGAACAATTCACCTCAGAGCTGCCTCAGAGACACGGCCCACAGCCCTCAAGTTCCCAAAGCTTCCCTAACCCACTCTTTATAGCACAGAATGTTCACGAGAGGCAGAATGGGTTTTTTTGGCATTCGAATTTGAGTTGAATAGAATATCGAAACATTCAATTTTATTTGAATATTTAGAATCCGCATGCCACAAAATCCGATTTGAATCAAATACATTCAGATCTATTCGTTCGAATGTTAGATTCAGATCTGAAAATACGGATGTCAACAACATTCATACGTGTTATACGTATCTGTACGCATTTCGTACGCATCCCGTTTTATCCCCGTATTCATCCCTACTATCAGCGCTAATGCGTACAGATACTTATGATATTCGTACAGATATGTATTGTACATATCTGTACTTTTGAATGTTTCAAATGATTCAAACGGATGTTTTGGAACAATTGAAATTTGTTCAAGTGTTTAAATTCGAATGTGTAGACATTTGATTAGAATTAAAATATCCACATTCGATTGAATTAGTGTGTGAACAATCTCACCTTAAAGCCTTCTCTAAGGGTGTTTTTCCACTGTCACTAGAAGTACTCATTAAGCACCCATTAATGGGTACAAAAATGCCATTAAGTACTTAATGGGTACTTAATGAGTACTTCTAGTGACAGTGGAACAACACCCTAAGCTGCCTCAGAGGCAGCTCAAATTTTGTTCAGCTGTGTCCGGTTACGACCCAAGTGAGAGTCTTCCATCACGGGTGCTTCTCAAGGTTTCTGAATAATGCCTCACAGACAGGCCTGTGGCTTCAACACATCTCATTTTCCTACTTGCCCAGGCAATAAGAGACCATAAAACAAATACATACAAGATCGGCAGGCCCTCACTTTTTGCCTCAGAATGGAAACAGGTTCGGAGGAGGGAAGCTGACCCGGAGGGGTCTCACAGCACTCCGTATGCTGGAGGAGAGGTTAATTATCTCCTCTTTGTGCCTGTTTTTATATCAGAACAGCAGACTAATCTCAAAAGTATTTGCCCTGAAGGAAAACCATACAAGGAAGCCTGGAATATTGAGTGCATATTGAACCGTCAGCTTAGTAGTGTGACTGTGCAACCTTCTATCAGCAGAAGAGCACCGCAAGGCCAGCCACATATCCCAGGTCCCCAAACATGCACTAACCCAGAATAACCTTCTTTCTCATGCCTCTCATGTGGCTTCAAGAACAGGGAAGTTACAAGTTTCACTATTTCAGCTCTCTGCTTGGCCCTCTATTTACGTAATTGGCTCATGGGCCCAAAGGAAGGGGACGGGCGCATCTGGATGTCCATGTATATTTTTGGTGATTTGAGGACAACACAGATTTTGTTTGTCTTCTGTATGACTACTTCTCCAAGATAATACAGTTTTCTGTGCAGGAGGCTAAGAAGGCCACTGAAGACGTAAGACGCATGGAATTGCCCCCATCAACCAAGGTAGGACATCTAAGGTGTCTTCTGCATTCTTTGTAGGCTTTGAAGCAAACTCATGAAACTAGGTCTTTGTTTGTGAAAGGCTCCACTAGAGTGGTCTACAGTATCTTAAGAGGAGGTGCTGCTGTGCTGAAGGACCTGAACTGAGTCTTTTCACCACTGTGGTGATCCATCTAGAAGTGAATTGATTGTTCCCAGAAGCAATCAATGCACCTCTAGATGGATCGACACAATGATGAAAAGACTCGCTTCAGGTACTTCAGCACAGCAGCACCTCCGCTTAAGGTATTGTAGATTGATTTAATGTAGGCTTTTGTTTCCTATCAGTGGGTGACTAAATGTTCTTCAGAAGCTCACAGGGAGACTGTGAAACCAAATGGATTCACTCCACTCATGTCCTTAGTAATTGACCTTCAAGAGATGCAATCAATAGTGGATGGAAGGAGAGAGAAGAAATGCTTTCTATACATAATTGGCACCTGAGAAGAAGAAGAGTTGGCTTTTCTACCCTGCTTTTCTCACCCATTTAAGGGGACTCAGACCAGCTGAGAAACCTTCTGTTCTCCCCACAACAGACACCCTGTGTAGATAAGGCTGTGAAAGCTCAGAGCTGTGACTAGCCCAAAGTCACACAGCTGGCTTCATGGGAGGAGGGTGGAATTAAACCCTGTGACAGTGAGATATGAGTCTGGCATTCTAAGCACAAGACCGAACTGAGGATGCAGTTGGGTACAGAATGGACTTCCCCTGTGGCCACAAATCTTCTAAAAAAAACCCTGACCCTCTCCTAACTCTTTGTCCTGTAGGAGGGGTTGTTACTTTCTTGAGCAACCCCTCTATGGTGTGCCATTGCACATTTTGTGCCTGCCAGTGTGTTGAGCTGAAGACCGAACCTGAGCTGTTGACTTGGCCTCCAGCTGGCTTGGTCTCCCAGATGCTGGCTCCTCGCCCCACCTGCTCAACCTCTCACCTGCCCATGCTGTTTCCTTTCAGGATCCTAGGCCAGAGGAGATCCAGGAGCCTAAGCCAGCCACGTTTGACCTGCGCAAACACCTGGAGGCATCAGGACACAGTGTGGACACCTGCCCACAGGTGCGGGTGACCAACAAATCCTGCAAAGGCTACCTGGTCAAGATGGGTGGCAGAATCAAAACCTGGAAGAAACGCTGGTTCACCTTTGACCGCCAGAAACGGGTCCTGGCCTACTATGCAGGTGAGAGTGTAGACCCACAAGATCCCTCTTCTAGCATTAATTTCTTTGATATTTCTTCAACTAAGGTTGTGTGTGGTATGTTTTCAGGTAGGAGGTAATCAAATTGGCCTGTACTGAGCATAGAAATGTGCAGATGCTCTCTGATCTGGAGAAATGGGAAATGGCATATTTGGGTGGAGAAGATTACCATCTTGGGAGCGGGGGCTGTAGTAAGGTGGGGCCTTTTCATGGGTGGCTGTATACATTAGACCTTTGGGCACTGGCTCTTAATTCTGAATTCGATTTGAATTAAGCAGACTCGAATCTATTTGTTCAAATTTTCTATTCGAATTTGCACTTATGAATGTCAACAACATTTGTATGTGCCTGTACACATCTGTACTCATCCCGTAGTTATCCTGTATGCAACTTATTTTCGTCCCTTACAGATCTGTACGAATGCGTATGGATGAAGGAAAGATGCATATGTACAAACACGCATCATGTACAGATGTCTTGTACACATACAGATGTCCTGATAATTCGAACAAATAGATCTGAAATTCAAAATTCGTTCAAATTTTTACATTCCAATTTATGGACATTCGATTCAAATTCAAATGTCGAAATTCAGACATATTCGATTGAATTTTGAATACCTTCAAATATTCATGCACACCCCTAAACCCCACCTTAGTTCTGCTACATCCCCCCAAAATGTGCAAAAGTTTGTTGTGGGAAAATCTGATGCTGGTGGCAGGTTTTCCCAAAATAATGTTATACCTTGTCTTCTAGCTGGATTTGTCATCATTGTGCTGACTATGGAACATATGTGGGAGGCTGAAAAAAACAACCATGCACACACAGTGGTGGTGATGCTCACATCTGGATATTTGGCACTGGTGAAATACCCAGATGTGCATGTCACTAAAATGCACAGATTCTGTGAGCCCCCGTCCTGTCTGTTCAGCAAAAGCAACAATTCTTGTAAAGTCCAGGAACCAAGCACGGCTGCCGCCATCTTTCCTTCTGGGCATTTCCCTTGTCCTACAACCTCCTGATGAGTAGTTCTCCTGAATCTTTCTTCTTCCAGACAAAGAGGAGACAAAATTGAAGGGCGTGATTTACTTCCAGGCCATTGAAGAGGTCTACTGTGACCATCTGCGCAGTGCTTTCAAGGTACCTAGGCTAAGAACCCCTTTAGAGCATATTTCTCCATAAAATCTCCTTGCACACAGAGACTGGGTGGCCAGGTGGGGGAGAGAGAAAACAGGGGTGACACTTTCCTTTTAATGATCTGCTTATTTAAAAAAATTAGTTGTGGTTCACTATTATCTGTCTGTCTGTATATCTATATCTATGTCTGTCTATCTTTTTCAACATATTTGTTTGTCTATCTGTCTTTCTATTTATTTATCTGTCTGGCTCTCTGCCTATATCTACGTCTACATCTACATCTGCTTTTCTGTCTTTCTGTCTTTCTTTCTTATCAGTATGTTGCCTCTCAGGAAGGATCTGCACAGGCTAATTTTCCCCACAACATGCAGGTCCAATCTTGAGCCAAATGGAGTGATGTGGTCCAAGATCAGATGGGCAGTTGCCAATGTGGGCCAAGGCCTATCTGCATTATAGTACCCCGCCCAGCCCAGTTTAACTTTGGAGGCTGAGGACTATAGTTCCTAGCTTCCAAAGTTGTCAGTACGAGGCTCCTCACAACTGGTTAGCAGGCCAGCACTGTCTTGTTTGTGTTGTTTTCTTGACAACACTCTGTGGAAATGCCTGAGATTTGTTCCTAACTTCCCAGTCTAACCTATATGTCTGGGATTTTCTGCTGGTCCTCCATCCAAGCACCAGCCAGGTCCAACCTGCCTTGGTTGTCCAAGTTGAGATAAACTTACACAGATGGAGATTAGGATCAAAATAATAGAATAGGATCATCCCTTACATTTTCCATGATTATTCTTGCTGTTTGTCTCTCTTTGCCAGAGTCCTAGTCCCAAGCTGACCTTCTGTGTCAAAACCTACGATCGCCTGTTCTGCATGGTGGCCCCCAGCCCGGAAGCAATGCGGATATGGATGGATGCAATTGTCACAGCAGCAGAGGAAAATGCTCGCTACTGAAGGACTTGGCTCACTCCAGACTCATCTTGCCATGTCTTATGATTGGCCTAGTACTCCTCTCTGATCTAAATCATGCTTGTCCCTGGGGAAGAACTTTATGGCAAGGCAGCCAATGGAAAAAGCTGAATGTGTTGGTGTTCGGTCAGAATGAACAGGTGACCCAATCAGTCTTTGGAAGAAGAAGGTGGAGTTTGCAAGAGCCAAACCATAAAGCTGGTTTGTTTATGCTAACAAAGCAGTGTTTCTTTTGAAAGTGGACCAATGAAAAAGAGGTTGGTGAAGGACCCTTTCGCCAGGCAAGGCCTGGGAGAAAGTCTTGCAGAATGAAAAATGCTGATGTTAAGTTCCAGGACTCTTTCACTAATGCGGAGAAAGGAGCTAAAGGAGTTAAAGCAAACATGTCTGGAATGTGAACCTCTTGGGCAGCCATTTGGAGAAAAAGGAGGACTTCTGGGTCCAGCTCGTGAGCCAGGCAGAATTTTCACCAAACCTCAAAAAGCCTTCAGTGCCATTAATGCTTTCACCGATTTAGACCAGTCACGGCTAAAGAAACCCAAGCGCGACTAGATTAGGTCCTGCTATCTGAGGCAGGCTGCATTCCTATCATGCTGCAGGTACAGACTTCTGCAACTAAGAAACACTTTGTTTCCTATAATGCCTCGCCCTCATGTCTTGGCATAGGGCTTTTGGGCAGATGGAAATGGTTCTTAACATGTGGACAGCATCTGTTCTTGGAACTGCAGCAGGCCAGTGAGGAGAAAGGCAAGATTTCAGTCGATGCTCTATAGATCTCCATGTATTTATGTGTATTTTGGGTCTCTCTATCAATCTAATTTAAATGCAGTGTTAAATACAGTTGAAAAGGGTAACATTGTATAAAGTTTGTGCTATTTATTGGATAAACCAATCCGAATGTACCATAGCTTACTTATTTTTGTAAAGTGATGGTTTAACTCTTGCCAGTGATGATGTCAGGCGAGTTGGCGGGACAGTGGGTGGATTGAAATGGGGCAGTTGGCAAACCAAGGGACTGTTCGTTCTTACCTTCTAATGAGCTCCAGCCTGCTTGCTGGTTAGGCCCATCTGCACCGGGAAGCTGTGGCAGTTCACCAGAAGTTGCTGCCAACTCTTCTAGAACCATCCAGCAATGGGCTGCTAAAAAGACATCCACACACTTACCAGGAGCAGCTAGCTTGCCTCCGGACGCTGTCCCTGCACCCTGTTCTGGATGTAACACGTGGTGGACATGGTGGAGCAACTGTGGCTGCACAGTGTCCAGGTTGCTATGGCAGATCGGATGCTGGCTCCGATGTTGTCATGGAGATCTGGCCTGGCTATTTGCACTTTGAGGGTGTGTACCCACTTAGCTTTTTTAGTCTTGGTTTAGTCCTATTTGGACTATTTTTGGGGACTTTTTAAAATCCGAATAGAGTGCCTGTCAATTAATCTGAATATAGCCATCCCCACTCAGAACAGGACTTTTAAATTGCCCTCCCCCAGTGCAAACCCTGCCTGCAATCAAAGTAGCAAAACTTCCCCATTCACTCACTTATTTGAGCTGAAGCCGGAGAGCTTAAATTTAAAGCTGGCACTTAAAAAAAAATATTTCTAAACCCAATAACTTTCTCCTTTTCACGCCTCTGCCTTTCGACATTACCGGGAACTGTGCGCTCAAGCAGATCAATGAAGGAGCAAGGACAGCATGATCTGAGATGAGCTGCTTTTTGCAGAGCCTTTTTGCTTATAAAATGTATCTTTCTGATAACAATCATCAGAAAAGATACAAATGTTTCTGGTGAAAAGTTTTCAAAGGCAAAGCTGCATCAAGCAGTTCTTCCCCCTTTTTTCATTTTTCGATCGGGGCTCTAGCATTGCAAGCATGGAAAGGGATGGGGAGGAGCTTTATATCTTTGAAATTCCACCCACAGCTGGCTGCCATTGGCCATAAGACCAGACCTCCACCCCAAATAGCCTACTAGCGCCCCCATTTTTTTTGGGGGGGGGCAGCGGACTCTGCTCCAAAATGGGTGCAGAGTCCTGTTTTCATCAGTACTTTTTTTTCCTCTGGATTTCTGCAAGATAATCCTCATAAAATCTGAGAATAAGAAATTGAATGGGGATGCTGGATGCCAAATTTGGATTAATTACATAAGGAAATGGGGACACTGGATCCCAAATTTGGATTTAAATGCCTATGGGGACACACCCTGAGTGCTGCTGGTCCAGTATGAGGCTTTTCCAGGACTCCAAATGCAAATGGTCACTGCCGCGCTGGGTTTTTAGCAGTCCGATATGGAATTGTTATACCATATTAGGCTGTTTGAACTCACCCCAAATTTCATCTTGTCAAACGGGGCTGTGATCTGAAACAGATCAAAGCCGGTTCGGAGGGAAGGTGCATGCTCAAACTGTTCAACATCAGTCACTAAGTAGTTATGCAGTCTGGACACAGATTGATGATGATGCAGATTTGTTTCTTGACAAGTTAAAATCCTGTTTACCCTTAACCTGGGAGCATTTCGGTAAAGCTTCTTTTGTTCATGGGAAGGTATGGCAAAGAGATGAGTTGCACAGTGGGCTCAAGAAGTGCTTGGTAAGCAGCCTTGTTCCAAGCAAAGTGCGGGCAAACGGAGCCTGAACGTTGCACAACCATTGCACAAAGCGCATGTGACGAAGCCTGAAAGCTATGCAGTTTGTGCAATGTTGGCGTCACAGGTATGAAAATGTGAACCACCTTACAATGCACGGAGCTGTGCTTTTGCCTGAATTTTGCTGCGATAAGCCTTGTCCACTCTGCAAACAAGTTTTTTTAAATAGAATGGAGGGGAAAGAGGGGAAAGGTTAACAGATCTAGGTCAGGTGCAAAAGCATCACTCTAACTAGTACCCCTCTTCACTGTCACTTGTATTCCGGTGAGCCAGTTTGGTCTTCTGCTTAGAGTGCTGGACACTTATCTGGGGGTCTGCTGGTTCAGTTCCACAGCTGGGTGACCTTGGGCTAGTCACAGCTCTCTTTCTGAGCTTTCACAGCCACACCTACCTCACACGGTGTCTGTGCCAGAAAGAAGAACAGAAGGTTTATCAGCTGCTTTGAGTCCCTTAAGGTCGAGGAACAGAAGGTTTTTCAGCTGCTTTGAGGTCCCTTAAGGGTGAGAAAAGCAGGGGCATAAAAGCCAGCTCTTCTTTCATTCAGTCCAACACATGATATCCTTTTCTGAAAACCTTTCCATGTAATAACCCCGTTCTTTTGCAACTGCCCAGAGTGAGACTAGGCACCAACTGGAGAGTTTTTGTTCAGTTCTCATTTGTGCCCATGACTAAGCTCTTGTCTTGCACGGACAAGCAAAGGGCAGAGTCAGAGGTTGGCGTCATCAGAGATCGGACAGCGTTTCCAGCAGGCACCGCGCCCTACCCTGCTTTTCTTCCTCCTTGGTGTTGCTACCTGTTCCCTTGTTCTTTCCAAGTATTCAGGGCAAAGCAGGAAGAAGGAAGAGCGGCAGCTTCCATTTTCCTTATCCTTTCCTGGGCAGTGGAGAAGGCAGAGAAGGGCCTACCAACTGCACCTTATTCTCTATAAGAACGTAAGAGGGGCCCTGCTGGATCAGGCCACAGCCGGCATCCTATCTCACACAGTGGCCCACCAATTGCTTTTGGCACTTTTCAGAGCACAGGATCCTCAGCTAAGAAGTCATAATCCTGGCCCTGGCACTAGAAAAGACGAAGAAAAGGGCAACCAGATTGATTAAGGGGCTGGAACACCTCCCTTACGAAACCAGGCTGCAACGTC
>MTQE01003491.1:7730477-7778765 GCA_014337955.1 Aspidoscelis marmoratus
TTTTTTTTTGTATTCGATTCATATTGAATTGAATGCAAGAAAATTCATATCCTTTCAAACAGATCCCCTCAAATGTGGCAGGATTTGAATTTGGTATGAATGTTCCATACGAGTGTATACAAATCTCATATGAATCCCATACAAAGCTTCATACAAAGGTATCGAAACATTTGATTCGAATCTGAATGTCCAAATTCAACCAAGTCCGTACACATTTTGAATGTTACAAATAGGGGTGTTCACAAATATTTGACGGTATTTGAAATTTGATCGAATCTGTCCAAATTTCAACATATGAAATCAAATCAATTGCCCATAAATCCAAATTCTATTCAAATGAATGTTGAATTTCGGATCTATTCATTCACATTATCTGGACATGTCCCTGTCTACAGGTTCGTACACGATGTGTACTTCCAAATATGCATCTTTCCTGCGTCGGTAGGCATTTTGTACGGATCTGTACGGGATGAAAACGCGTTGCATACAGGATAACTACGGGATGCATACGGATGCGTACAGATGCGTGTGCATGGGCATATACAAATGTTGTTGACATTCGTAAGTGCAAATTCGAATCAAAAAATTCGAACACATAGATTTGAATTTGCTTAATTCGAATCAAATTTGGTTAAATTTGAATTTTAAATATTCATATCCCCCCCCCAAAATTGCAAAAATTACATTCCTTAGTTACGAATATTCATGCACATCCCTACATCCAATGCTCCTCAGCACAGTTGGGGTGACTTTGGCAGTTTCTGCACCAGGGAGGACACCCTGGAATACTCCATCTGCCCTGTGTCATAAGTGCGCCACCCAGTGTTCCAGGCTGGCATAACAGCCCAATCCATGCTGTGTCCACTCAATGGAGAAGCAGCCTAGTGCCTTATCACCTAGCACCCAGAAAAGGGAGGCAGTTCTGAGCAAACTGGCTAAAACAGCCCTGCTAATACAACTACGGAGGTAGAAATCCCAACAACAGGCAACTAAAAAAAATAGCAAATAAACATTCCCCCCCCCCCCAAATTAAGATGCAGGGAGGAAGGAGTGTATGCGAGAGAATCTTTCTGCGCTAAGTCAGTCTTTGTCAGAATAACACAAGCTAGAGGGGAATGAATTCTTCCTAGACTTACAGGAGGATTAGATCAGAAGTGTGCCAATCTTGTTATTCTATTTTTAAAAAGAACAAAAGAGGAAATGGCTCTGCTTATTTCTGCCTCGAAGCACGCTTGGAACCCTGCCTGCCCAGCGTTCCTACTTCTGCATTTCCCAGGGGCTGCGGGTAGCTCGATAGACAGAAAAGCAAATATGCAGGAAATCACTGGAAGGTGAGGGAGACGGGCCGTGGTTCAGAAGCAAAGCAGCAGGAGGTAGCAGGTTCAGTTGCTGGCCTCTCCAAAATCAATCATCAATCGATCGATGGTAAATGTTGCCAGTCTGCAAGCTAGATGGATCAATGACTTGAAATAAGTCTAGGTGCTTTTTAGCGTACGTTCCTAGATCTTCCTCACTGTTTCTTTCTTACCATAGAAGGGTTGGGTGGGAGGGGTCTCAGATCATCCCTGCATTTTCCTGCACAGACATTGGTTGGTTCTTACCGTCATGCTCAATGTATGGGGCCATCCAAGTTTCCTAATGTTACATGAGGTTACTTGTTGCATCTCTGTATGAATCCTTAAATTAAACTTGCCTCTTTCCAGTCAGTAGGCAGCCTGGAAAGAAAGTATCTCAAGCCCTTTTGCACTGGGCCCTTACTCCAGATTCTATCCCAGAATAGAAGTGCATAAATTGACACTTTAAAAAGGAGGAGGAGGAGGAGGAGGAGGAAAAGAAGAAGAGTTGGCTTTTCTACCCCACTTTTCTCACCCATTAAAGGGGACTCAAAGCAGCTGACAAACCTTCTGTTCTTCTCCCCACAACAGAATTCCCTGTGAGGTAGGTGGGGCTGTGAGGGCTCAGAAAAGAGCTGCGACTAGCCCAAGGTCACCCAGCTGTCTTTGTGGAGGAGGATGGAATTGAACCTGGTATTCCCAGATAAGAGTCTGGATCCCTAACCACTAGACCAAACTGGAGGAGGAGAAGATAAAGAGAATCTTAAAGACACCCTGGAAATACTGAAGGACCTAGCTGCACTTAACTGCAGAATTTGGAAGATTATAAGAAAGGTATATGTATGGTCATTAGTGCCAAATTATTTTGGTTAAAAGTGGATTCAGAGCTTTTTTATAAAACAGTAGAAAATACTGTCTTAGATTCCCAGTTAAGCTTTTTTCCATATGTACTGTGATTCCTTCTGTCCAGGGAAGTTTTTGAAGTTAACAGTCAAAGAGAAACAAAGAGAAATAAACAACTCTCTGGACTGCTTTTGGTTTGGAGAACTGCCCTTCTTGTTTGTTGTGAAAATAAAGAGGAATGTTATGAGTGAGTCAATGTGTTTTAGCTGTAGATTTTGCTCTTTTGTTTAGGAAAATAATTAGAAATACTTCCTTTTCTTGTCTCAAAAAAAGGAAAGGAAATTTATGTGTTCATAGTGAAGACAGAGACACTTATTTTAGGTTTCTTCTATCCCAAATTGGCTGATTTACTTTTGCCCCATCCTTGTCTTGTTGGAGGAGTATTTATATATTTAAATTAGGGTGTGATCACACAGGGTAGAAGGGCGGCCCCAGGGTGAAATTGGGGTTCAAGGGATAAATGGGGGGGGGGGGAATTAAAAAACACTTTACCATATCCCAAGGTCTCTGTTTACTCGTTCGTTTTGGAGATGTGAAATAATCACTATTCGGGTGGCGTGGGGATTTAGGGCCAGATGGGATGGAGGCTATAAGGCTCCTGAGTAGAAATGTGCACAAATGGTGTGGCGTTTTTGCATTCAGTTGTGAGAGTAGAAGGTAATTTGTATTTGCTTGCATAGCTCCCCTTTGAATGTGGTAGGATTCTATTTGCACAAATGTATTCATACAAATTTGTGTGAACATCCGATGCTAATGCATAGTATCCGATACATATCGGATATGTATCCTGTAACATTTTCACTCTGAAAGCATCAAATCTGCCCTGAATCCACTCTGAATCCACCCTCAAACCATGTCTAATGCACTCTGGACCAGTTGCAGATGTGACTGGTGCAGCCACTTTCCCCGTTTCACAAATGTTCCAAAATATTTGTACAGATATGAACGTCGGTGTATGAATGCCGTAACGATTCATATACGAATGTCCAAAATCATACGAATTCGTACAAATATAGAATGTTACAAATATTTGTGCACATCGCTGATCCAATCCCAGCCTGCTATGCCTGCCAACCACTCAAGTCCATGGAAAAGCAAAATGAGGCGACCAATGGAATGAGAGCAAGAAAGGTGACAGCATGAGGCACAAAAGTCAATGATGGGAGTTGGGGCGCTCTTGATAAAGGGGTGGCCAAAAAATGCTCTTTGTGATCACACCCTTAGTTTGGTATGTTTCACACTAAAGTATCAGCAGCGTGTGAGAGAGGCTGAGAAGTACAAGCCTTCCATCCATTTGGAGTGGCTGTTTTAATTGTGTCTACCAAATCCAGTTTAAAATTGGCTCAAAACACCACCTTTGGACGGAAGGAGCTGTGTTCCAGGGACGTGATACTGACGGTTGTATGGTATGAATTCAAACTTCAGTTTGAAATCAAGCCGGGCCAAAAAGGTTTGAAATGAACTCCAAGAGCACCCCAGTTTGTGCTGACCTGATGATGTTTAAGGCCTATTCTAGGCCTTTCGCAAAAGTTTAAAAGAGGAGTGGGTTGGCTTGATGAACTGCTGAACTGGTTTGATATTTGAAGCAAACTGGTTTGTTACCCTTGCAGTTTGATTTGAAGGACCCTACAATGGCAAGCAGGTAAATTCTCCACTTCATTCATTTACTTCATGTAAGGGAAGGGAGCTGAAGAAAGACAGACCAGGATAGTTATGGAAAGAACCGGAGTGTCCTTGTCTTTGTACTGCCGGTCACATTCAGTCGACTAGAGTTTGGTACACCCCTACTAAGCAATCTTTCATAATGTTTAAAGCTATTTGGCAGCAGAGGAAACTGTTTTGGAAAATGGTGGACTGACTTTACTTCACTATTCAAACAGAGAGGAAACACTTGGGATGGCTATAACGCAGTAAATGAAGCAGCTGTCTGGAAAACAAGAGGGACACAGGCTCAATTCTCAGCATCTCCTATGAAGAAGCTAATGATACTTAGCTTCAGTCACTTAGGAATCCGTGGAATATCTTAGGGATGATACAATCACTTAGGAATCTTGCAAGAAAACTTCATGGAGGTGTCCTTATAAACACATTTTAAAAAGCACAACAAAAGTGGTTTAGAGGTGGTAGCATGCAGATTCTACTGTTCCCATCTCACCTCTAATCCGCATTAAAGGACAAAGAATGCACTTTGGGAAGTCCATTTTCTGGCCTTCAGTATGGATTAAGGCATTAGCATGTGGATGTTATCACTTCCAAGCTGTTTCAAACCACTTTTAAAAAAATACTATGCATTGACGCAGCCCAGGACTATGGACAGCTCAAAGGAACCCGACAAGAGCAACAAGATAACCTCTGATATGAGGTATTGGAGCACATCACTGGTAGAAAACAAAGATCTAGGTGATCTTTGAAGCTCTTAGACACTGGAAGAGGGAAGGCTTCAGCATGTGAAAGCGTGCCTCCCTGTCTTTGTTTTCTTTCTCCTCAAAAAGGGGAGCCTAATTCGACAAGGCAAAGGAGGCTCCCAGGTGTCTTGGAAGCTGAAGGCTGACTGAAGATCTATGGGTAAAAATTCAGGTGGTTAGCACGGCTGACAAGGGATTTTTTAGATCTCTGGTAGGGATTGTTTCTGGGTTCCAAGGGCCTGGGTCATTCAGAGACGTAAAAGCCAAAGACGGGCATGCAAGCTTCAAAAACAAGAGGCAGCACACAACAGTGAAGTCACCTCTAAGCTCATCACAAAGCCACAGAATTACATTACACAGACACAACCACACAAGACAGTCTGCTACACAAATTGCAGTTTTGATAGCATGCAGTCCTAGACTATGTAGACCACAACGGAGACACAACAGAGAAGAAGATGATCAGATCAACAGAATGTCACCCTCATTAGAAAGCCCAAAGCAAGGAGAGGAATAGTGAAGACCATCCATACTACTGCTGTGTTCAGGTGGCCAACAGAACATCCAAGGAGTTGGAAGTTACCTGGTCTGGATTTCTTTATTACCTGTCAGGAGATGCAGGAATCAGGTTCCCTCTCGCCTCTTTGCCTGACGCTGTTTCACAGGAAACTGGAGGTTTCTTGGTTGCTCTCTGTCTTCCCTGGCTGGCTGAGATGTTGGTCCCCAGCCAAGATGAAGATTAGCTCCTGACAGTAAGAGGAACTCGGTTAAGATGGTAATTTCAGTTTCCGTGGCAAAAAGAGAAATAGAGAGGTCTGGGCTGGCTTGAGAATTTTTGCCTGCTGGACAGGATGTGACAGTTTATTTAAGCTGGATCAAGGATTAAGCTGTGAATTCCAAAGAAACTGGCCAAGCTGATCATAATGCATATCACTCTCTCGGAGCCGGGTGTGATGCTTCACGAGATCCAAAGGGCACCCCAGATGCATGGCTTCGGCAGGAATCCATTCCTTTGCCGGGGAGCTGTCCTTTCCCTAGCCAAAAGCATATGGCAAAGACACTTCGAAGGCAGACAGAAGGCAGGGCCAAGGGTGTGTGTTCTCTGCTAATCTGCACTTAAGTTCTGTGAGAAGATAGAGCTGAATACTGTCTATTACTCATCAGCTTTCCTTTGTGAGAGGCTGTCTGGGGGCAGCTGGGACCTAGGAACAGGGTCTCTGAAATTGCTGCTTTCCCACAATGCCTTTCACCAAGGTGGCTCAGAAGTTTTGATTTCCGGCTCCCTTATAACGTTCAAGTTTTCAGACCTGGATTTTGGTCTGGTACCAGAAGAAGAAAAAGAGTTGGCTTTCCCTACTCTACTTTTCTCACCCATTTAAGGGGACTCAAAGTGGCTGGCAAACCTTCTGTTCTTCTCCCCACAGCAAACACCCTAGGCCTTTTTTGCACTATGGCCTCTAGTGCATAATTAGGGTGCCTCTGCTGAAGAGCATGCACATATTGGCTAGGCTGTTAAAGCTTACAAGTGCACCCACCCTCCCAAGAAGTGCATTAATTGTTGATTAGATGTGGAACACAAAATTGTGCTCCACACCTTAACCAACATTACCTAATTTCTTATTTGAAGCATCTAGCGGAGTTGTTTGTGGTGCCCCACAAGTGTGCCAGCACCACAGATGACGAGAGAAGTGACTGTGCATGCTCAGAGTGTCAGCGTCGTCTAGGTGACAGTGCTGATGCATGTGCAGTCATGGAGGGTGCCACAGCCAAAATGGCGGCACCCAGCAGAGAACTGGGCCCCAGATCAAATATGGCAAGTATCCGATCCCGGGGGTAGGAAATGGGTGAAGTTGACTAGCACTCAAGTGCGAGTGCTAGTAACTTTGGGCCATTGTGCTCCTTTCCCGTTCAGCAGATGGGAAGGGTAACATGAAAACGACCCCTGTAAGGTAGGTAGGACTGTGAGAACTTTGAAGGAGAGCTGTGACTAGCCCAAGGTCACCCAGCTGGCTTCATGGAAAAGTGCGGAGTCAAACCCTGTGACTGTGTGATAGGAGTCCTACGCTCTAACTACAAGACCCAGCTGGCTCACAGGGATGCTTTTGGTGTCTCAAAAGAATGTACCACCTAAATGCTGCTGCTCAGATCTCTGAATGCCAAGATCTTTTGTTCCTGGCCCTTGGATATTCAGAAGACCCAGGGCAGGCTCCAAAGCTGGTGGGGCTTCAAAATCACTTTGAGGGCTAGCCTAGGACAGGGTGTCCCAGTGTAGACAGCTTTGTCCTCTGCCAGTGGCAACATGTTTGTTCTAGTGGTTAAGGAGCCAGACTCTTATCTGGGAATACCGGGTTCGATTCCTTCCGCCCCCTCGAAGCCAGCTGGGTGACCTTGGGCTAGTCACAACTCTTTCCTGAGCTCTCACAGCCCCACCTACCTCACAGGGTGTCTGGTGTGGGGAGAAGAATAGAAAAGCTTTGTCAGCCGCTTTGAGTCCCCTTAAATGGGTGAGAAAAGCCGGGTAGAAATGCCAACTCTTCTTCTGTTCCAATTTTGGTGGGTTATATGTCCTGCACCTGGGTGTGCTCCCTGTCCTGGGACTGGGGAGGTAAGTGCAAACCCACCCGTAATCAGAGCGTTGTGAGTCAAAAGTTCAGATAGAAGATACGGGGCAGCTTGATTGCAACAGCAGGGATGGAAATGATTGTGGAATTTTAGTCAACCACAAAGCGAAAATGAGTCAGCTGTGTGATGAGCAGCTGAAATAATAGCAAATGCAAGACTGGAAAGCTCGACACACGTACAGTCTCCAAGTAAGAAGGAGTAATAATTTCAACCTGGTTTAAGTCCCTCCTTGGCTGTGGATTGAACCTGACTTTTAGAAAGGCCAGCTGGAACAAGTTTGGAGGAGGACAACAGAGGTGAAATCAGCACCGAGAGGAATTGAATTGAATTACAGAGAGAATCACAGAGAGAATAATATTTTAGTCTGAACACCTTCTTCAAATATCTGATAACACGTCGAGGACCATGGTCTAGGGATGAACATGAATGGAGTTTTTTTGCATTTGATTCAAATCAAATCAAATGTAAGAAAATTAGTATTTATTTGAATAGAGAGGATTATATTTGATACGAAGGTTTTCATAGGAATATGTGATACGAACACATACATATCTGATACGTATCCAATATGTATCCCGTAAATCCACCCTGAATCCACTTTGAATCTACTCTCAAACTTTGTCGAATTCACTCTGGATCAGTTGCAGATGTGACTGACACAGCGGCTTTCCCACCTCCCCATTTCACAAAATGTTCCTCAGCTTCAAACAATTGTCCCAAAACATTCGTATTTGGATGTCAAGGTACGAATGGTGTAATATATGACTCGTATAAGAATATCTGAATTTGTACAAATTCATACAAATAACTAATATTACAAATATTCATGCACATCCCCACCATGGTCCACTTGTTACCCTACAAGGCTGTGGTCACACCTAAGGTTTAATCCAGCTTCAGTCCACCTTCAGAGCTAGAGAACGCATAAGCAAAATGGCCAGTAATTTTCTTTCCACATTATCTATCCCAAAAGCAAATTTTCTGAGTTATTTAACATTGAAAGAAAACAGCTTGTCACTTTGCTGCTGTTTTCTCTCACTCTGAAAGTGGACTGAAACTGAATTAAGCCTTAGGTGTGTCCTGCATTCATTGGCTCAGCTCTCTTTTGAGCTCTCACAGCCCCACCCACCTCACAGGGTGTCTGTTGTGGGGAGAAGAACAGAAGGTTTGTCAGCTGCTTTGAGTCCCCTTAAATGGGTGAGAAAAATGGGGTAGAAAAGCCAACTCTTCTTCTCCTTCTTCTTGTTGGATTAAGACAGGTGTCAGTCTGGTCCATCATCTTTTTTTCTGTTAGGGGAGCAATTCCTTCCCAGAGACTTATATTACATGCAAGCCAAATCCGGGAAAAGGTCAAGGAAGGGAAAACTGGCACATATCTCTTTCCAAAGAATCAACTTTATTATGGGAAATCATAAGCACAGCAAAACAAACCAAACCAACATAAAACCCCAGCTGCTTGCAGAAGCAAGATCTGCCCTTTGAAACTTAAACCCAAAGCTGTTTCCGCAGAAAGAGATGAGTGCTGACTGTCATGGATTCAGTTCTACGAAGTCTTTTAGGAATGGTGCAACTATCAAGGCTCCTACAGAGAATTCCAAAGGAAGGGAGTGGATCTCTGATTAGCAAACCCCAGGGCTCCCCCTTCTGTGATAGCAAGTGCATGATAGATAGTGTGATTGTTAGAGAAGAATAGAAAATTGAAGAGCTAGAGAAGGTTCAGTAGAGCCAATATAAGGACCTGTTTGCACTTACCTGTCTGGAGCAGCTCTAGGAGAAGTCCATCTTCGTGCCATTCCATCTCCACCAGCTGGAGTAGCCCCTTGAAGCATCTGGGAGCTCCTTCCAGCTGCCCTGAATTTCCTTAGCTTTACTGGGAGCAGCTGGCGAGTTCCTGGTTGCAGCGTCCGCGCTGTCTTCTAGATGTGAATGTTGCGAATGGGCATGGCGCTGTGGCTGCAGTATTGCGCGCCATGGGCTGATGATAATGTCATGTGCAGATGGAGCTGGACCAATGCAAAGCGCAGCCTCCTTGATCCATATTAATATGTGGACAAGGAGCCTAGGATCTTCTCCCTTAGGAGGGAGAAGAGAGCACTCAACCAATCAGGCGTCGAGTTACGTCTGGTGAGGGCGTATAAAACCTGTTTGCCAGAAGAGAGATGTGTTCATGCTTTGGAGTTCTGAGGGGAAGGCGGGTTAAACTGTCTAGTTCTCTCAGGTGATAGATCCCAGCATAGGTCCAGACCTTCTAGGCCAGGGATAGAGCCCGAAGGGGTAGAAGGAAAAGGATGGTGAAGTTAAAAGAACTAATTTGTGTGCCTATGAACTGAAATACTTGTAATCGTCTTCAAAACACAGTTGTAAAGAATAAAGCTTTTTATTCTGTTTCTGTGAAGAGACTTTGCCAGTTTCTCTATATTCTAACCCAGAAGGGTTTTACAGTTACAACGTCCTCTCTCTTCATAAACCAAGGAAGCTGAGGCTAAGGGAAATAAACAGCCAGGAGGCTGGAGATAAGAGTTTTGAGTGTCAGGCAGGTGGTGTGAACGAAATAAGCATTGCTGGTGTCTGCTTGCAGGCGCGAGGCTTGAGCAAACCACAACACGCTACCAGAAATATACAACACGCCACCAAGGTTTTAAAATTATAAGAGCCACATACAGGAATAGAAGACAGTTTAAGTTAAAGAGTGTAAGACAGCTTGCACTAGGGGATGGGGGGCGCCACAGAAGTGCAGAAAGGGCCTTTGTGAGCTTCCTTGCTGCATGCAACTAGGTGAAATTCGGGGCAAAGCGTTGAAAACTGGAAACTGTACATATATATACCAAATTTGGACAGAGGCCCTTTGTCAAATACCAGTGAAACCAAACCAAACAAGTGGTGAGATTTTGAGAAGATTATTTCTGGAACAAGCATGTTTATATGACATTTTTAGAAATTAAGAGTGAGCAGGATCAGCTCCCATTTTCCACCCAGCCCCAGACGAGGACTGGGCAGAGCAATGCTATTGACTCTTTTTTTTTCACAGGTATGGTTGTTGCACAAGAGTTATCTAGAGAAAAGCAATTAAAATTTTGCAACATTGCTTGTTTAATACGTGAGCGAACTCTACAAGTGTCTTATTAATCTGCAGTTATTCAAAGGAACACCTCTTATGCAAACCTGCTTGCCCTTTAGGATCGTTCAAGGAGGCCTTCTTGGTTATGGCTAGGGATGTGCACAAATATTCATGACTTTTGTTATTCATACAAACTCATCCAAATTTGGACATCTGGACATGAAGTGAATATTACAATATTCGTACATTGACTTTCATACGAAGACAACTTCTGCTCTAAGGGGTCCCTGGGAGTGGTTGTAGCAAAGTGTGGCCAGTTGGTTCCCCATTATCTCCCTGGAAGTGGGGAATGGAAGACCACTTCTATATCTCTGCCAAGAAAACTGCAGAGAGGTGTACCAGAGCTGTCCTAATTGCATACCAGAGGCCTATGTGGGAATATATCCCAGGAATCAGGCATGACTCTGTTAACAGGCAACAACAAATGTATGGAAATACAGAGAAACAAATTGAATGCCACTAATTAGTAATAGCACGTGAGATTCAAACATTTATGTGATTCTGGCAGACCAAGTCTGGCCAGCAGAAAAGTAACTAAGTGGGACGTTTCCTATCTTAGGTAACCTCTTTTACCAAGCATGTTTTTGAATTGTTCTCTACCATCTAAATTCCAGCATTAACGGTTATTGTTCCTTGCTGACTGCAGGGTGATGAATAAGATTGCCACAAGGAATCCAGAGGCCTATTCACACTACAGCCGGTAGTGCATGATTAGGGAGCTTCTGGGAGGGGCATCCACACTTGGAGGAGGCTGCTATAGCCCCCAAGTGCTCCCTGCTTTCCCTGAAGTTTCCTAATTGTTGATTAGATGTGGAGCATGAAATTGTGATCCATACCATTACTAATGTTAACTAGAAGCCTACCTGGAGCATCCAGGAAGTGTTCTGGGGTCATCTGAGCTGATGCGCAAGCGCACCGACACCTCAAATGACTATAGATGTGACTATGTGTGCACAGACTGTCAGCATCATCATAGCAATGGCGCTGACACACGTGCAGTCGCGGAGGGTGCCACAACCAAAATGGCGGTGCCCAGAAGAGGACTGGCCTGCAGATCAGTCACAGGTGAGTGACCGATGGCGCAGGGCTGTCTGTTAGTGACCAGCACTCACAAGTGTGAATACTAGTTAACGTTGAGTCATTATGCTCCTTTCCATCCAGCAGACGGAAGTGTGAAAATGCCCCAGGGCTGTTTACCATTTGGTAATCCTAAGTTTACCTCTTTTTCTCTTCCTGGCCAACTCCCTCCCCCCAGGTAATAACCGGTCTTTCAAGTAAAGCTTCCTGTAGTCCCAAGTGGAGAGCGTCTTTGGTCCGTTACTCTCAGGATGAGAAGAAAAAGATTAGGGGCAGGCCACAACATCTCCATTGTTGTAATGAAAGTCTGACCCTGCTCGAACCCCTATGGTTTTCCTCCAAAATGGGTTCTCATAAATTATCAGAATTCTTTGGGAAAAAAACAAATAGTCAGTGCCTGAACACTTTCCCAGAAACTTCAAAGATAAAAGCAATGGAATCACAGAAGAAAGACGAGAAGAAAAGAGCTCAGAGCACAGTAGTCAAACAGATTGAAGAGATAGGAAAATAAACATGTTGCAGTCCTGCCAAGCAAGATCTAAAAGACTTCTTCCTAAAACTATTTATAGAGATCTGCATGAGTTTAGTTTTTAGCCGACCTTCATTCACACATGTTATTAATCAATTCCTTCCTTCCTTCCTTCCTTCCTTCCTTCCTTCCTTCCTTCCTTCCTTCCTTCCTTCCTTCCTTCCTTCCTTCCTCATAGAACAGATGCTAGACTACTGTCAAGATATTATAATGGGGATCATTAGTGTGTGCTATGCAAGGTTGTTTTGGGATCAAATGAAGTGACCTGGTCCTGGACCGAGGAGCAGGTCATGTTGTCTCACCATGAGGAATCACAGGGGAAGAATTCATTACATTGAGGGGCCCTGATCTGTGGCACCACCTCTGCCCAGCTACAGAAGCTTCTGGAACGAAGACTTATTTTAATTCTGCTGACTGTTGCTTGCTAACAAGTTTTGATTGGCTAAGAAAACACCAGGTTGACATGCCTTGCTGAGCTGTCTGTTTTGCTTCCTTGTTCACTTGATTGTGTGCTCTGTTGCCTGCCTTCAGGCTCAGAAGGCAGGCAAAAAATTTTTGTCTTAACTTTGTGCCCCTTTACAGTGAAACTATCCCCCTTCTGCTACGAGTTAATTCACTTAATGTTGAATGCATTTTGCTACAATTTTCCATTTAACTAATTCACCCAACTTCAAAAGTGTTTAATTGTTTCCGCTTGGTTTATTATTGTTGCATGCTTTGTAATAAAGTTAGTTCTTGTGTGCCTTTCAAAACTTTAATCAAGAAACTTTGTAACAACATCCCAAAGAAGGGGTTAGCCGGGAGTTAGGAGCAAGAGGATACTCCTGATTTTCCACTCTTTTCTGTGCTGCACAGCAGCCATTTTTGTACTTTATGTAACTTGTATCATGTTACCATTAAGGAATAAAATTCAGGGCTGCAGGTGAGGGAACTCCGGTGGAACATCCTAGGGTGATTCACTGGGAAAGACTAGAAATATTTTTATTTATTTATTATTTATATTTCTATCCCGCCCTATACCCATAGGTCTTAGGGTGGGTAACAATTTTTAAAACAACAGGTTACAAGCAATATATATAAAAAGCAAAATCGATAAAAAAAACTCTTTAAAAATCTAACATATTTAAAAGTGTATACTAGATATTTACATACTAATATCTATGCTGGGGGGAAAATATAGTTACATTAGCCAATATAGGTAGAAGCTGGGGGGTTTCTGTTCTGTCTCAGCAGGTCTGGATAGACTGTTTATTGTCTGCATTTCACTATCTTTCCCTCTGTACATCTGTGCTGAAATGCTGAAAATGGCTGTGTTTTGCATTTCCACATGTGTTTACAGACCCACAGATTCTGTTGAGTCAACAGTAATAGAATTAGGGAAGTTCTGTTCACCTGTTCAACGCTAATTTTGCAAATGTGAATTCATCTGTCTGTTTGGTTTAGTTTCCATATTAAGCTGTCATTAGGGGCAAAATGCAGAAATATATCAATCAGCAGAGGCTTAAAAAAGAAGTAAAACTCTAAAATCAAAGCTGAAACTGATAATAACTAGAAATCAAAAAGCAGCAATCAAATAAAAAGGCAAATATCAAAATAAAAAAATATTAAATAAATTTGGACTCTTTCTCTGCTTTTCGAGCAGAGAATTTCATAAATCCTATGGAAACAGATGGCCTGATCTGTTCCCACCAAAGGCTTTTAAAATACTCGGGAATTGTCATTCCTATTAGCGTATTAAATTAAAGGCTGCCAGGTGGCCCTAAAGGTCTGCTGATTAGCAAATGATGCTGTAATTTAATTTTTTAATAGAATCAATATGCCATTTTTAACACCAAAGAATGGTTGATGGTAAAGGTCCTAACTAGGGATGTGCATGAATTTTTTTTTGGCATTCAATTTGAAAATCCATATTCATACAATAGATCGCATTTGAATGTGGTAAAATTCTATTCGATACGAATCTATTTGTACGTATTCATATGAACATTTGATACGTATCTGATATGAATAGATACATATCTGATATGAACCAATACGTATCTGATACGAAAAAATACGTATCTGATCTGTTTCCCCAGTTTAAAGAATGCCCAAACCATTCGTACACATGTCTGGAAACATTCATATTCATTTGAATGTTAGCGTACAAATATCATAACATTCAATTAGAGTTCGAATGCCCAAATTTGGCTAAATTTCTATTGTTACGAAGATTCATGCACAACTCCAATCCTAATTTCCAGGACTCGGCAATAATCATTATAAAGATTTTTGCTCATTTTGCATTAATCCCCCCCTTTTTTTCAGCTTGTTTTAACAATTTTTAAATGTCCCAGTGTTTAGTTTTCTTCGACATGGACTTCCTGTTTTGAGTTAAGACTGCTATGCGAAAAGTTTTAATCCTTATCATTGCAGGTGAAAAATTATGCAGTTCATGGAGGGGGACAATATTTGGTATTCCACTTATTTCTAATCCCTGCATCCCAACCATATTTGGTATTGGGCTGATTTGTGCCAGGAATTCTTTTCCCTGAGGGGGGTGTCTTAAAATTTGACTTCGTAATCGTGTTTTGCAAACTGCATACAAAAACGCATCTACACCATCGTTTGGCTGGGGTACAAAATCAAACCTACACAGAACTGACAAGTGTAAGCCTCTGAGAGCTTTAAAGCAAAGTTTTTAGCCACAAAAATTATCCTTGGAATGAGTAGCTGCCATTTCAGAGAGGCCTTGGCTTGGACTCCAGTTTTCTGTGCCTTCCCAGCCCTTTAGGCCTGAGGCAAATAATCAAAATAGCAGTCTTTCCATTTCATCAGGACTTTTATCAGACCCAATAAGGCTGCCTCCAGATGGCGGCTGAATATATCACAAGCAAGGGATAATGTGGGATTTTTACTTGTTTATTTTTATTTCTTTGTTTGTATTTCTATCCTGCCCTGTACCTAAAGGCCTCAGGGCGGGTAACAACATTTAAAATCAACATATTAAAACGATAACAGTATATATTAAAACAGTATTTGCAAGTGGAAAGGGAAAGCGTATCCTCATTTAACTGAAGGCCAGGGTGAAGAGGTGCGTCTTCAGTGCCTTCCTAAATGTATACAGTGAAGGTGATAGACGCACGTCATGGGGGAGACCATTCCACAGCCTAGGGGCCATCACTGAGAAGGTCCTCTCCCAGGCCTTTGCTGCTGAGGGTGGTGGGACAACCAGGAGGGACTCCCCTCCAGATCTTAAGGATCCCTTGCCATTATCCGTTGCTAGTCTGATAGCACCACATGCCCAGATGTGCACACTGCTACCTTTGTGCACCTGTGGATGTCTGTTTCAGCCTCCGTGCATGCATGGTGGTTGGAGCTATGATGGCAACTCTGCCCAGATGGTAAGTAAAAAGTGCTAATTCTAGAAAACCCAAAACCAGAGCTGGGCTTTCAAGTAATAGTTTCTAGCACTTTTAAGGAGGGAAGCAGTGGGACTATAGTGGGGTTGCCTCAGATATGTGAGGCAACCCCAGCATAGCGGTGCTGTAACAATGATATATTCCCACCCATCTGGATGGGGCCTAGATGTTCAGTGTTCCTCTCTGGTCCTTGTCACACCCATATGAGACAGGGCGTCCTTTTCATAATTCGAACCGAGTTCATACCAGCTCTGTTCACACCTAGATTGTTATAGGTCGTCCTCGGGCTGCCCTCACTTTGGGCTGCATTGCTTGCATCTTTCTCCACAATCAACCTGAGCCTCCTCTTGGCTCTCCTCCCCTTTTCCTGCATCCAATCTATCTTGTTTCCTATTGGATGCCATTCATATCACTCAAGAGAGGTGAGGGTGTGTGTTTGCAGTTTGTTTTTAAGCCTGCTCCCCTACCTCCATGCCACCTTCCTTTTTTAAAAAAATATTTTATTTATTAAAAAATTTTCAACATACTAAAAGAAATTCACACAAATTTACATTGCTTAAAATTTCCTTGACTTCCTCAACTCTTCCGACTTCTATATTCTGTATCCATTGTTTGTTGCTCCGCATCTTTATCTCTCCATAGTTTCCTGTTTGTTCTTAGTCTTCATTCAAACACATCAGTCATTAATTCTAACTCTGCAAGATATTCAGTAAACAGGGACCAGTCTTTCACAAATTTGTCAGTTGTTCTGTCCTTTAACAAATGCATTAATTTATCCATTTCTGCCAGGTCCATCACCTTGATTAGCCATTCTTCTCCCGATGGTATCTCTTCTTCCTTCCACTTCTGTGCATACAACAGTCTAGCTGCTGTTGCCATATACAGAATTAACGAGTTTAGACTATCCATAGTATTATCTACCATGCCCAGTAAAAACAATTCTGGATTAAACGTAATGTTTCTTTTTAAAATTCTTTTTAATGTGCTTTTCTTCTCCCCGTGATTATTTTTTTAAAAAATAACAGCAACAACAATAATAAATTTGAGTAAAAATGCTAGAGGAATCATACACATAAACAGAGGAGAGAAGGGAAGGTGCCTCACGAACTCCACAAGTGCCGCCCTCCCCTAGACATTGGACGAAAGGAAAGACTGGACCCCACCCATCACAGCATGGTTCAGCCTCCTTTAGCCTGCCCCCCCCCCACTCACACTGAGGAAGCGAAAACAGCCTGGGATGGCAGGACAGGCTGAGTCCTCTGGAAAAGGATGGTCTAATGGGGGCAGGCTGGCTTGGAAAACAAATTGAATAAAAATAATGTGTGTTACATGACCAGAAGATGACCTGAAGTCATCTTAGACCAAAGGTGTGACCAGGGCCTCTTTGTCCTACACTGCTAGCCTTAAGGGGAAATAGAAGTAATTCATCCCATATTGCTGGCACTGCTTCTCACCCTTTGGCTCTTCTGAAGCCTTTTCAGAAGTACGGTCAGTCCTTAATTTTAATAGTACTTTCCCCCCCCCCTTTCTTTTATTGTTTTATCTAAATATTTTTTTCCTTTGACCGACAGATTCAAAAAGAGAACCACTGTATTATACATCAACTCTGAATGGCAGCAAAGGCAGTTATTGTAAAGAACTGGAAAAACCCCAAGGAAAGAAAAATAAAGGAATGGTGCAATTATATAGCAAAACAAATGCTCTTTGATTTCTTAAGGGAAAGGCAACAGGCACTAAACTACAATATCAGCAACAACCACATGGAGGAGAGTATTGACCTATCTAAGGAGAAAGGTGGGGAACCCAGTGGTTCAAGGAACTATAAAGGCAATGTCCAATATGGAAATAAGTGGAATTTGAGAATGGCATCTTTAACAGTTCTTAAGGCAACAAGCTTTACATATTCATGAGAGTTTGTGAGGAAGAATTTTGCTCATTCATGCATAGTTTGCACATAGAAAAGAGGGTCTTTCTAGGGGATCTTTGAGGAAGAGGCAACCATCTGGAGCACTGATTTTGGGGCTGTGTTCAGATATAACAGAAGGGGTGCCTCAGAGGTGATTCAGAGAGATGGTGTGTTCCCAAGCCTTCTGTAATCCAAGCTTAGAATGTTCAGGAAAGTGTGGAGGGGTGGACTGCTGTGTGAATGATCCCACCTCAAAACCTTTTCAAAGGTTGCCTCAGATGTGCCTCCAAGATTCCCCCCCACACACACACACACGTCTGATCACAGCCTTGAAATGTTAAAATATGACAATGCAACAATAGCAGAAACCATAGCTTGTTGGTCTGTTTTATTACAATAATAAACATTTTGTTAAAAAAAATACATCAGCAACATGCTATTCATGGAACACATGCAGAAGATGTCAGGACCAGCCCTACCTTTAGGGAAAGTGAGGCATCCATCTTAGAACACGAACACAGATATACAGAGGTAGTGCTGAAGTTACAAAAGACAGAAGTGTGCCATATGGTCCATCCTATACCCCTAAGTTCTTTACTGCCCTGATATGGAGTGGAGGATGCTAGCATCTTATAAACAATATGGGCAGATTCTTGAGATGCCTTATGGAATCCAGGTTCTAGATCCTATATTTTAATAGTTATGGACTACAGAGAATTCCACTAAGTGTAGCTTATTATGCAACCAAAGTCTATAAAAACTATTTCTTCTGCAGCAGCTATTAAAGATAAAAGGTCTTTGTTCAGTCAACTAATGATATTCATCCATTGCTTTATATATGTACATATTTATTTATTTATTTATTTATTTATTATTTTTATCCTGCCCTTTACTCAAAGATTTCAAGGTTGGGATACAACATTGAAAACCAAATAACAAAATCTGAGTACACGTATTTTTAAACAATGATTGGTCAAAAATGCTCAAACTGAATACACATATTTTTGGGAACTGTCCATGTCATGATTTTGAAATGGGGATTGTTTTCATTGATTCCAGTGTGATTGGAGGTTCATCAGATCTTTATAAGATTTGGATAGGGCCATCTTGGTAATATTATTACAGCCCTAAACTTGATATTAAGCAAGACAGTTTTTTCTCTTATCTGGCAAAGTGTTGGAAGAAGGAAGAAAGAGAGCAATGTTAACAGCAATTAGAAAAACTTCCCTCATAAGCCCTACCAAAAATAGTATAAGAAAAAAAAAAGACTCCATCTTGAAGGATGGCATGAATACAAAATGGCTGCCAGTGTATTGGTGCCAAGTGTGATGATGGTTAAATAATGAGCCTTCCAAAAGCTTCTCATGTGAAAATAATTCAGCTTTGCTTTGATTTCTGCTTCCTGTATGAATACAGAACTCATCTTGTAAAATGGGAGCAGGTTCTCACCACCCTTTTCCTACTCTTGGTAGAAGGTTACTTCTCAAACAGACAGAGCAAAAAGAAAGAAACTATGAGGAAGACATTTCCATATATATATAAATACATAACATGTGTTGTGTAAGCAATTTACCAAGGTAATGGGTGTGGTGAAGATAAAAATTAAAAGGCTTATGATTCATAGGCCAATGCTTCACCTCAGTGAGAAAAATCATATTGGAATATGATTATAGCCAAACGGTGTTTTGATGAGACCGAAGTAGGGAGGGAGAAAGGAGAAGATTGGGCCTCATCCAGTCTCAGGTTTCCTTCACAGCAGCCAACCAGCCATCAATATAACCAGGAACATGGACACCCTTAAGCCTGAAGCATCTCCCTTAGGGCCAGAAGGCACCTGAGCTGGCTGGTTGTGTCGCTCTTCAACTTTCACATTAGTGATGGTGCTTTCATTTGTAATGGGTATGATTTCTACATGCTCCTCATGGTCGTGTTCTAAGGCATTATCATGACTGGTCACAGCTGGGGTCTCAACGAGGGAAACAGTTGGCTTGCTGGCAACAGGGGGCACTGTCACATCTACAAGAGGTTGTCCTGAAGTTGTCATTGCAGTTGTGGCGATGCTGGTTTCGTGGCTAAACACAACTGAAGGAGGTGGAATCTTAGGAACATAGTGTGTTTTGTTGGAGAGATCAACGTTACAGAGGCTTCCAGAGCAACAGGAACCAGCGAGAGTGATGGCTGGGCTTCCTTTGGTGACCTTAGTACAATGCTCATCCTTGACACAGCCCTTGATGGGCCTGGTTGTTGAGAAGTTGCCTGGAAAAGATGAAAGAATGTGAGAAGGCAGGTATATCTTTTGGAAAGCAGCTGGTTCTATTTGCATAGTTTAGTGCTGCCTTTCTCTCAAAAGCTGAATTGCAGTGGGTGGGGAAGAGCAGGGAGAAATGGCTCTGCAGGGAAGGATTAAAATGTTGGCATAAATGAGGAAGGTGCAGCGTTTGGATCCACTGGGTGCTGAATCTGGGATTCCTAGCATGATGTGCAGTGTGTGGCTTATCAAATGACCTCCCTTGCATTTCCCAGATCTATCTAGTGATTGTGAAGATTAGCTATCTAGCACTGGCCACATCTCCACTTCCGGGTGAAGGAGACTCAGAGGGAGTCAGGTTGGAGAGGTACCATGCAAAAAGGAACCTTCCTTATCTTCATTTTGGAGTATGGAGGTGACATTTTCTACAAAGCTTCCATGAACTGTATACTGGAGGTACCTTCAACAGCAGTTGCAATAGCAGAGGACCTGGTGTGATCACTGTGAGTCACCCTCTGAAGATAGAGGTGGGACAGCAGGAGGCACTTTCTGTGACCAGCTAGGAATAGGTGGCAATGGGGGAACCATTTTGACTCCTCCAAATGCAAGGAGCTATCACCTGTTCCAAGAAACCCCTTCAAATACGCAGCTTAAGGGAGCAGAAATGGTTACAGCTGAGAAATACTAGGGGGCTGGGCTTACCAAACTCCATCAGCATTGTGGCAATGGAGTGGGAGTGGGCCAGAATCAACTATGTTGAAAGGCAGCTATCTTAGATGGTTGGCAGAAGTATTACCTGCTCTCATAGTGACATTGCCATGGAAACAGCCCCGGAAAGAGTCATAGCACTTGACGATGGTAGAATTGTCTTTCGAACAGTCATCACCGACACAGCTGTAACATTCCACGCCATTTGGGACTCTTGCACTCTCATTCCCTGAAGGCAACAAAGGGGTGGAGGTTAAAATCCTTCTGTCAGTATGGACAACCTGCATATCTGCATACTATAAGCATCTTAGGCTGAATCTCCACGTATAGTCATAAGGCAGCTGTGACTGAGGTGCATGATGGAGGTACCACAGTCCCTGTCTGACAGGATGTCTCTATATCTCTATTTTGTTCTTAATATGTTTTTACATATGTTGTTTGATCCGTTGTTACCTGCCCAGAGACCTTTGGGTATGGGGCGGGATAGAAATGGAAATAAATAAATAAATAAATAAATAAATAAATAAATAAATAAATAAATAAATAAATAAATAAATAAATAAATAAATAAATATCTCCATTCCAGAACAAGGAGGTCTCCTTCAGAGCAGCACTTTGAAGCACCTCCAACTAAAGGGGCGAAATTGGTCCCTGCAGAGATGGCACCTGAAATATCTGCTACCACGCTGTGTGAAAACATGGTGGCAAATTCACTTTTTCTGGGAGGCCCTGACTGCAAATGGAGATGTGGTCTTAGTTAAAATTCCTCTGAGAACATTGAAAGGTTAATGAAAGGGATAATCCTTCATGACCTAGATGGCTTTAAGGAAGGAATAGACAAATTCATGGAAGACAGGTCTATCAATGGTTACTAGAATGGATGCCTGGTTACTGCTTCCAGGATGGGGAGACAGGCAAGATACCTCTCAAGGCCATTTGCAGGCAGCTGAGATCAGGTGAAGGTTCTGCTTTTGTCTTCTGCTTGAGATGCCCAGAAGCAATAGATCCCTGAGTTTCACCTTCAGGCTGGAGAGATATGCAGGATGACTCTAAAGACCATTTGCGGAGAGTTGGAGATGCATCCCGCCATTGGTTATTTATTCCACTGAGCGTGGATTTTCCAGAATAAAGCATGGATGTTCCTGAATATCCATGCTTTATTCTGGAATATCAAAATGTAATGGAATAAATAATCAACATCTGGATGCAGCCTGAGCTTCACACCCATTCCCCTAGTCCAAAGACTTACCAGTGGGTTGCAATGCCAAGGCCTTCATGTTCAGTTTGACGTTGCAGCGGCTGCTGTTGCATTGGTGGAGTTGGGAGAAGGCAAAGATTCCATGCACCTCTACTGCTTTGTCATTGGTGCCTGGAACACCGAGTCCACAGCCCTTCTCACCAATCAAGAACTTCCCATGGCCTACAAAAGGGAAAATGCATAAAGTTAGATTACAGGCAGAAGAAAGATGCCATTCTGGGCACATCCCATGCACATTTTGGTCCGAATAGAAATCGGATTTGGGAAGGGGTGTTCCCATGAATTTTAGATTTGGTCCGATTTCCGCGGGCCAAATCACTCAAACTAGGACCAAATTTACATCCCTTTTCTTGCCCATTTAAGGGGACTCAAAGCAGCTGACAAACTTTCTGTTCTTCTTCCCACCACAGACACACTGTGAAGCAGGTTGGTTTCATGGAGGAATGTGGAATCAAACCCGGTGACGGCAAGATATGGGTCCATCACTCTAAACCACAAGACTGAACTGTCTAAGGGCTAAGCCAGGTGTGGTCATGGTCATTGTTTCAGCTGGTTTATTTCATGTATTTTGTAATTATTTCATTGTGACCCACACAAAGGCCTTATGTGTTCTATAAATATAATAAATATAAATAATTCAGAACCAGATTTGATATGTCCTAGTCGCAATGATGTTTCATCTATTAGATGAAAAGGAAAAAGACAAATCTAATGGAATGCCTTCTCCCATACTGTCCTGCCCATGCCTTAAGATCAGGAGGTGAGGCCCTCCTGGTTGTCCCACTGCCTTCTGTAGTGAGTCAGGTGGGCACCTGGGAAAGGGCCTTTTCAGTAATGGCCCCCAGGTTATGGAATAGTCTCCCCCTTGAGGTGCGTCTTGCCCCTTCCCTGTATATATTCAGGAAGTTGGTGAAGATGCACCTCTTTGCCCTGGCCTTTGGCTAAGGTGATCATCCTCCCCCCTCCCCCCCTGACTCCACTGTAGATACGTTTATTTTAATATTTGGGACATTCTTTTAAAAGTGTTGAATCTTTTAAAAATATTTTTATGTATTTTATTGTTTAAATATATACTGATTTGTAAATTGCTGTTTTAAAGGTTGTCACCTGCCCTGAGACCTTCAGGTATAGGGTGGAATATAAATAAATAAATAAATAAATAAATTTTTAAAAATCCTGTACAGCAAAAAGAAAATGGGTGAAGGTCTTTGATTCTATTGAGCAATTAGGAGGGGATGAGAGCTGCAAAATGAAAATAGAAGAAAACTTCTCACTATATGAGAAATGGTTTTGATTTATGAATGGAAAGGGGTGAGAGGATGAATTGTTAGGGGTAGTAAGTATAGATTTGTCATTATATTAGAAGACTGTAAATTGGAAAAATCAGTATAAACAAACAAACAAATAAATAAATAAATTGAAAATTGGAGCTCCTCCAGTTCCAGGGCTCTTCTTTCATGTCTTTCCATGATAATTAATAGCAATAGCAATTATAGCAATAGCAATTAATAGCAATGTAGTGAAAAGATGATAAAGATGGTGTCTGTCAGGTGAGTTTATGCTGTGTGGGGGAGGCAGGGGGGCTGCCACCAAGAAGACCTCTTCTTCTACCTAACCTTGGAAGATCACACTTCTTCCTCAGTTGACTGGGTATTAGCTACCTAAGCAAGTGACATGACTTCCGGGTGCCACCAGAGAGCAAGAGGCACTCTGGGATCCGAAAAGGATCTTCCCACTTCACCTTCTGTGTCTGCTGGTACCTATCATTATCACCTTTCCTGGAGCTACCAGGAAGAAAGCCGACCCACATACTTCCTTTTGTTGTTTTCTTCCTGTACTTGCCTGACTTACTGGTAACCCCAAGCAAGATAATGATGAAACAGGCTGGCATACAGAAAGGGAAACATCACTATTACCAGAAACCTGGAGTCATTTCTGGATTTCCTGTAATAGTGATATGATGGGTTGCTGGTGGGCTAACCCAGGACTGCCACAATTATATCTGATATTCCCAATGTAGTCCTGGGGAAATCAGGGCTTTTAACCTGCAGCTGGTGGCACCAGAAGTTTACTAATTCCTCCCCTTCCTTTTTGCTCTTCCAGAACAGCCAGTTGGTGTGCTATCTTTTCCTCTTATGGCTTTAAGAAAGGATTCATTAAATTCATGGAGGACACGGTTATCAAGGGATACTAGAATGGATGCCTAGGTACTTCCTCCAGGCTGGAGAGACAGGCAGGAGGCCTCTAAAGGCCATCTGCAGGTGAAGGTTTTGTCTTCGTCTTGGTGGGCCACTGTGTGAGACAGGATGCTGGACTAGATGGGCTGTGGCCTGATCCACCAGGACTTCTCTTAATTCATGGAGAACAAGTCTATCAGTGGCTACTAGAATGGATGCCTAGGTAGTGCCTCCTGGTTGGAGAGGCAGTTGGGATGCCTTCCAAGGCCCTATGCAGGTTTCACCTTTGTCTTCTGCCTGAGGATCCCAGAAACAATTGGTGGACCAACGTGTGAGATGGGATGCTGGACTAGATGGGCTGTGAGCTGATCTAGCATGGCTCCTCTTACGTTCTTATGGACCATACTTGCACTTCTCTAATAGCAAAAGATGCTGTCTACTTACTCCACTCCACCGCTGCCACAGTTTCCACGCAGACGCGGCTAGACGCCGGGCATTTCACCTTCTTCATCTTCCCTGCATTACAGCTTCCATCACCCAGATCCACACAACTGTGGCATTCCAGGGCCAGCGCACCTGTTCAGCACAGAACCAAAGGATTGGATTTAAGGCTCTTCTCTATCCAAGAATATACATTTCATCTAGCTGCAAAGGTTTAGCATGAAGATACTGGGATCCTGTTTGATCAGTGAATAGGAAACACACATATTTCAAGCATGAACAAGGGAACGATTCTTCTTTGCTCCTGACGGCAAAATAAACATTTGTCTGCATTATTTTCCTTGACCTGCAATATCTTAAACTTTCATCCTTTACTGCATTTATCAGTAGGCAAGATAAGTAACATTATTCTCCTCCTCTCATTTACCCACAAGAGAACCCTCTAAATCCATGTGAATTTGGCCGAATTTGGACATTTGAATTCGAATTGAGTGTTCTGATACATTTGTATCAAGCTTCATATGGGATCCGTATGGGACTCATATGGGATTGAATGTTCATATTGAATATGAATCCTATCACATTCAAAGGGGTTAATTGGAACAAATATGATATTTTTGGTATTTGATTCAATATAATTGGGCATATCTGTAGTTGATATTCCTGGAATAGTGATATACCAGGATTTCACTCCTATAACCTGAGGTTATGATGAGATTGCCATGGATATTTAGATATTAGAGAATAAAGCATGACTGTTCCAGAATATCCATGCTTTATTCTGGAATATCCAAATATCCAAATAAGCAATGTCTGGATGCAGGGGTGGCAATCCCAACATAGTCCCATGATAATCCCAGGTTTCAAGCCCTGTCTGGATGCTTTTTCACACTGTAGAAGATCAACTTCTTTCCTCATATCTGGCTTTTCAGAGGAAAACAGCAAAATACCAAAGATGTAGGATAACTCTTTTCTGCGCTTTCCTTGGTATTTGGATTGGCTGCAATTCTGAGAAAGTTGTTTTAATGATGGATAGATCTGGTTTTAAGATAATATTGCAAAATGAGCTTAATGTAACATTTGGAAGAATTCTCTTAAACACAGACATTATCCCGCGAGCCGTTTCCCACACTATTTAAGCAGAGTTTGAAAATGTTAAAATAACTGTTGCTTAAACCATCAGACCCGTGATGCTGATTCTCACCCTGTGTTCTACACTTGCCAAGCTAGAACACACAACACAAATGACACCACCACTAAGCAATCCCCAGAACTCGATTAAGAAATTCTTAGAGCTAAAATTACTGGCTGTTGTGCACAATTACATGTCTGATATAAGAGGAACTCTGTTTTCCTACTGATTTCCCCTTGTATTTTATTTGTTTATTGTACACATGTGAGCAGGAGAAAGTTATGTCCATAAGAAGAAGAGTTGACTTTTCTACCCTGCTTTTCTCACCCATTTAAGGGGACTCAAAATGGTTGACAAAGCTTTCTATTCTTCTCCCCACAACAGAACAACCTGTGAGGTAGGTGAGGCTGTGAGAGCTCAGAAGAGAGCTGTGACTAGCTGAAGGTCACCCAGCTGGCTTCATGGAGGAAGATGAAGAAGAGTTGGCTTTTCTACCCTGATTATCTGACCCATTTAAGGGGACTCAAAGTGGCTGACAAACCTTCTGTTCTTCTCCCCATGACAGACACCTTGTGAGGTAGGTGGGGCTGTAAGAGAGCTGTGACTAGTCCAAGGTCACCCAGATGGAGTGTGGAATCGAACCCTGTGACTGTGAGATATGAGTCTGGCACTCTAACCACAAGACCAAACTGGCTCACAAGACCAAACTGGGTAAGCAGAGATGTGTAAAACCAAGCTCAGTTGTTCTAGCACAGTATAAATCTAAATAAATTTATTATATTATGAAATATATATTTGTGTGCAGGTTATTTCTGAGATGGTGGATCACATAAAAAAGTATCTGGATAGGTAAGACATTTCATTTTTTATGGAAAACCTATTTTGCGAGTTGATTTTCCCAGAAAAACGTAATTGCGGGATATCAAACCAATATTCCGGGTCTTTGGTTGCATCCTGACATCGGTTACTTATTCCATGCTTTATTCCGGAATATCCAAATGTAGCAGAATAAGTCGCTGACATCTGGATGCAGCCTTTGTTGGGATTGCCAAGGGCGTAAGTGGCAATCCCAACATACCCCTGGGAAGATCCTGGGGTTTGGTCCCTCTCTGGATGCAGCTGTGGTAAGGCAATGCCAACATGCCTCTTAAGACAAAAAAGACTCCCAAACCATGTTCCTGGATCTCTGTGTTCCAGGGCTAAGAGGGGGGAAGACAGGATTGGGCCTTTTCACACATGCCTGTATACCACTGCACGAAATGGTTCAGAAGTCAACTTTCACATGCTGGAGATGACTCCTGTTAGAAAAACAGTTGGCTCTTATATCCTGTGACACCCAGTGAGGTAAGTGGGGCTGTGAGAGCTCAGAAAGAGAGCTGTGACCCACCCAAGACCACCTAGCTGGCTTCATGGAGGAGTGAGGAAATGAGCTGGGACCCTCCAGTTAAGAGTTCAACATTCAAACCATGTGACCAAACTGGCTCACAAACTGATCAATCTACATTGGATGGAGCATAGCACAATCTAGATGGTCAAAATGGCTGCCTAGTCCAGGATACTGTCAATCCAATGGGTGCTAAACTTGGTGCATGCATGCAACTCTATGATCCAGTTCAGCAGGGTAAACTATTTGGCAACACACAAAATTGTGCTGTCAATATGTCCCCCTGGGCACTCTCGTCAGAGAGGGCTTCAGAATCTACTTGCATGGGACCTTTGAAGGGGAGTTCTCTGGAAGGAGAAGGAGAAGGAGGAAAAGGAGAAAGAGAAAGAGGAGAACCTTCATTCCAAGCTAGTTCTCCCTGTAACACTGGTCGTTTCCAAAGCTGGTTAAAATGGAAGAGAACATCCATCTCTTAAAATTATAACATGCCTCCACAGAAACTTGAATAACAAGAAACAATCTAGGTAAGGCTTTGTTGCTAAAAATAATAATAATAAAACAGGTGGAGGCATTAAATTTGGACACATCAGTCCTCAGTCTGGCGCCAGGAATCTATTGGAAAATAATCCCTACAATGTACATGCGTGTGTAGTTAGTAATGTATGATTTAGCCAACAGGCAGAGTGTAGCCAAAGGGTTGCCATGGACGAACATCTGGTATTCTAATAATCTGGGAACAGGAAGTAAAGGCTGCGTCCCCAAAAGCCTTATTTGCTTCTCTACTGTCCCTCTATTCAAGTGGACTTTAAAAGTCCCATGCAAACCAGGAATAAGCGTCCGCATGAGGCTCAGCACCTTCTGTCCCCATGGGAGCTGTGTTTTCTTTGCGCGCATCTTTTTCTCCCCACCCCTGCTCTTGTTGATAGGGTGTCAGCAGGAATGGGAAGGGACTGCACTCGGTGTGGCAACAACCAGGAAGACAACCCCTGACAAGTCCAAAGGAAAAATAGCCATCGGTTCTCCGTTCATCTCCCAGATCTTCCGCCCCTCGAAATGGCTTCTCGTGCCGGCAAAGGCAGTGGCTTCCCGCCCTTCCTCCCTCCCTAGCGCCGCCTCTCAGATATGACACGATGGCGAAGCCCCTGTTTAATTGAGGCTGTCAGGCTGCTGAGCCCACAATGAAGGCAGAGGGAGGAAGAAGATGAGAACTCCGCCACTGCCGCTGCTACAGCTGGGGTAACCTGAGCTGCCGCCAAGGCGCCGCTCCGTGCAACCTTCCCAGAGGAGGCGCAGCGCCCGCATCCCCTTGCCTGGCAATCTGCGGCAAGCGCCCTTCTCCTCCTCCTCCTCCTCCTCCTCCTCCCCCAGTGGCAGCGGCCAGCAGATCCTCACCCTTCTCCCTCCTCCTGCAAGTGTTAGGGAACGAGAGGACGGGAGGAGGTGCCAGATCTGCTCATGAAGTTTCGGGGTCGCGCCTGCCTTTCTTCTGCCATCCGGACAGAAGAAGTTGGCATTCAGTATGCAGCGGCACACATTCATAGCCTGCTTCACAAAGAGAGGGCAGAAGCAGCAGGAAGTATGCAGCTCTGGCCCTTTCTGCATTTAACTCAGCTAACTCATATTATCTAGATCCATATTAGGTAAATCTGAATCAGCTAGATCCACATCAGCCACAGGCAGAAGGATCTGCACTTAGTGGGCTTTAGAACAGCAAATGTGTGCAATTCAAAGCAGCTAGAAGACCAGTTACTGTGTATGCTATCGTACATTGTTAATGGACTGGGGACTATTTCCAAAATGCCACCAGGAAGGGTGGATGAGGTAGGGGTGAGAAGATGGGTCAAAGCCTCGTTTTCACTTATCTAAATGACATTCAGGTTCAACGTGCACCATAGACCAGTTTGAGCAAGAGGATACAAAAATGAGGCATTCATCTGCCTTCTCATCTTTCAAGCTTCTTGCTAGGCAACATGTCCTGAAATCAGGACAGATCCACAAAAACAGTGACTGGCTGAGTGGATCCATGAAAATATTCCAGGAAAGGGAGAAGCCAGTTGGGTCCATCAGCTCTGGGAGATCAAAGGGAAGTTTCCTGTGGTAGCCTCCCATCTGGTATATGTTTTGACAGCTAAGGTTCCTTCTGAACAGAGATGATTCAGCCACGGTGATTCATGCTCTAGTCACTTCCAGACTGTACTATGGTAATGTGTCTCCTTGAGTCTGCCCCTGAAGATGGTTTGGAACTCAGGCCAGGTACCCACTTGAAGAAGCAAGCAACTTCTTTTCTGATCCCCTTGTGAGGAGGGGCCATGATCACACCAGAAATGACCACCGCTCCACACCCATTTTTGACCATGGAGATGTCAACTGGAGCATTGATTCAAAGTGCCTCTGTCGAGGGCAAGAAACTGTACTGTCCAAAAATGGCACCTCAGTCTGCATTCACACCAGGTAATGTGCCAGCAAGCTCGCTTCAAGGGGCCTGTTGCCACTGCAAGTGAATACACAGTGGCAGAAGACATGGTACTGGGCAACTTCACATCAAATCTATGGAAAAGATCCTAGGTGATCCCATCACTGAAATAGTGATAGCTGGTACATAATATGGTTTGTACAATGCAGGGCAAGGCAACCAGAAGAAAGTGGGACCAGGGTCAGTATAAAGTCAAGCTAATGGTAGATGAGATGCAAGAGGCAAGTTGGCCACAATGCATCAAAAGGCCTTTCTGCACTTACCTTGCCATGATCTGGCCAAGTGGGTCTGGACCCAGGGAGACCTTCTGGTCTGGATCACAGCTTGTTCAGAACAGCACTGTCCCCCATGCCAGCCCTGAAACTCTCACAAGCATTGGAGCCAACCTCCGAGAACTCGGATGGAAGTTCCTAGCTTCAGAGCCCCTGGTGGACATAACTAGCAGTGGCAACAAGGCACACCACCAAAATGGGTCCCCCTGTAACCAGAATGTGAAGGCTTGCTTGAACCATCTGCTTGCCTCCGTATTCCAGATTAGGCCCTGCTAGTATGCCTGCTAGTAGACCTTGAGGTCTACTGGCAATCCAGCTCAGGGACCTCCTGTGTGGATGGAGTGTACCACCAGCAGGAGAGGTCTCTCTGATCCACACTACCATGTGGACAGAAAGGGCCCTCCTGAAGCTGACCTTTCGGTGCTGTGCTCCAGATTAAAAGTCCAGAAATATACAAAGTAAGTCCAGACCCTGAGTTGAAACATGTGTAAAGAAGAAAAGGAAGACAGATTCAAGCTTTAAGCTACTGGGTGTGGTGGAAAGCGGCCAGGAGCATATCTAGGATGCGATGAACCCCTGGCAAAGAAAATAAGTCAGTACCTCTATTCAATATAGTGTTGGGGAAAAGCCTGGGGAAAGTGCTATAATAAATTCCAAGCTCAACAAACAGCTGCCCTGATCATGTCTGACCCAACCAGTTGGTCACCAACAGAGTTCGAGATTCTCCTTGGTTTCCCAGCAAGAATCAAATGCGTAGTAGCCATACCGCTGAGTACTGCTAATCGAGACCAGCCACTTCCTATCCAGAAGACGTCCATTTCTTCTGCAGACTCAATATCAATGGTAATCCAAACCTTATGGATGGTAGCAGAGCCCATGGCAATATTGTTCTTGCCAGGGACAACTACCATTGAGGTCATAACCCTTCCATCACCTACCTTGAATGAAGAACGTGAATGCCACCAGAAGAACCAGGACAGGACGCTGGTTGTAGATGGCCATCATTGTGCCTTGCTGGTCTTGCTCTAGTCTCTCCCCTGTCCTTGGTGAGTTCTGCTGCCTTGAATGTCTGGAAAATGAAGCTAAGACATTAAATATGAGCAGACAGGTGAGGTGGAGCATTGCATCCTTTTCTGGACACACCTCCTTCTTGAGCTTTTTTTTTTTTTTTTTCGACGCTGACACAGACCTACTTTCAGAAGCTTCCTTTTTAGCCCAGGGCCCATCGCTTCCCATTCTCAGCACTTTGAGGATGGCTTTTTTGGGGGTGGTGCCTCAGCCAGGAACTTGAACAGCCAGTTGCAGGAGATTTTACAACAGTGTTCACCCAAGCCTTTGAGAAAGGGGAAGATAATTACGGGCATGTCTGAGCAGCAAGCAGGACCTGGAAAAATGACTCCTCTTGCATGGGTTATGGGGAGACACTTTTGCAAAGGAGATCTAGAAAATGGTTCTGTTGTCTCCATAATGTGGTGGGTCAAGATCGGAGGGCATGGCGGGGTTCTGCTTCAATTTGGATGGGGAACTCATGTTGTCAACCTACAGACATTGTTTGTACAGTATTTGGATAAATGGAAGGCATCAAAGCCTAGGTCTTAAGAGATGATGACCAAGATCCTACAGCTCAGTGGATCTCCAGGTGAACAGCCGTAGGCACTTTTGGCATCAGCAAGCAACAGGAGTTGTAATAGAATATAGGACCCTTTCTGCATGGACCCTTAATGTGGATTAAAGGTCCGTGTGTAGGACACATCTAGGGCTCATAGATCTGCACATTAATCCAGATCAATGAGGCCCTGCTAGTCTGCACTGTCTGCATTAGATAGTGCATAATTCCAATTAGGGAGACCTTAATTTGGGTCACTAGTACACCTGTTTAATCAGGTCCACCAACAGATCAACACCGCTGATCTAGAACACCAGAGCTATGCAGACAGCATAACTCCCATGTTGCGGACCACAGCATTTCAGTGGTGGACCAGAGACCCCAAGGCTAGCAACTTTTGCTCTTGACCCTTGGAAGTGTGGGGGTGCAGGCTACAAAGCTTGTGTGAGCTTCAAAGCCACAGGATGGGCTGATCTGGATCAGCATCACCAGTGTAGATGGTGATGCTCCTGCCCATGTCTTCCCTTGGTTGGGATCAGTTTTGCCTGGCTATTCTGACCTCCCGATCCCACCTGAAGGCAGGTAAGTGCAGAAAGAAGAAGAGTTGGCTTTCCTACCCTGGTTTTCTCACCTATTTAAGGGGACTAAAAGCAACTGACAAAGTTTTCTCCCCTCCACAGGCACCCTGTGAGGTGGGTGGGGCTGTGAGAGCTCAGAAGAATGAGCAAGGCTTTGTGGAAGAGTGCAGAATCAAACCTGATATTCCCAGATAAGAGTCCGGCTCCCTAACCAATAGACCAAACTGGCTCAAAGGGCTGAAGGCTTCCTGTATTTCTTAAATCTGCAAAGGAGCAGGAATTTCAGCCAGCTCGGTTCATCAGGGAGACAATAGCTGGCCTAAAGCATCTGCTTATATTGTGACGTTTGGTGAAAAAACAGGGAAATTAGTGACTCTTTTGCCGACTGAACTAGCTTTAGAAAGTTTTGGTCCCTTTGAGGTGAGGTTCAAAACAAGGATGCTCTTTCAGGGATCATTTAGCACCTGTACGTTTCTCTGTAACAGAGCCAGGCTTTTCTCACACGGTGAGAACAACATTCTTCTTCTCTCCTTCTGTTTAGGGTGGAGCCCTGGTTTAACTGTAGTTCCCACGACAGGTTTCTTTATGGGCTTCCTTTCATAGGCTACACAGATGTGGAGAGTTTCATATTCACAGAGCACAGCCGAAAAGGATACTTGGAGCCCTTTCTGCACTTACCACCCTTAGATCCAGATCCTAAAGAGTGCATCTACCACTGAGCCACACATCTGTAGCTCATTGGCAGAGCAGCTACCTGGAAAGCCAAAGGTGTCATTTCCCTGTAAGCAGGAAATGGCAGTGCATGCCTGCCAAGAAAACTGCATAGAGGTGGCCATGGAGATGTCTACGTAGTCAATCAGCGGTTAGACCCAGCAACAAGAAGCACAACAGCAACAGGGGCTGGTTACGGAGGTGAAGGAAACTAGAAACACTAGATTAGAACATCATGACTAAGGTATGGGAGTGGCCCTCTGCTGCAAAAGTGGTCTCTGCTCTACCCTGCCTTGAGGGCAAATATGAATGATAACTCTCCGATGGAAAAAAAAAATGATCCCAGTCATGACTTGGCATCAGGCCCAGTGCTGACTCAGCGCTTGACCCAGTTCTTGGACTTCCACCTGTAACTCTGGAGCATCATAAGCATAAATCGAGCATGTCAGAACCCGTGGGAAGCATGGAGAACAAAGGTGCTCACTCCTAGGCCTGGCTGAAGGTAGGCGCTCTGCTTGAGAAACGACGACGAGTGGGCAGTGGTGGTTAAAGCACAGAGAAGCTTCTTCCGCCCACATGGAAAAGTGGATTGAAAGCAGTTTGGATTTTTGAGGATTCCTGAATGCCCGTGGTGCGAACGTGGCCCTTTGTCCCCAGATCTGAAGGCTTCATGGTTTTGCTTGGGACCTCCCATCACAAGGCCTTTTAGGGCAGATGGAGCTTTGGAAACTTTGTGTAAGTTCTAGGTTTGGATTGCAACAGACGGAAAGACTGGGGTAGGGTGTGGCAGAGGTGTCAGAAGCAAAAATATCACCTGCCTCTCTTCCCTCTTCCCTGGTCTTGAGTAAAAACAGGCTGCTCTGAAGCAGCTGAATGAAATCAAGGGCCAATTTGCACTTAGGCCTCTAGCATGCAATTAGTGAATAGCTCCCAGCTCAGTTCAAGTTCTTAACCTGGACTGAAAAAGCCCTAAGCTGCTCAGGTAGGGTTGTGCACAAGTATTTATAACATTCAATATCCGTATGAATTAGTGTGATTTGGGACATTCGTATAGGAATAGAAAGTCACAATATTCGTACATTGACATGTTTCAGAAAACTCATGAACCTGGGGAGGTGGGAAAGCTGCTGTGCCAGTCTCATCTGCAATGGATCCAGGGTGCAATCGGCATGGATTGAGAGTGGATTCAAAGTGGATTCAGGGCGGATTTGACACTTTCAGAACAGATATGTTGCGGGATACATATCGGATAAGTATGCGTTCATATCAGATATTCGTGTGAATTTGTACAAATACTTTCATATCAAATAGAATCCTACCACATTTAAAGGGGATCTATTTGAATGAATACAATTTTTCTCACATTCAATTTGATACGGATTGAATGCAAAAAAAAAAACCCCATTCATGCACCTCCCTAGTATTCAGGTTCTCAACCAATGTTCTCTCCAAGGTGTGCAGTTATGCACATACTTGACAGTAGAGATGTGCACAAATGTTTCTTTGGCATTCTGTTCGAGTCGAATTGAATACCTGAAAATACAATCCGATTTAAATCTTTTAAATTTGAATTTAACAAGATTCGATTTGTATTTACCTAATTCGAATCTATTCGTTCAAAATTTTGACTTGAATCTCCATGTATGAATGTCGACAACATTTGTATGTGCATGTATCCATCTCCCCCACATCTATACACATCCATATGCATCTGTACATGCCCGTATGCATCCTGTAGTTATCCCGTATGCAACTTGTTTTCATCCCGTATAGATCCGTACAAATGCGTACAGATGCAGGAAAGATGTGGATCTTTAAGTATTGCATTGTGTATGAACCCATACATATACGAATATCCAGATAATTAGAACAAATAGATCCGAAGTTCAAAATTTGGTTCAAAACATTTGATTCAGAGGTTTACATTTAAATTTTGGGACATTCAATTCGAGTTCAAATGTCAAAATTCAGCACATTCGATCGGATTTTGAATGCCTACGAATATTTCTGCACATCCCTACTTGAAAGTAATATGGGCTAAATAGAGTTGTGCAAGATTCCCGCCCCCTGTTTGATTTGCTTTGAAGTGAATGGGAACAGAGCTCTGCCTTCCTCATGGAGCCATTCAAATGTGCTAGGCTTCAGATTCACTTCGAATTCATTTTGAATCCCTGCCGCCACCAGTCCTGCCTCCGAATCTGCTCCGAATCCACTCTGAAGCTTTGAATGCAGGCACAAAGGCTTTTTCTTTGCATGCAAAAATCAGTCTTCAGATATAGCCAATATTCTGTTCAGATCCAAAGCTTCAAACCCCCAGGTCATTCTTCCCACCTCGTCCTCTTAACCCACTCTTTTTTGCAGCTGTTTGTTCTGATGCACACATTTACCCTGGCCTTTGGCTGTGGAAACGACGATCAGGCATTGCTACTGTTTTTAGTGTGTTCATTTTATATTTCGTATTCATTGCAGTACCCGGCCTGGACACTTTTGGTTATACGGCAGGATAAAAATGGAAATAAGTAAGTAAATAAATAAATACTTCCTCATTCTTGTGCCTGCTTCCTCACCCCCCACTGCGTATTTGTTTGCTTGCTTGCTGTGAAAGATTTTGACAGCGGACAATCCAGCAGGTAGTGTGTGTGAGCAAAAAGGCAGGGTAATAATGAGGAAATAGCTGAAACAGAGACTGAACCAAAGGATGAACCAACAAGACAAGCTGTTGGTTCAGGAGCAGCTGTTGTGGGGTGTGATCGACTAGGAAAAACATTGTCCATGCATGCGAAGGAACACCACCTCCCACTTGACCTGCTCACACACTGAGATTGCGTGAAGAGGCCCTGTGGTGGTTCCACTTCCATCAGAACCTAAAGCTGTAGGACACCATAGCCTTTTCTGCCCCAGACCTTATTCTGGATTAATTAATATCCCAGAATAATGTACACTGCATCGGGCCCAGGGTAAAGCTTGTTTTGGGCTGCTTCCACATGGGCTCTGCAGACCCCATGAAGAACCCGATTGGTACGGATTTGATATTATTTATTTATTTATTTATTTATTTATTTATTTATGTTTTAATCCCATATTTTAAGTGCAAGATGCATATAATTTTTGTGCAGATTCGTATACGACAGATACGACTCTACACATTTGAATTATCCAAAAATCCGTATCGGATTTTCAAAAATCCGATTCCAGTTTGAATGTCAACACTCAACGGATTTGAATTGGATATTTGAATTTTTGAATTTTCGTGCACATCTCTACTACAGTGTCTGCAGAGCAGCCCTGGTTAGCACCCATTGCCATCAGGTGGTATCCGCCCTGTGTGGATGTATGGTGTCTTCACTTAGATCCAGAACTACAAGAAACAAATTCCCCAAGGACCAGATTCCAAAGATCCAGATTTACTTAATCCAGATTAACTACGGTAAGTGTGGAAATAGCCCTAGTCTTCACTGGCCTGTAGATGGCAGGTTCCTATTCTGGAATACAATCCGGAGTGAGTCCTGGTACAGAAAGGGCTCATGACACAGCTTTCTCTGCTGTAGCTCTGATGTTTTGCAGGGCCTCCTTCTGAAATTACATCAAGCCCCATCAACCAGGAAAGTGCAGTGCTTTGTCCTGGTCTTTACCTAACAGGAGCGATCACTCCCCTTAAGGTTGCACTTTTATTTAGAAATCTGTGCTTATCGCATTTTAATATTTTATTTTAAGGTACCTTACAGTGCCGTCCACCCTGGGGCACCCCTGCCACCCTTAGAGCAACTGAAGGCAGCCTGAGAGGCATCTCTGTGGTGATCAGACACAAGGAAGAAAGCACCCCTGAGGAATCTTTGAGGTGGGGTTGCTCACACACCAGTCTGCCCTCCCCCTCTCCTGAGCATTCTGTGCTGGAAAAGGTGGATTAGAGAAGGCTTGGGGACACAAGGACCACCCAAGGGTCTCTGAGACAGCTCTATGGTGCCTCTTTGGTTATGTCTGTAAACTTCCTTTCCAGAGTCAGCTAATAATCACCATTGTTAACTCTTGTCTTCCATGAATTTCTCCAAACCTTTCTGAGATAATCCTCATGTAGTCCACTGAGGTCCTAAGAATGTGTGTGGCTGTAATACAGTTTACCATCAAAGGGCAAGAGCAGGCATAGACCTGAGCATCATATGGGTGAGAAGTATGAGGAGACCTCGAACACTACTTAGAACATATATTGTTGTCTATATGATTGATCCATCAATCAAAAGGTTAAGAGATGAGATCAGCAAGGAACCTGTTAGATAACTTCAGCGGCACCCAAGAAACTAGGTGGCATCTGTGCACAGATTTACAAGCTCAGACATGTTCAGCTTGTTCCAGGCACTTTCCCCCACGTACTTTGCTTCCACCCAGGTATTTTTCTAGTGTCCTTCCTTCCTTCCTTCCTTCCTTCCTTCCTTCCTTCCTTCCTTCCTTCCTTCCTTCCTTCCTTCCTTCCTTCCTCTCCCAGTCCTTTCCCTCACTTATTGTGATTTATTGTGAGCCACTTTGAGACCCTTTCAACACAAGCAAAGTCCCTGGCCTTCAACATCTCCAGCAGCACCTCCAAGAACCAGGCCAACCTTTGGTACCGCTTCTGTAGCTAGGTGAGCACAGACTGCCCAGTATTTATTTATTTATTTTATTTATGTAAACAGCCCTTGGTCCACACCAGAGCGAGTCCACACCAGCATGGCCTAAAACTACCTAATGTGGGATTGCACAGCATAGGATGGCCTGGGCCATGCTAAAAGAGGATAAGAGTTCTTCAGGATGTCACAAAGGTTAGGGCATGACCCACATAGGAGCTGCGGGCAGCTTCTTGTCTTAAACAGCGCCACCAAAGCTGCTTCAAGGAATGTGACACAGGTGAGTCACGCAAGTGGCAAGGTCAACATGTTGAGCTTTTGTAAAGGTACAGTTCTGACTCCTGCTCTATCTTTCCCACACTGTAATGAACACTTGCAGTGAGATGCGCATCTTGATAACTCTCTGTTGGGAGACAGAGACAATACTGCTGGGCTTTAGTAATCAGCAGTTAGGCTGCTTTGGCATTGCAACACAACTGCCACGCACTGTACACCAGCACGCTCATGGTTGTGCGCGTGTTGTCAAGATGCTGGGACACTGGAGCCATATCGGTGTCACAAAGAGATGTGAAAGTTTGAGTTTGGTTTTTGACAGTTTGGTTCACAATTGCCTCATTGTGCTCATCTAGACCAGACCTCACCCTAGGCCTGAAGCTTCCATGAGCTTTGTTCCCTGGTTCTCCCAAACCTATAAACAAATATTTATAGCCCTGGAGCCTTTGGGGGACCAATTCCAGCAGCATGTTTTGGTGCACCACTGAGATGGGTCTTCCAGTAACCCCAAACTCAGGAGGCACACCACCTGCTGCATGTTTGGTCTAGTGGTTAGGGAGCTGGACTCTTACCTGGGAATCACTGGGTTTGATCCCTCACTCCTCCATGAAGCCAGCTGGGTGACCTTGGGTTAGTCACAACTCTCTTCTGATCTCTCACAGCCCCACCTGCCTCACAGGGTGTCTGTTGTGGGGGGAAGAACAGAAGTTTCATCAGCCACTTTGATTCCCCTTAAGGGAGAAGAACAGAAGGTTTGTCAGCTGCTTTGAGCTCCCTTAAGGGTGAGAAAATCAGGGTAGAAAAGCCAACTCCTCCTCCTACTCCTACTCCTCCTTCTTCTTCCCCAGCCCCTGTTTTGGACCAAGGCATGCTGGCCCACCAGTAGTTCTAGTTAATCGCGTCTATGGGTAATCCCAACCAGGACCTCCTTGATCTGGATCACAGTCTAATGCAGATGAAGTGTACCCCTGGGGGGAGGGGTACTTACAGATCTGCACTAACATGAAGATCGATGAGGTCTTTAACCCAGCTGTGGAGTCACCTGGTTTGGATTGATGATAAGTCCAGAAAGGGCCAAGCATTGGGAGCGCCACAGAACACTAGAAGTGGAATGCTGGAAGTCGTTCAGGAACATCAGCAGGAGCAGCGTTTGAGTACCATTGGTCTGTTCTGGGTTCTTGATTCAGCCCAGAAGTTTGGCCCCAAACATACAGTTGTCCGGTGGGTATCCTGTTTGTTTACTGGACTCCTCTGTCATGTACCTGCAATTCCAAGTCACCTACGCTTACCAGCCAAGTTGCTAAACAGCAAGGCTGACTAATGCTGCGAGTCTGATCACCCTTCATTTGCATCCACTTACTGTTACGTTTCTGAGAGAAAATAGGATGATTGAACCCACGCCCACATCATCCTCTTTCTGTTCCTCAAGACCAGAGCTGGGCAGCCACAGATCTGTGTTAATGAACCCACTCCTTCAAAGTTTTGCCATCTTATCCAAACTTGGTAAGAACATTTCAAATTGTTATACTTGAAACCCAGAATGCATCTTGGGTAACTTTCATGGAAGTGACTGGTAGTAACCAAGTCTGGCATCATTTGGGGCCTAGCTCAACCTAATATCTTCAGTACTTTTACGATTTGCTCTAACAAATGCTGGCCTATGAACTAGGGGTTTTCCCGGATACAATTTTCAACATTCGATTCAATTTGAATTGAATATTCAAATATCCAAATTCGTATGAATAAAGAAAAGCGAATGTCTGGACACTTGAACCAATATGAATACATTTGTATCTATTGGTTTGAATATTTGACGTGTAACCAATAATACGAATCTCATACGCATCTGTACACATTCGTATACATCTATACGCATCCCCTTTTTATCCTGTATCCATCCCGTTTTATCCCATACGCATCCGTACAAATGTGTACGGATGTGGGAAAGTTGCGGATCTTCAAGTATGCATTGTGTATGAACCTGTACACATGTGAATGTACAAATAATTCAAAGTTTGATTTGAATGTTTAAATTAGAATTTCAGGACATTCTATTTGAATGCCGAAATTCGGCACATTCGATCAAGTTTTGGAATGCCTATAAATATTCGTGCACCTCCCTTATTCGAAATAGTCAGCCAGTGTAGTCGCAAAATGTCCTGTTATTTTTAATATAGAACCACATGATGTGAGAATTACAGGTTCCCAGACTGAAGGGGAGCATTTACCCTAGACCAGGGGTAGGCAAACTCTTTGGCCCCTTGAGTGTGGCTCTTCCAGCTTAGGAGTACCCTAATTAAGTTAATAACAATTTACCTACCTATATAGTTTAAGTTTAAAAAATTTGGCTCTCAAAAGAAATTTCAATTGTTGTACTGTTGATATTTGGCTTTTTTGCTAATGAGTTTGCCGACCACTGCCCTAGACTTCTCAAATTATCCTCTCCTCCTCCAGATGCTTCTGAACTACAGCTTCCTCTGACCCCAATTAGTCTGGCCAATGGCAAGGCATGGTGGGAGTTGTTCACCAACATCTGGAAGACCTTAGTTTGAACATCTCAATATGGACCACGGACTCCGACTTTCTCCTTCAAGAACTGTTGAAAACCAGTTGAAGTGAGAAAATTCTCTGCTCTTCTGGGGCTGCAAAAGCAGAAAAGTAAAATACTTCCCAAGAAAAAACTAGAAGGAACAACTCTTTTATGATGTGCTCTTAATTCCCTTGCAAGCGTGTTCCAGAATGTGTTCCTCACCTTTGGACCAGTTCAACCTGTCAAGCAAGGGCAAACAAAGCTCCGTTCCTTCTGACAGGCTCCCTCCCTCCCCTTGCTGGTAGTCACTCACTTTTTGGTGTCTTGGACTCACCCTGGTTTGTTCAAGGATAAGGGATGCACATGAACAGGAATTGCATTAGGATATGCAAAAGTGGAAAGACATTCACTACTGAATCCACAAAGAGAGGAAAACCGGGGCATGCTGGTGCCCTTACTATAACTTGTAACTACTACACTCCTGCAAGAGAAAAATACTTCACTTCTGGGAAGTAGGAACTTCTGCTCCTCCATATGCCAGACCCATCCTCCTTTTGTGGGGATCCAATCCCCATATAACTAAATAGACCACACTTTTCCTCTCAAATTCCACCCAAATCAAGAACAGATCAGAGCGGAATACAAGGGAGATGAGTTCTCATGGAAGGATATTTGGTGCTAATGTCTTTGACCATCAACAAACCCACCCAAAGACCTCTCAATTTATTTTAATTTGTGTGGATTATTACTGTTTCTTCTGTGTCTTTTAGGGATATGCACAAATGGGTTTTTTTGCATTAAATTCATATCCCACATGTACCCAATATGTATCCATACATATCCGATACGTATCCAATACATATCTCATAACATAACCACTCTGAAAGCATCAAATCTGCCCTGAATCCATTTTGAATCCGCTCTCAAACCATGGCAAATTCACTCTGGATCTATTGCAGGCGTGACTGGTGCAGCCACTTTCCCACCTCCCCATGTCACAAATGTTCCAAAGCTTCATACAAATGTTCCAAAACATTCATATTCATATGAATGTCAATGTATGAATGTCATAATGTTTGATTCGTGTACGAATGTCTGAATTTGTCCAAATGCGTACAAATAACGAATGTTCCAAATATTCATGCACATCCCTAGTGTCTTTGCGTGTAAAGATGTGGTCCCCAGACTGATCAATACATTCTTGTCATATCTGCTGTTTCTTTCCCAGTGCCGCTTCCTCACTAGCCCTGATAGCTGGGTGACTTCCTTTGTGACAGGAAATAGCATGCTCCCAAAGGCCCCCTGCTGACAGACCTGAGCATTGCATCTTGGCCACGCAGTTGGTGTGTTCATGTCCTGCTTATCAGCTCTCCCATGTGACTTAGAGATGTGTAAGAATGAATGTTTATTTGAAAACTCAATCAGATCTTCAAATTTGCAAATTTCTGCATTGAAACAAATGTACAAACATTTGATCAAGACAAACGCTGGTCCCAAAGAGCTAATTTATGTCTGATTTTAAATGTTGTTACCCATCCTGAGATCTTTGGGTATATGGTGGGATAGAAAAATAAATAAATAAATAAATAAATGAATGAATGAAAATTTAATTGGGTTTTTGCAGTTTCACAGTATTTTACTTATGTGAAACTAGGCCTTTTCGATAGAAAAGAAGCCATGGAAAATGTCTGACCAGGAGTTTGAATGTTTGAATGAATGATTCAATGAAAATCTTTTGGATATTTGATTCAGTTGTGAAATGAACATTCAGTTTTTGTTCATGCTCATCTCTAATGTGCACCGAAGTGTTGGATTTGACACTTTCAGAGTGGATATGTTATGAAATACATATTGGATACGTATTGGATACATATGCATTTATATCAAATATTCGTACGAATTTATATTTTTGGTTTTTTAAAAAATTTTATTTCCAAATATACATATACAATACAAACATTCAAAAACAATACAAAATACAAACAAAATACAACAACCAATACTAAAAAACAAAACAAAACAAAACCCCCTTACACTTACTATAAACATCAAATATCATCTACCTCGGACTTATAAGAAACTTATTATTTCCTTCAAGTTGTTATCTACTTCCGGTTTGGCAAAATAGCTATATAAATCTTTCCAACTATCTTCAACTATGTTTTTTACATTCCCTCCCAAAATCCTCATTCCTCTTTGCCTGATCATATTTAAACTGCTCAGATATCTAATAATAGCATGTATTGATTGTACATTTATCAATATTTTTCCAAGATGCAGCTATAGTTGATAATGCTGCCATAAACAATTGATCTAACATATATATCTTACTTTCATGTATGCTTTGGCCAGTATTCGTATGAATTTGTACAAATACATTTGTATCTCATAGAATACATTTGAAGGGGATCTATTTGAACGAATATGAATTTTCTAACCTTCGATTTGTTGTGTATTGAATGCCAAAAACACATTTGTGTGCATCTCTATTAGATATCCTATTGAGGATCAAGAAGAAAAGTTGATGGCTTGGGGAAAAAAAACAATATACACTCTCCAGTGACTTTTTTTTTCCACACAGAGAAACATTTCTCCACACCAGGACTGGTCAGTGACATTTCACCTTTGAACCAGGAGGGGATCGCTTGCAGTAGCTGTGGTAGCAGTAGCAAAGCCGAAGTGTTCAGCAAGGGTTAGTGGCAATATCTGCAGAAAGATGTTAGCTTTGATACAGGCATCCATGTGGGAATCTCTTGTTTAGGGCAGAATCTAAAAACCCAGGACTAAGGAAGTAGGGATGTGCATGAATGTTTTCTTAAAATTCAATTTGTATCTAATCAAATACAAGAAAATCCATATTCGTTTGCATAGATCCCCTTTGAACCTAGTAGGATTTGTATTCTTCTTTTTAAATAATAATAAACATTTATTGATTAGTCTATTAGACAGTATCAAAATTGGATTTGTGTTCAATACAAATATTCAGTCCCATGCGAATGCTTATGAATCCCATACGAAGCTTCATACAATTGTACCAGAACATTCAATTTGAATTCGAATGTCAATCTTTGCATTGGCCAAATTCATACAATTTCTAATGTTATGAATATTCATGCACATCGCTACTCAGGGCACAGGCCATAGAGGCCAAGGGGGCCCCAGATGCCAGGTCTCACAACCGTATGCCCAGTATGGATATTCCTGTAGTAATGAGCAAGGGGGGGACTTGAAGGATAAACCCACTGGACTTAGGTCCATTTGCCCGTGGCTTTAAAGGGGAATCAGGAAATACTCTAGTCGCAGTGTCATCAACAATATTGTATTCGTCATACTCTTCCTCATCAAGCAAACTGGCGGTTACGCTAGTGAGGTGGTCAGGTACTGAACCAGTGGTGGAACCAGTGACATAATTGGCAGGGCTTTCAGTGTAAGATGCATTTATGCGATCCATGGTGACATTTTCCAGAGTTTGAGCAGATTTCGTCGGCACATTGCTACGACTGTTAGGGCAGCAAGAATCCAACTGCACTGTTATTGGATGTGAGGCCTGGTCCTGGGATACATGACTGGTTGAGAATTGGCAGGTCTTGAAGAATGAGGAGCTGGAGAAAGGTCCTGCAGTGTTAGGTAGAAGAGAGATGATGACTATTAGGAGTCAGGGACAGAGATCAAATTCTCCAAGAAGGTCACACATAGGCAAGGGGAAAATCATGTGAAGTTGTGCTAGACTATCAAAGGGTCTTTCGGCACTCTGTGGCATAAACCAAAGGGTCTAGACCTGTCAGAACCACAGATTTTGAATATGGAATGGTGCGGTCTGGTACAGCGCCATCTGCATGATGGTGCTTGTCCAGACCAGATCCTGCCCCAAAAATGTGTGTGATCTTTAGGGTCAGTCTCTGGGCATTCCAAAGGGCCTCTCGGAGCCACCTGGGGATCCATTTTGAAAATGTGCTACCAAAATGGCTCACCCAGTAGTTCTGAACAGGCAGACATGCCTTCTGCAAGCCTCCATGTTTTGGACCAGGGTCTGCTGGTCCACTGGTAGACCTCAAGGTTGAGGTTTACTGATGAGTCTGATGAGCTGAGGAGAGAAACACTGCAGATAAAGGACAAATGGCCGCCATGCTCTTATGGCAGTTGAATTTTAGTTGGCCAAAATTACTGTAGTGCAACTTTAAACGCTGACCACATGAGACTGGCAATCCCCCATTTAAGACAGTGTAACTGAAGTGAATCCCAGGGCATTTCTGCCCTTGCTTTCCCATCCGTGGATGAGAAAGATGCGTGACAGATTAGCGTTTACTAGCACACAGTAGCCTAGCCCACGTATGGGATCAGTCACTCATCTGTGTCCAGTCGCGCATATGGTCTTCTGCAGGATGCTGTCACCTTGGTTCTAGTGTCCTGCGCAACTGCATGTGCACCAGTGCTGTCACTATGGTGACAATGATGCCTTGTGCAAGCGCTGTCAGGGAGTCATCTGAGGTGCCAGTGTGCTTGCAAGGTAGCTCAGATGACCCCCTCAACCTGAAACAGCGCAGATGCTTCCGCTGGAAGCTTCCAGCTAAGTTCCCAGTCGTGCTAGGTTAAAGTTGGTGTGCTTGTGGTGCACAATTTTGTGCACCACAGCTAGTATGCAATCAGTTGACCTCTGAGAAGGCAGGGGTTATCTATAAACACCTCCTGCAAGGCCAGGTACACTTGCCCAGATATTGACTAATTGCATACTAGGAGGCCAAGTGTGAATTGGCCTCCAGTCTACACTCCTCAAAGGATATGCGTATCCCTACTTTGGGGAAGTAAAGTTAAGATCTGTTTCCATAGGGACTCCCAGAGGCACCTCCCATCTGTAAAGCACAGAGTATGCATGCTCTCTTTTTCCACTGATAGCTGTTATTACCTTTGTCATTGCCAGGGGTCTTCATGTTATCTTGGTCTTCCTTTTCTGCATTGCAAAGGTCGTTGTCACAATACTGTGACTCAGTGTGGAAGGGTTCACTGTTAGTTGTAACTACTAATTTGGCCCCATAACTTTCTCGATCGCTGAAAATCTTTATGGCACATCCTCTGTAGTTCACTAATAGAATATTGTTATCTGGAATGAAAAAGATTTACATAAGTGTAAGAGCATATATATTGTACATACCCTGTCCCAGGAACCTGATAAATACTAACCAGTTCACTGACATGCCAGACTCTCTCATGGCACTGAGGAGCTGTTTTGAGTGTTTCAGAACAACTATTGGCACACCCTAGTCATGGTTTTATTGCAGAATGGAAGCTTGACTCTAGTATAAGAACATGAGAAGTGACCCATTGGAATGGACGGCTGGCTCATCTAGCCAGGGGTTTGCTCTTGCAGTAGCCAACCAGTTACATATGAACATGCAGCTTGCTCTGCTTGAAATCTCCTATCAGCTGGCTTCTGGAGGTATATCATATCCTACTGCCATCAGAACTAACAGACATTGATAGCCCTGACATATATGAACGGGTGAGCCAGTTTGGTCTAGTGGTTAGGGAGCCGGACTCTTATCTGGGAATACCAGGTTTGATTCCACCCTCCTCCATAAAGCCAGCTGGCAGACCTTGGGCTAGTCACAGCTCTCTGGGTGTGTGTTGTGGGGAGAAGAACTGAAAGCTTTGTCAGTCACTTTGAGTCCCCTTAAATGGGTGAGAAAAGTGGGGCAGAAAAGCCAACTCTTCTTCTTCTTCTTCTTCTTCTTCTTCTTCTTCTTCTTCTTCTTCTTCTTCTTCTTCTTCTTCTTCTTCTTCTTCTTCTTCTTCTTCTTCTTCTTCTTCTTCTTCTTCTTCTTCTTCTTCTTCTTCGAAACCAGTCAAGCTGGTAGCTAGCACCACATCTAACAGCAGTGAGTTCCAAAGTTTAAATATGCATTGTGCAAAAGGGATCCTGTCCTGATTGGTCAGGATTTAGCTTCATTGGGTGGCCTCTGAAACTTCTCCCTATCCACCTTGTCCACACCATACATGATTCTGTACAGCTGTTCTAAGAAGTTGGCAAAGCCAAATCACTTCTGTATCTCTGCCAAGGAAAGTGGATACAGTAGACACACCCATGCAGTCAACCAGAAGTTGGCCATTACAAAAATCACGTCTCCTCCCACTCATCTCCTTTCTAGATGAAGAAAGATCCAGATGTTGCAACCTCCAGCCCCTTGATCATTTTAGTTCCCCTCCTCTGAAGTTTCTCCAACTCTGTTAATTTTGGGGGTGGAAGTGGTTAGATATGGCGACCAAAACTGGCAACACTTTAGGTTCCATTACTTACCCTTCTTAAGTTTAAGGTGGGTCTCCACACACACATTCTCTTCCCTGGAGCAAGTGGTAATGTTTGCAGGAGTAGAAAAATCAAGGACGATTGTGCCACTGGGGAGGCATTGCACGACGGAACTGGAAATGTAGCACTTCAAAGCAGAAGTCACTGTAGGGTTGGAACATACAGAAAGGATGATGGATTTGGGTCTCCCTGTGCATGGAGAAAGGGTGCCCTGGAAATGTGCTGCTAATCTTCTTCCCCTAAGTCAGTGGTTCTCAACCTGGGGGTCGGGACCCCTTTGGGGGTCGAACTACCCTTTCAGAGGGGTTGCAATGAGTCTCATATCACCCTTCCCTCCCACCTCCCAGCTGCTTGACCCCCATGGTTGGGGGTCTCCACAACATGAGGAACTTCATTAAGGGGTCGCGGCATTAGGAAGATTGAGAACCACTGCCCTATGTAGTGAGAACATAAGGACTAGGGATGTGCACAAATATTTGCAACATTTGAAGTTCGGTTGAATTTTGATCGAATTCAGACATTCAGATCAAATGTCTCTAAATTCTAATTTAACATCTGAACAATTTTTTTGATCTTTCAGACGGATACGTACACATTATATACATATCCATACGCAACTTGATTATATCCATACACATTTGTACAGATATGTATGGGATGAAAACAGGATGCATACGGGGTAAAACGGGATGTGTATGGATGCATACAGATGTGTGTGGACGCTTACGAATGTTGTCAACATTCGTACCTTCAAGTATGAATAGAAAATTCTTACGAATAGATTTGAATGTATTGGAATGTATTGGAATCTAATCAAATGTGAATACATTCAAATTTTAAACATTCGAATCAATTCTAATCTTTGGATATTCGATTTGAATTGAAACAAATCCCAAAAATTGCATCCATGCACACCCCTAATAAAGACATAAGAAGTGACCCATTGGATCCTATTGTAGCCCATCTGATCTCTCAGTAACTGCAACTAGCTGCACAAGGGAGGATGAATCATACATTCAATTTTGTACTTTTTAAAAAGGGAAGCCAAAATTTTCAGGAGGCAAGATCTAGTACTAGAATGTCTCAGGGTTACAGAGACCATATTCAGCCTTCTTAAGGAAAAAAAAAATCCATTTCAGGTCATTTCCTTTTTCCAAAACAATGGAGCTTCAGATGAAAACATATCTTGGACACTTTGAATAATGAGCCTGGAAGGATCTAGAGATGTGCACATACTTCTTTGTGTGTTCAGTTTGAATCAGACCAACCTGAGCATGGGCTGGGTTGGTTTAAATTCAAACAGGGGCTGAATTCGCACTTAGGCCTCTGGTATGCAATTAGTACAGCTTTGGTACAGCTCTGGTACAGAGTATCTGTACCAGAGCTGTCCTGATTGCATTCCAGAGGCCTAAGTGCGAATAGGACCATGGTCCCTTCAAACAGCAGGGTGTTTGGTTCAATTCAAACAACTTCAAACACCGTCAAGCTTCAGTCAAACAGTGTATTCCCAAGGATCATCAGGACACTCATTTGTTTAGTTTGAATTTGAACTGTTTTTGAGCAGGTCTAGTCTGAAGTTGAACTGTTTGAACACCTCTGTTTGATTCAAACCTGTTCAAACCTAAATCAGTTCAGCATACATCTAGAAGGAGCTTTTCTAAAATCTGTCTGGTTCCAGATTAAAGTGTGTGAGTAATCATGTGGTTGGTCAACCTAATGGATAACCAAATGCCCTCATACTATACCGTTCATGGTGTGCTACTCCCTTTCAAAAAACCTAAGACCCACCCAGGTCGCCTCTTGGTTCTCAGTAGCCCCACCCTGACTGCAGTGCTGTTTTGCTCCAGAACCTCCATTCATCATTAGAAGAAAGGACAAAGACAATAATTGCTACCTGGAATGAGAGAGTTCACCACCAGCAGCCCTTGAAGAAACGCAGTTGTGGCCTTCTGTTGCAGTGTGGTTGCCTTCATGGTGAGAAGCTAAAGGGTTCTTCAAGTCAGAAGATCAAACATCTGATGATGTTCCAAAGGAGAAGAGGAGAGGATAATGGCTAGGTATTCTTGGCTGGAATTAATATTGCACACAAACATGCAAGCAAAGATTGGGTAAAGACCAACTTCCTGAGATTTAAAAAAACAAACCAGAAATTACTCAACCATTCTAGATGTGGTAAGATGAAGCAAATGTTCCTTTTAGGACAAGGAAAAATGATCTCTCCCTTCTTCCTCTCCACCCAACATGGTGATCTAAGTAGGGATGTGCACAAATGTATTTTTGACATTCGAATCCGAGTAGATTCG
>MTQE01003491.1:7782649-7827279 GCA_014337955.1 Aspidoscelis marmoratus
TGAGGAACTCCATTAAGGGGTCGCGGTGTTAGGAAGGTTGAGAACCGCTGACTTAGAAGTAAAGTTTAACACATTCAGGCATTCAGAAGGATCTGAGCTCAGCCTTATGCCTGCTTGGAGTTTGGGGTCCTTGCCCTAGAGACCCAACATTTTAATCTGTGGTACTAGAGTAGTCGATAGTTCTTCAGGACTAAGGAAAGTTACTCTGTGCATGCCCAGAGGTTATCCATGTATCTTCATAGCTGGAGTCCAATACTGGAAGGAGAGTAAAAAGTCCAGGTCTGAGCTCTGAAAAACCCTGCAGTGGATTCAGCCCCAGATTTAGCAAGTTTGGGTGGGTGGGTCAGGAATTCTCTGCGGAGAGAAGAAAATTGATCGAGAGCAGTACAATAATTGAAAGCAGAGTCTGATGAGCTGAGACTTTGTGGCCTGCGTGGCTTCTAAAGGACGGCTTCTCTAAATCATTGATGATCTGGCTGTTGCAGAGGTTTCCTGAGCAGCACTGGCTGTAACGTTCACCCAGGTTCTTGTAGACAGAGGTGTAAGGACTGCCGCACCAGGACGGCGAAGCACAACCTTTGACCACCAAGCTTTGTCCAGTGAGGCCTGGATGAGGAGGAAAAGCAATGAGAGATTTTGAAACGTTTGCATTTTCTCTTGACCACCCAACACAAACCTGTGTAAGTTTCTGTGTGCAGCAGGGAGGAGAAATTGACGCATTACATTTCTGTACTCTATAGGGATGCATGATAAACCACTGAAAATGAACCAAGAAAACATGGTGGTAGGCCACATAAGTGCCAAGCCGCCTTTTGGTTAAGGCACAGGCTCTCGTTTTAAACTGGAGCAGGTGACAAGAAAGCAGCGGTCCCTTTGCATAATTCACAGATTGGAGATTAAGCTATTGTATCTGCGCTCACATATTTGGCAGAGGACAGCCTGGGAGAGCACATTCTTTGGGTTTTTTCCCTCCATCAGACTGAGCCTTACAGTCATCTTCATAGAAGCACGAAGGGTGCCTTCAGACATGCGCTTTTAGGTGCCCTTGGGGCAATTTTGAGACTGTAGGGGCAAACGTAAAAGAAAAACAAGCTTTACTTCATCCCCATTGATACCCCATCCCTTCCACAGACCCAAGCATCATTACCAGGGCGGGACCCAGCAGTTTGGGGCAGATGCAGTAAGAGGCTGGAGGCTTCTAAGCCAATCCCAGCCTGCTAAAGCACCCATCCAGTGAGGACCAGGGAAAAACAGCCAATGGGAGGTGAGCAGGAAAAGCAATGATGCCAACAGAGGAAGAGGAGAAATCCACGTAGGAGGCTTTTAGGCTCTTGTTTTAAAAACTGTGTGACACAGGGGTTTTTTCTGTCTCTACTTTTGGAGTGATCCTATGTACATACGATGCCTCAAAAATGTTCAGTCTGATCACGGCCGAAGACTTGTAGATACAGCTTCAGCACTGTCACCCTTACAGATCAAGACCCTGACAGGCTGGTGTCTTCTGCAACTGTTTCAGAATAAGAATGTGCATGGATATTTGTACTATTTGTTATTTGTATGAATTCGCACAAATTCAGACATTCATAAACGAATCAAATGTCCGAACATTTGTACATTAACATTACAAATTTGTACATTACAATACAAATGTTTTGGACATTCAACTTCCATCTTCAGGCTAGTACACATTGATTTCCCATCACCTCCCTTGATCGCTGCTCTACAGTGTAAGTTCCCTCAGGAGGTAGTAAAACACATTAATGGAAGACACTCACCATGAACTCCTGAGGCTACTAAGCACTGGGTCATGGGACCCTGACACTGGAATTCAGTGATATCACGCTCGGAACACCCATGGGTGCTATTTCCTTCACAGCTGTAACATGTAACTCCATTCGGTGGCATGGGGTCATTTTTATAATCTGCAGGTGAACAAACAAACATTACCCCTCTTTAAGTGGATGTATCTTTGTGACTTTTAGCTTTGGGTTCATTTCTTTAAAATCACGAAGTCACTGTCCATTGCAGAATAATGTCAGATATGAACCTAACCCAGGAGCTAACAGGAGTTCTGGGCAGATGTTTATGTGTACTAGGGATGTGCATGAATTATTATTATTATTTTGTATTTGAAATTTTTGTATTTTTTGTATCAAATGCAAGAAAATTTGTATTCATTTGAATAGATCCTCTTCGAATGCGGTAGAATTTGTATTCAATACGAATGTTCAGTCCCATATGAATCCCATACAAATTCCGTATAAATGCATACGAATCCCATACGAATGCATCAGAACATTCGATTTGAATTTGAATCTCCAAATTCAGCCAAATTCGTATGAATTTCAAATGATAGGAATATTCGAGCACATCCCTAACGTGTACATATCCCCCTAAAATGACCAAATAATTTCTGTAAATATTTGGAGATTGATGTTGGAACTATTCCCATACAGACGGCTCTGAAGTTCAATTCCGACCAAATTTTGTAGAATTTAGCAAATTGAATTATTCACATCAATAAATATTAAGCTAAAAACCTAACCAGCATCAGATTCTGGAGCCTTGGCATCAGGATTCATTTTGTGCATTTAAAAATACATGGATGTGTTTACAAAGAACCAGGAAATGAAACCAAAGAATTCTGTAGATCTGGTATAAAAAATAGTGAAACTTTTGCAAACCAAGCCCAGATCTCAACCATTTTTGCTATCATACCCATTGCTAAGGGTTAGTTAACAAAATAATAATGGGGGTGGGGGGGGGTTAGATAAATAGGCTTTATGGCATTCAAGAAACATCCAGAATTGGGATACTGAACCTAGCCCGGACACAGTTTGCTGCAAATTTTATCCACTTACAACCTATTCCACATACCTTCCATGTCATTATTGCAATGGCTTCTGTTACAGCATTTGATGAAGTAAAAACTCTTATGGTTGTGGAAACCAAGTGACTCCTCACAGTGGGATAGCAAACCGCAACCTTTAATGCGCTGCTCATCTGCAGGAAACTCTACCAAGAGAGATGGATGGATGGGTGAATTAATAGATGGATGCATGGATGCATGGATGCATGGATGGAAGGTAAGGAGGTATTATTACAGCCATTAGCCAATAAACAATGTAAACATAACAGCAGAAAGATTTTTAACAAAGCATAGTCTTAAACTGAGCTCTCAAATTTATTAAGGTATTAAAAAAAAACCTTGATACTGTGTTCTTTCAATTTCAACAAGTTCTATCAGCAAATTATATCTTCCAGGGAATATTGGTGATAGTGGAGGTAACTGGTTAATCAAATGAACAGTTGTTGATGTTCATTTTTGAACTTGTTTGAAAATGAAAAATGCATTTTTTTTTCTTTGAAATAAAAAAGCTCTTTGGACTGTTGACTCGTGGGTGGCAGATTTTGTCTGGTTTGATCAAATCTTTGGGATATCTGAACAAATACATGTTTGGTTCAATGCTGTTTGAATTTCTGAATGCAAACCCTACTCTGCACACCCTAGTGGTAGGAACCCGGGGAAGGGACCAGATAGGCCTGCCACCCCTGGGTCTTACCTGATCCAATAGCGGGAGGTCTGGGAGGGGCGCCAGCCTTTTCAGGTTAGGACACGCGGGGACAGGTTCCCCTTTCGCGCATAGGTGTTTAGGAACACGTACCCACACATTCCTTACCTGCCTAGGTGTGAATGGGGAATCCATCCCCACGTGTCCTAGCCTTACTGCACTGCAGCTGTTTGGCTGTAGTACAAAAAGGCCTCTTCTGTCTTGAAGGAAGAAGGTATCTGAGTTCAGGGCTCTCTTCCTGCCTTAGAGGACTCTTGGCTGTGGCCTGCTCTCCAAAAGGAGAAGGAAGCAGTGTCTAATGCTGCAATGACTGTTGCCTACCTTCAAGTGTGGTAAAAGATGTGATGTCCACACAGTTTTCCTCCAGTCGCGCACATCTCATTGTTTGAAGCTTCATGGCAGCGCAGGTCTGGTCAGTTGATGTACAAGAATAGCATTGCAGGACATTTCTTCTTGTAGCTCGAGCAGTGAGCACTTCCAGCACTACAAGGGGAGAAAAACAGTCTGGGGTGAACTAGGTCTGCCGTTTGCCGATGGAAATGCGCAGATTCATAGCCTAAGGGTTCTTAGACTCACACGTTGGAAACACGATGGCATGGGGTTGCCACAGACATGCATGAAGACTCAGGAGAATGGAGGAAGTGATTTATAATCAACAACTGAGTGAATATAAGTGTATGAGAGATCACATTTTGAGAGTTTAGAAGTTTTATGGTTGTATTATAAAATAAAACAATAAAACAGTGGGTGGGTGGATGGATGGATGGATGGATGGATGGATGGATGGATGGATGGATGGATGGATGGATGGATGGATGGATGGATGGATGGATGGATGGATGGATGGATGGATGGATGGATGGATGGATGGTAGATGACTGACTGACTGATCAATCTTTGGGATATAATGCCTAAATGCCTTGGGATCAGGTTATTGGGTCCCTGCTCATCTGCAGGAAACTCTACCAAGAGAGATGGATGGATGGATGGGTGAATAGATAGATAGATAGATAGATAGATAGATAGATAGATAGATAGATAGATAGATAGATAGATAGATAGATAGATAGATAGATAGATAGATAGATAGATAGATAGATAGATAGATAGATAGATAGGCTATTATGGGAAACCTACCACCATTACCAGATTTCCTGTAACAGTGATGCTTCAGGATATTGCCTCTTGATATCCCATGACTCTATTGGGGATTCCACAGCTGTGGCATTCCAAAGAGTCCCAGGATAATTGCAGGGTTTAGCCCACATTTGAATGATCTCAGAGGCTTAATGCCATTGAACATAATCTCAGGTCCGTCTTTTTCTATTTGTGGGGGTATGGGGAATGTTGGAGGTCCAACTGCAGAACCCCCAAATTGGCAATGAGCAGTGATGCAGCTCAGTGGCACAACAACTGTGTGGAAAGCAAAACGTTGTAGGCTCAGTCCCTAGGACCTCTTCAGAGTGTGGTTATGACCAACTACTTCCATGTCTGTTCCAAGAAAACTTCCACAGAAGGGTCCATGGAGCCTCCAGAACAGCACTAACAAGCTTGTCTTCTAGTCTGATTATCCCCAGAGACGTTTTTGTTCTTTTGCACTCACCGTCTGGCCCCCCCTTGTTACAAAGGTTTGTTCCACAATGCTCCTCCGTCAAAAACACAACATGGCTGCCAGACAAGTGAGAGATGGAATTGTTTGGCTTCCCGCTGACATCGCAGCCTTTCAGGAAGTGATTGGAGATCTTAGAACCTGCGAAGAGAAGAAGACAAACAGAGTCAAAATGAAATCAGATGGAACATTTTTACACAGACAGTAGGATCTATGGTCTGTGGAAGAATCCAATGAAGCAGCTTGCCTTACACATGGCCAAGCTATCTGAAGCCTTTTCTACACTTACTGGGCTTAATCTGCATTAGTAAATCTGGATTAGCTAGACACAGATCAACTGTAGCAGGAGGCATCTACATTAAGTGGGCTGGATGGTGGCAAATGCGGTATAAAGAGAGACAAAGTGAAGAAGCATGATGTTCTGTATTAATGGTAGCAAACTGCTGCCAACTGTACCTCTGAAACCCCAGTGCAATTGGCTTATGTCCCTGTTGATCAAATGATGCATCTGGGTAGTAAGGTCAAGGTATCTTCACAGGTATTGCAAATACTCCATCACTGTCAACCATGCCATGCCCATGATCTTCGTAATTTCATTCTACGTGTGGATGCCCAATCGCTTGTTCCAGCTCTGATCTTGATTACCACTAGTTCTGTGAAGCTCCTTATTCTGGATGACCAGCTAAGTGAAGAAAAGGCCTGACTTCTCAGCTTTGCATTCAACTTCTCTGAAAGTTCAGTCGGGCAATTATACAGAGAAGTAAAAATATATCTGTGCACATATGGGATTATTTCAACTTACAATTAGATAACAACAAGAATAACAAATCTTTGGGGACCAGGGTGCTGATGAAGTGCTAGATATATGATATATTGATTTGAGAAGGATGAGATTTGCAATGGGATGTCATATTTACATGACTTTGAATCACCCTGGTGTGGCTGAGTGGCAAACTCTGATGATCAGGCAACTCAAAGTTTCCATACCTTCATGCCCAGGCTGTTCCAATTCACTTATGAGGTAGAAGGACTCCATGAAAATATATTCTGAAGGGTCTATCTACTTACACTGGATGGGTTGAAATCCAGACAGAGAATCCTTCAATGGGTTAGTTTTATATATCAACCTTCTGCAATACTCACGGGCTAATATAGTCATGACTGTGGTGCTGCATTGTTCCTGATGCTCTTCACAGTCCTCAGTTTCATGGCAATCACTATCCCCATCACAAGAGTAGCACTGAAGGCCAGCAGCTGTGGGAAAGATCAGGAAGGGAAGATCTTAGCGAGACGTGTTTACGAACCCTCCAGTGGGGTTCAGACAGCTCACATGGGCCAAAAGAGAAATGAAACTGAATCATGCTAAGTAGGCTTAGAACCTATATAGAGTGCACAGGGCATTAGGCTTTAAAATAGCAGAATAGGTTTATTAGGAAATGCATAACTGGATAGGAAAAGCCTGGATAGAACTCTTAATGTAAGGCAGAAGGAAGAGGCTAGAAGAAAAGGTGAAGCAAGTGAGATAGCCATGAAGATTCTCATTTCACCATTCAGAAGACAGTAGAGCGGAGTAGAGATGTGGATGAATATTTGAAATATTCATAATTCATATGAATTTGGATGAATTTGGACATTCATATGTGAACTGAATGTCCAGACATTCGTACTTTACTATTTGTGCGGATAAAAATATTTGGAGTTATATGTATGAATAATTAGGACATTTGTATGGGTACCAACACATACACATAAGAACATAAGAGAAGCCTTGCTGGATCAGGCCAGAGCCCATCTAGTCCAGCATCCTGTCGCACACAGTGGCCCACTAAATGCTCATGGGCATCTCAAGCAGAGACAAGGACAAACCTATTCCTGCTCTAGAATCCCAGCAAATGGCCTTAGAAGTGCCCCGGTCCCCCCCTCCTAGCCTGAAAGATGCGCCTAGGCATTCATACACATTGCGTACGTATCTGTATGCATCTTCTGCCTATCTGTTCCATGCACAGATATTTGTTCGTTCCATGCATGGATATTTGTAGAATATCTGTGCCCAGATCTGAATACCCCCACATCCGTAGGGGGTATTTGGCCAGAGCTGAATATTTCCAAATTCTATTCACCTTGAATAGAATGTGGAAATTGGCTCCATGCACACCCCTACATTGGATATGTATTGAGCATTTGAATGAATAGACACAAATGTATTTGTATTGGTTTGAATGTCCAGACGTTCATTTTTCTTAATTCATACAAATTCGAATGTTTGAATATTCAATTCGTTATGAATCATATGTAGAAAATTGCATTCATGCACACCCCTAGAGCAGAGGCAAAAAAAGCAAGAAAGAAAGAAGGAAGGGAAGAAGGGAAGGGGAATACTTTATGACCTGGCTTTCCTCCCACTTCGAAAATGATCAGTATGACAGAGGAGAGCTGAGGGATCTGTGCCAAGGATCTGGGAGAAAGAGAGATTATGGGGCAGACTATGGTTATACTTTAGCCTCCAATGTTACTTGTCAGTCTGATGACATATGGAAGAAAAATCTTGGCTTAAACAGAGCCTCCCTTTCCCAAGTCTGATGAGCCACTGGCTACCTCCCAAATGCAATTGTTTTTCGAATCAAAAGACATTTTAAAAGGAATGAGTTCAGGAACATCTATCACCCTGAGAAATGCTTCTCATTTGCCAAGCAATCGATGCTGCATTGAATGGCTGCTTTGGATCCAGCAGTGCAATAGATGATTTGAAAAAAGACAAGAAGACTCTGAAACTTAATGGCCATGCGGAGAGTTCCCACTGGGGATGTGAACAAATATTTGCAAGATTCATTATTTGTACAAATTTGTATGAATTCAGACATTTGTACACGAATCAAATGTTAACTTTTGTACGAATAGTTTGTACATTCATTAGACTGGGGATATGTATTGGATACATATGTGTTGATATAGAAGGAGAAGGAGAAGAAGGAGAGGGAGAAGGAGAAGGAGAAGGAGAAGGATTTCCATGGAATCTGGGACTGGCTGTAGCTGAGTGGTAGAGAAGGCTTCCTGGAAAACAGCGGGTCGCCAGTTCAGTTCCCAGTTTCCTCCCAGAAATTGGCAATGACAAACCACTTTTACATCTCTGCCAAGAAAACTGCTCAGAGGTGGCCATGAACCCAACCAGGAGCCAGCCACAACTTGGTGGTACCGAACAACAACCACAAGACTAGAATAGTTAAAATCCATGCAAAAAACAGGGGAAACTTCTTACACAAAAGAAGAAGAGTTGGCTTTTCTACCCTGCTTTTCTCACCCATTTAAGGGGACTCAAAGCGGCTGACAAATCTTCTGTTCTTCTCCCCACACAGACACCCTGTGAGGTATGTGGGGCTGTGAGAGCTGAGAAGAGAACTGTGAGTAGCCCAAGGTCACCCAGCTGGTTTCGTGGAGGAGAGTGGAATCAAATCCAGTATTCTCAGATAAGAGTCTAGCTCCCTAACCACTAGGCCTGCTCCCTAACCACTAGGCCTGCTCCCTAACCACTAGGCCTGCTCCCTAACCACTAGGACTGTTCACTGTAGATGTGGAGACATCACAGTGGATTTGGATCCGACTGGTTATAGGATACGTATCTAATATGCACGTATCCAGGATCTGTATCCAGGATCCATATGCATTCGGATTGGAGATTCATACAAATACATTTGTATCAAATAGAATCCTACCACATTCGGAGGGGATCTATTCGAGTGAATACAAATTTTCTAACATTCTATTCATTATGAATCAAATGCCAAAAAACTCAATCATGGGCATCCTTAGTTCCCAGTTTAGACTGGGGTTTGTGCCTGAGTCGATGGTGGGGAATTTCAGGCCCTTTCCACGCTTATCCATCCGCGGCCTGCTGGTTCTGAGCATGGAAAGGTGTGGTTTGGAAGAGCATAGTCTGCACCACAGCATGGGTCCAGATCAGCCCCTTCCTCGGCCTTGAAGCTGGCACAGGTTTTGAGTCTTGACTCCACTCCAAGGGCTAGGAACAAATATTCCTAATCTCAGAGCCTCTGGGGAATGCATTTCAGTCTCATGCTTGAGCGTGCCACCAAAATTTGTCCCCCACTAGTTTAGAACATGGATGATGTACCATCTACATGCCTCCTGTATTCTGGATCGGGGCTTGCTGGTCTGCTAGTTGACTCAAACGGGTCTACTGGCCACCCCAACCAGGACTTTACTGGGCAGGATCATGTTCCATCCAGTGCAGACAAAGCATACAGGCACGGTTAGGGGCTCACAAATCCATCCTACTTTGCAGAAACTGACTACGCAGACCCTTGTTCTAGAACATAAGAACATGAGAGGAGCCCTCCTGGATCAGGCCACAGCCCATCGAGTCCAGCATTCTGTCACACATCATGGCCCACCAGTTGCCCATGGGCATCTCAAGCAGAGACAAGGGCAGACCTTTGCCTGCTCTCGAATCCCAGCAAGTGGCCTTAGAAGCATCCTGCTTGTCCCCAGGAAGAACAGGGGTACATGCAGAAAAGGGCCTTAAATTGCAGGCTGCAGGTTTAGCTGCTGGAGACAGGAGGCTACACATTCTTTTGCATGACCATTCCCACAGTCTTTAGCCATGGGGCTTGCAGTCCAAAGAAGGAGAGGGAGGAGAAACGATCCCAGATTAAGTTCCCTTCCCAGACCTGCACTTGGCATCTTGCTTCTGATCGCTGACCCCCATCTTAAGCCAGGGTTCTTTTTGTCTTGGTTGCTGCCCAGGTGTCTTGGCACCTGGTCAAGAGGAAATGTCAATGGCTCATGCCTCCCTTGGTACGGCTGTGGCCACCAGTTCAGAGAAGTGTGCCTGACTCACTGCTCGGAAGAAGTGATGGGGTTTCAGAATGCAGTGACAGTCTGCAGCTTGGCCATGCTGCTAATGTGTACCTTCTGCTGGAGCTGGGGAGCAGGGAGAGGAAGAGAAATACACAGGCCTGACCTATACAGGAAGCTGTCTTCAAAAAGGCGGAAAAGTGATTCCTTTCTCTTTATCCCAGCAGACGCGCTGTCACTTCTGAGTCAGCCAGAAGACTCACCCAGAGAAACTTCCTGGTTCCGCACTGCTCAACAAGATCCTGATCTGAGTAAGTTTGAATGTCATAAAATCCTATTCAATTTGAATATTTAAGATCCAAATGTCATAAAATCCAATTTGAATCTGTAACATTCGAATCCGTACAGTCGAATGTTAGATTCATATTTAAAGATACAAATGTCGACAACATTCGTATCTGTTATACTCATCTGTACGCATTCTGTAAAAGTCTGTATGCATCCCGTATTATCCCATATGCATCCTGTTTCAATCCCATATTTTAAGCACAAGATATGTATAATTTTCATGCAGATTCGTATATGGCAGATACGAATCCACATATTTGGATTATTTGAAAATCTTTATCGGATTTTCAAAAATACGATTTGAGTTCGAATGTCAACATGTGGCAGATTAGAATTGAATGCTCAAATATTCTGATAGCTGTGCACCTCTCTAGGTGTTATTTGCATGACGCGTGATGTTATATTGTAAAGTTGTAAAGAAGATAATAAAATTCCACTGTTGGGGGAAAAAAATTCTCCTGGCTGTTTAGTTAGTTGATGTTTTCACTATGTGTAAAATAGCAAATTTGTCTTTGAGAATAACTGGATGTCCAGTACAGGTTAGAGGTTTCAGCAAAATATTTGCCTAGGTGAATGCATAAGCAGTTACGCTTTCATATGTTTGCACATTGTCCTGGTTTAGAAGGGATGAAAGCTGGAAATAGAAATGTGCATGAATGTTTTTTGACATTCTATTTGAATTGAATACCGGAAAATCCTATTCAATTCGAATTTAACAAGACTCGATTCGAATTTACCAAATTCAAATCTGCACCTACAAATGTCGACAATATTTCTATGTGCACGTACACATCTTCCCACCATCCGTACGCATCTGAACATGTCCATATAGATCCTGTAGTTATTCTGTATGTAACCTGTTTTTGTCCCGTATGGATCCGTACAAATGAGTACGGATGTGGGAAAGATGTGGATCTTCAGGTATGCATCGTGTATGAACCTGTACACATATGAATAGATCCAAAGTATGAAATTCGATTTGAATGTTTACATTCAAATTTCGGGACATTCGATTCAAGTTCAAATGTCGACGTTTGGCACATCCGATTGGATTTCGAATGCCTACGAATATTCATACCCATCCCTTGTGTTAAATAACTCAGAAAATTCACCTTTGAGATAGATAATGTGCAAAGAAAATTACTGGTCACTTGCTCTGATGTGTTTTCTTGCTCTGAAAGTGGACTGAAGCTGGATTAAACCTTAAGTATGAGCACGGCCCTAGGCAATTGCTGCTCTTCTGTAATCTGGGCTGTTTTGCTAGCCATCTATGTTTTTGCATTTTATATTCCTGGTTATCAGGAATATAGCCCATTTAATTATGTTTTATATTTTGTTTTATATTTTTGATACTGTATTTTAATTTGTCATATTGTTTAATACTTTTTAAGGAGGGGAGGGACCATAATGTTTTATTCTTATATGATGTTTTTAAAACCAGGAGTGAGCCCTGTTCTCACTCTCTCAAGGAAGGACTAGAAACAATGGGGTGAAACTGCAGGGGAAAAGATTTAGTTTAGATGTTAGGAAAAAATTTCTAACAGTAAGAGTGATCAACCAGTGGAACAGGCTGCCACGGGAGGTGGTTGGTTCCCCTTCGATGGAGGTCTTCAAGCAGAGACTGGACGGCCATCTGTCTGAGATGGTTTAGGAGATCCTGCCTTGAGCAGGGGGTTGGACTCGATGACCCAGGAGGTCCCCTCCAACTCTACCATTCTATGATTCAATGATTCTATTTATTGTTGTCAACCGCCCGGATTGGTTCGCCACAGGGCGGTATACAAATAAATATTATTATTATTATTATTATTATTAATATGAACATTTACCTCTGAAATGTTTCAGGGTTTGCTGCATAGGCGTCTATCAAGACTTGAGCGGTCTTGTGCTTGAGCGGTTACCTGCTGCCTGGAGTATTTGGGGATCTGATTATTTGGTTGAATTTGTAACTTGCCATTTCTCGGGGCTTCCGCTGAGTTTTGGTTCTTATTTCAGAGTTGAATTTTAATCTCCCAGGTCAATACTCCAGGCATCACACTGAGCTGACGGTTCGCAATTGTGGACTTTGGAGTTTTGTTCTTTTAGGACAACATGACTAATTTGGAGGCATTCACAGAGTAGAAACACCCCCTGCCTACCCAGAAGTTGCCTAATTGTGGAGAAGCTGTGGCATTCAGCAGTGACTCAAGGTGTGCACAAATATTCAACAGTATTTGAAATTTGATCAAATTCATCCAAATTTCAGCATTTGAATTTTAGTAGAAGGTCAATAACTTCAAAATTAAAGATTTGAACAAATTTTGAATTTTGGATCTATTCATTCGAATTATCCAGACATTTGCATGTGTACGGGTTTGTAAATGATGGGTGCTTGCAGATACACATCTTTCCCACAGCTGTACGCATTTGTACAGATCCGTATGGGATGAAAATGGGTTTCATACGGGATAACTATGGGATGCATACAGATGTGTACAGATGCATACGGGATGCGTAACGATGCGTATGGGCACATACGAATGTTGTTGACATTTGTCAGTGCAAATTCAAATAGGAAATTCGAATAGTTCAATGTTTGAGGGTGTGGTTTTAATTTTTAGAAAATTTAGGCTTGGCGATTTCCTGTATTGCAGCTGATTTTAACGCCCTTGCTTAATGTGAGCTTTGTCCCTGGTCCATTTCCCTTTCGAAGACCGCCTAGGAATTATTTATTTTTTAAAGATGTTTCTGCACTGCTTTCCCTATTTCAATTTTCCCTCTTTGGGGAAGCTAAGAACTATGGAGACAAAAGTCAGGGTGCTAGTTGGATACAGCGGTGTAGAAAAAGGCTGAAATTGCTGCGTGCATAGGAAGCCCAAAATGGCCAGTTGTATAAATAATAGAAATGTGCATAAACTTTTCTTTTTTTGGAGGGGGGGTAGGAATCAGCTCTAACTGAACTGAAACTTAAGTGGTACGGTTGGAATTTGAACCTTGTTGAACTTCTTCCACATAGGTTCAATCAGTCATAGAACTTGCTTGGAAAACAAAGATGAAAGGGTGATTTTTACACTGAAAAAGTTCTTTCTTCTCAAGGGCAAAAACCCAGCCAATGGGAATGGTCAGGAGGGGGTCCAATCGAAGCAGCCCCCCATTCGCGTCATTCAGTCACGTTCAAACCTTTTAGACTCCCTCGTGTGAATCAAACTGTTGAGGATCAAATCAAACTTACAAATCTCTAATAAAGAGTATACAGGAAAGAGAAAGAAAAAGGGAAACTATCATTCAGTACAGTCCCCCAACTCTAGATTTGGACATGGTTGTAGAACTGTGGAGTCGTTGCTCTGCCTCTGCTTGGAGAAATCTTAGGACATCCCCGGCCCAGGAATCCTTCCTTTGCTGCTCCTTGCTGAGTATTCTTTCCTTCTCTGCCTGGAAAGATAATACTTTGTTCTGTTCTCTCTCTCTCTTTCTTTCCCTCCCCCTCCATTAGACACTGTTTTGTGCCTAGCATCAGGAGTGTAAGATAACTTTCCTTGTTTTATAAACATTTCCGTATTGTGCATTGGTTCAAGGCAATCGGGAAGAAAGAAAGAAAGAAAGAAAGAAAGAAAGAAAGAAAGAAAGAAAGAAAGAAAGAAAGAGTTGGCTTTTCTAGCCCACTTTTCTCACCCATTTAAGGGGATTCAAAGCAGCTGACAAAGCTTTCTATTCTCCCCACACCAGACACCCTGTGAGGTCGACGGGGCTGTGAGAACTCAGAGGAGAGCTGTGACTAGCCCAAAGTCACCCAGCTGGCTTCATGGAGGAGTGTGGGATCAATCCCGCTATTCCCAAATAAGAGTCCGGCTCCCTAACCACTAGACCAAACTGCACACCAAAAAGCTTACAACTAATTAAAATATATACAATACGATACTCAGAAGTTGCTTAGCTGTTAGTCACTGAAGTTAGTGGAACTGAGTCACCTAAGATCCAACTGCATATGAGCGTTTGTCCTTAATTTCTTTCTCGTGCCAAGCATGTGTTTGAGGTTTCCCAATGGGAAAGGGTTTCCAGTCACTAACTCTCCCTGTCCTTGAGAGAGGAGAAATGCCTTTTCCAAAGCATATGCGCTCCAGCCACTGCCCAGAGCACAGACAAGGCGCGCACAGTATGAAGCATGAATAGCATTAAGAGGGATAACAATTGTCGGATTTCCCTCCCTCCGGATCCCCTTTATTTCTTTACCATATGCCATCATCAAAGACAGCAGGAAGCTGGTGGGAACGAATTCCATGTCCTCAGGATACCGTGTGCCTGCGGTCCTGCTGGCCTCTTGACTCCCTGTTTTATCTCAACGAGCTTGCTAGTTTTGCCCGTCTGAGACCAGGAAGAAGGATCTGCTGCCCACAGTCTCCTCTTTCGCTCTGGCTTTTTAAATCGAAGGAGCAGGGAACGCTTTCCTCTTTAGCCCCACCCACGGGAAGCTTTGGAGGGGAACGTTTGCAGAAACTCAGAAAATGACGCAGCCGTTGATGTGGGTGATGATACAGGAAAGCCTTCGGAGGGGAAAGAAGAGGAAGGAGGGAGGGAGGGAGCGGGGAGAGATGTGAAGCTTATTTGACACACACTGTTTCTCTGTGCTTCCCAGAAATGTGCTCTCAGAGGCAACTAAGCGCTGCGCAACCGGGCTCAGCATGAAGAAAGTTCTCCGGGCATCGACGGAATGGCTCAACACTGAACCAGTGCATGGTGTAGAGGCAGCAGAGTGCAGTGGATGGAACTGGACTCAGCATGGAGAAAGCCAGCAGGCTCTTAGCACATCGCTAGAGCGCCTTGGCACTGGGCCTGCACACTCTCGGGAAGAAAGCAGCCAGCTTCAAAGGTCCAGCTCCACAACTTTCAAGTAGGGATGTGCACGGATTATTCATGCATTCAGAATCCAGATGAATATGTTTGGATTCCGAGATTCGTGGATGGATTGGATAGGGCCCTATTCGAAGGTCCCTATGCATCCACAAATTGGATAATTCAGTATTCGTAGAAGCGTAGGTAGAGGCTTCTAAGGATACTGCATTACCCTGGAGCCTCCCCCGCTGGGCCGGCTTATCCCAAACCTTCCCCACCCTTGGGCCCATTTACCTGCTCCAGCAGCGCTCTGGGCCTCTTCACAGGGCTTCTGGAAAGCTGAACAGGCTTTCCAAAAGCTGGAGACAGGGCCTTCCAGAAGCTGGAAAATGGGCTTTCTGGGACCGGAAGGCCCTGTTTCCAGGTTCCAGAAATCCCTTTGGCTTTCCAGAACCCCTGGGAAGAGGTCCAGAGCGCCAGCCGAGTGCCCCCACCAGCCTCCTCAGAGGCCCCTTACCTTTGGGGGCACTCTGGTGGTGGCCCAGGCTCCAGGTGGTGGCGCGGTGGTGGCAGTGGCAGCAGCAAAGTGAGGTAAGTGAGGAGGGGGAGGGGTGGTGTGGTGTGGTGTATGTGTGTGTGTGTGTGTGTGGATTTATTCATCCTGTGTCTAGATATCCGTGCCCGGATCCAACTATTTCATCTCAAATAGAATGTGGAAATTGGCTCCGTGCTCATCGCTGCTTTCAAGCAGGTCAAACTCCTCTTAAGATGGGGCTTGCAGCCTGAATAAAGCATCTAGCATAGACTGTTCACATGTCTGTGGGGAAAGGACTTGCTGCATTCACACCTAAGCTTCAATCCAGTTTCAGAACTGTTTCAGAGCAAAGGGACACATCAGCTTTTGTTTTCCCCCCAGCAGATGCCATCCAACCAAAATCTTAGCTGGCAAGGGCAAATGGACCGTACAGATCCTTCCATATATTCCTGGCTTGGTTGAAACTCGGGGGGACTCTTTTCACCTAACTCAGTGGGATGGTATAGCATACACCCTCAGCAAGGCAGAGATCAGGCTCAGAGGGAGCCATCCACACTTCAAGTGCTAGTGCACTTCCTAACTGTATCACCAGCGCTCGAAGTGCAGACAGCCTGGATCAGCCCAGCCTGCCTGACTGCCATGGCAATGCTCATGGCAATATCCTGCACATGCCAGGATGATGCTATGGCAATTGACCTGTGGTGCAGAACTGGGCCCCTGAAGCTGTGCCAGTCTGCCCACCTGCAGGATTTGCACTTGAGAGAAAGTGCAAATAGTGCAACCAGGAGCTCAACAGGTACTTACAGTAAACCTGTGGACACGTTTTTACTTGTCCACAGCCAACAAAGATCAGGGCAATGTATGGAGCTCCTGGACACTCCATGATCTTCTCGGACAGCAGCAGCAGTGCAGAAGTGGATGGACTTCCCCTGTATGGCTGGACCTGCTCCAAGACAATAAGTGCAAAGAAGAAGAGTTGGCTTTTATAACCTGCTTTTCTCACCCTTGAAGGGAACTCAAAGCAGCTGACAATCCTTCTATTCTTCTCCCTTGAAAGGACTCAAAGTGACTGACAAACCTTGTGTTCTTCTCACAACAAACACCCTGCGAGGTATGTGGGGCTGTGAGAGCCCAGAAAGAGAGCTGTGACTTGCCCAAGGTCACCCAGCTGGCTTCATGGAGGAATGTAGACAAGAACTGGAGTATTTCTAGCTAAGAGTCCTGCATTCTAACCACAACACCAAACTGGTCGTAGGGACCCTGATAAAGAAAGCACGATGGGTTTCATCAAGCCATGCAGAACGAGGTCAAAATCACACCAAGTGCAATGGTAAACATACCCCAAGTTTAGCATTCATACATTTGGTATGAATGATGTCCTCCTGACCTTCATCTTGAAGAGAGCAGTTTGGTGACTAAAAGTTATAATATGTGGAATGCTGAGTGTTCAAACGCACCATCTCCAGAACTGGAAAGAGAAGGGGGAGTTTGTGGTTTAGGGTGAGAACAGCAAGCAGAAAGGCAGCTGACTCTCAGATTCCAGCTAGGGGATAGTTTATTTGACCACCAGCAGTTTCAACTGCCAAAGCCTTGTCTGCGGTCAAGAAAACCACATTATTTCAAACGAAGAGGCTTCCGTGAGTTGGCAGAGAGCTCGGCCATATTACTTTGGCAGATGGTGTCCTCTGAATGGTGCTTCTGCCACATCTTCCTCTTGGAATTCCACTACACAAGACCCTGCAAACTCTGGACCACATAGTATTGCTTCTGGAGCATTAAGTTGTGATGTCCCACCTGTTGATTCATTAGTCGAGAACTAATTGCAAGATATGGTCGTCTGCTACTTTCCCTATCATTTACTGGTTGCACAATTTACCAAATTTAATGACGGGGAGGGGGGTGTTGGCCAATCAGGATAATACCTCCAGACATGGGGCCAATTCGCACTTGGTCCCACAGTTCACAACAGGGTAGCCTCTGGCAAGGAGCTTCTGCACTCGCAGGAGGTGTTTACAACCCAGAAATGCCTCCTGCCTTACCAGACGTCTACTAGTGGTAGTGCACAAAATTGTGCCCCATGCACATCCCAACCAGAACCTTACCTGTTGTGTCCAGTGCACCGGCATCTCAAATGGAGGAAGAACATCTGCCGGTACTGGGTTTGGGCTGTGTTGGGCACGGCTGCCGCACCTCCCTTTTCACCAAGACATAAGAACGTCAAGAGGAGGAGGAGGAGGTTTTACCTGAGAAGCTAGCTGCGCTTGCCCCACTCCCTCCGTCAGCCAGACTGGCTGATGCAGCAGAAAGGTTTCAGAAGTACCATTGCTGGCAAGATGATATCATGTTGTGCTGCACTTTCTCCAGGGAGATAAAAATAGGGAAGAGACACTCCCAGCTTGGCCTTCCATCTGCCCTGCGCTCTCTTCCATGAAGAAAAATGGACACTTAATCCACCTTTCCATCTCAACTGGGCCATGCCTTCCTCTTGGGAGCTGGAGAGGGGAGGGGGGACATTGTTTATGATATGTTTTGGATTTCTTATTTACTGAGATAGCTATTTTACTTGTCTTGATTTGTTGTATTCTTTGATGCGACGATTATTTATTGAGATTGATTTTGTTTACTTGTATTGATTTGTTGTATTCCTTGTATTTTTTTTTTCTGTTTGTTGTAAACCGCCTTGAGCAAAATTTTGTTTTTTGGAAAGGCGGTATATAAATAAGAATGGAATGGAATGGAAATGACCCCGAACAAGACTTTGCATGTGCAGAGTATCGCCATCACTGTGGTGCTGGTGCATGCACAGTCACGCCAGATGGCATGTAAAAGATGGTGGCAATTGGACACACACCTGGACACACGTATCCAGGGCTTGTGGAGCTTGGTGTGGCATGTACTAGCATGTGCTTTTCCCATCCAGCGGATGGGAGGTTAAGTGCAGGAACACCTATAGATTTTAAAGCCTGCAATTTTCCCAGGGCTCTTTGAAAAAGGCCAGATGTAGGCAGCATCCAGACGTCCCATTACTTATTCCATTATAATTGGGTATTCTGTAATAAAGCTCTAGACAACCTTTTAATGATGAAAAATACTTTTAAAACAAACAAACAAATAATCATGTAAAGAAGCAGACAGATTTAATGAGATGAAATGGGAAAAAAAGCCCACCGTCCAGAGGAACCTAAGCAAAGTGGTAATGCTGGTGGCGTGATGTAACCCAGACATGACTTGTGGGGCATCATGGGGAAAGCACAACATGCAGCAAAGATGGTGAACCACATCCCCTTTTCTCTTGGGCTTCAAAACACATTCTTAGAACCATCACAGTTGAATCATAGCTGACTAAGGATCTCATTATCCCGGCTGAATTGTAAAACTTGAACCTTAAATGTCTATAATTAGGTTTAAATCACTGTATAGTTCCCTGCCCCCTTTTTAAATTGAGATGGAAGGGAAATGAGCAAAAAGAAGATCAGCATTCAGTTTCAGGGTCTGGAGCCCTTGCAATAAAACACCCCAGGACTGACTTTGAAGATGCCTTTCAATACTTACCTATGAAATGGGCCATTCTGCTCACCCCTGGGATTCTCCAGGTTGGTCTTGTGGTTAGCGTGCTGGGCTCATATCTTGTACTCAGCGAGTTTGATTCCACAGTCCTCCACAAGGCCAGCTAGATGACCTTGGGCTAGTCACAGCTCTCTTCTGAGCTCTCACAGTCCCACCTACCTAACTGGGTGCCTGTTGTGGGGAAAAAAACAGAAGCCTTGTCAGTCACTTTGAGTTCCCTTAAGGATGACAAAAGAGAATGAGAAAACCCAACTCTTCTTCTCCTCCTCCTCCTCCTCCTCCTTTTCCTTTTCCTTCTTCCCTTCCACACTCTGGTGCACACTAGGAAGGCCCCATCCCTTGTTAAGCTGCTCCATCTATGTTGGATGAAGTGTAACCATAGGCCTATTCTCATTTAGGCCTCTGGAGAACAATTAGAACTGCCCTGGTTCTGTCCGGAACTGTCCTGGTCCATCCCAGGGCTGACCTAATTGAGGCAAGAGTGTGGAGCACGAAATCATCTCCGTCCGTCCCAGAGCTGTCCAGCAGGGAGAGCATTCACACTCTCCCTGCTGGACAGCTCTGGAGCCCCACCCTTGGCCGCCACCATTGGGCCCGCTGGCTGGCAGCCCCTTTCAGGGGTGGGGCGAGACCGAGCAGAATGCCTGCTTCAATCCTGGCAAGCCCCGCCCCTGGAGCCTACCCAGTTTGAACCAGGTCATGCATGGTTAGCTGGGGGCGGTACAGACCCCTGGTAGGGGTGGGCACCCAACAGGCCCTCGCAGGTGGCAGGTGGCCTGATTGGGGTGGCAGCAGCCTGCAGGACCCCAAGACGGGCCGGAACCAATATGGCCGAATGGCAGCAGCCCAGGGCAGGGCGTACCACCCCCATGGCAGCCTTTTAGGGCTGGTACATGCGAGGACGGAATGACTATTCCCACCTTGGCTGGTAAGGGATGTTGGGAATGCGTCTCTTACCTGCCAAAGAGAATGCTCATTCCGTCCCCGCATCTACCAGCCTTAGGGCACCACAGCTCTCCAACTGTAGTGTGAAAAGTCTCCCGGTCTTGGTGGCCAAAATGGTTTACTGGTGATCCAGGGGCTTCTAGAATGAAACAGGAAGACTGAGGGTGAATCTTCCTTTTTCTTGGATTGGGCAGGAAGCTACATAAGCACAGAGGTGGAAAACAGTATGGGAACAAACACTGTCAACCAATGACCAAACAGGTCCATGGAAAGCCAAGCAGATGTGTGGTCAACCAGTGGCAAGCACTTGGAGGCAAGGAACACTGAAGTGAGAAAAAATGTGGTATGCTTGTTCCTTTAACAGTTTGTTAAGCATTTGTGTGTGTGTGTGTGTGTGTGTGTGTGCGTGCAGCTGTGAAAGAGATGCATTTGCTTAAAGTGGTGACCAAAAAAAGCACTGTCTGATCACACACTTGTGATTCCTTCCAACTCCACAGTTCTGTGATTCTGGACATGAAGAAGGAAGACAGTTGACTCCAGTTGTGAGTTAACAAGTTCAGTGGAGCCCTTATGGGCTACCTGCCCTTGGCTGGACTACTGAACATGAAATATCTTGCTCCTTTATCCTATCCTACCAAGCCCTTTCCTGCCAGAGCTACCGTACCTGTGAACAAGCCACTCAGATTTTACATAAAATTCCAGAAGGTGAAGTCACTGGGGTGAGCCGCAGGGTGAAGGTGGGCTTTGTGCAGGTGAAAAATAAGTAATCATGATGTCATCAGGATCGGAAGCAGAGGTGCTTTCAAGCTTTTCAAAAGCATCACAGGAATTTGCTGCATGACAATGATACGCCCCCCAAAACCCTATCAGTTTCCAAATAACGAGCTAAAACAGAAGGAGAGAGAAATGACTGTATTGGGAAAAAATGAGATTTCAGGATTCCATCCTTCCTGTTCATAAAAGGAAGTTGCCCTGCCCTGAAACCTTAGAGGATATAACTAGGAACAGATTAGATAGACAGACAGACAGACAGACAGACAGACAGATAGATAGAGATAGTTGATTGATTGATTGATTGATTGATTGATTGATTGATTGATTGATTGATTGATTGATTGATTGATTGATTGATTGATTGATTGATTGATTGATTGATTGATTGATTGATTGATTGATTGATTGCTCTTTGGAATATAACGCCTAAACACCTTGGGACCAGGTTATTGAGAGGATTGCTTTTCTCTATATAGATGTGTAAGATCATGAAGAATATCAGGGTAAGTCCTGCTGTAGTTCCACAAATTACATAATGCCATCTAGTGATCACCCTCAGTCAGACTTCCACTGTGGCATTCCCAGTCTCTGGAACAGCCTCCCCTCTTATATTTCTGACATGAATACATTTGTTACTTTCAGGACCCACCAGCCTTTCTGGTGCAGATGTTTCCTTTGCACACACAGGATTTTAATAATGTTTTTGTGCAACATCTAGCTTTATCTGCTTCTAATGATTTAGAGCCACGAATTAGAACAGTCACAAAGGTCTCCTTTTGTGGGATGGCTTAATGCCAGTCATAGAGGCCTCTGGGTCTCTCTGTAGTTGCTGGATTCCAGCTGTTAAGATCTAGCAGGAGACAGTGAGGGGTGATGTGGTAAAGCGGTCAAAAGTCCCTTCAGTACTGGCCAAGTTTCATTGTTGCCAGATGCAAACCATCCAAATAGCAGCCTGGGATAATTATCTTTTGTGCTTGGTTCTGGACAGTGTATGAAAAACAGACCCTTGTTCTGTCAGTGTTTCCATATTCTAGTAAGAGACTGATGAAACCAATAAGGGATGTGAATTTAGCCACTGTGGTTACAATGGCCAGCTAGGAGGTGGAGGTGGAGGATTCCCATATCTTCAATAGTGACGTTGTAGAAGGAAAAAAAGTTGAGTTCCTACAGCCAGATGAAAGAGGATATTTTAGCAGATGAATCTCATCATGTAGGCAGAATCTGTAGACTTTCCCTCTTCCATCCAGCTATTAAAAATTCAAGGATTTTGTCATTTTTGTTTTTAAATTTTGGCTGCTGTAACTGCAGTATCAGTTAGGTTTCACTCAGAAACCAAGAGATGGACCTTCTGCTTGCATTTTTTTTCTGGGATGCTTTGGCAGTGGCTTTTTCAAATTCCTGCCCAAATGACTCAGCCCTGCTACCTGCCTGCCTGCCTGCCTGCCTGCCTGCTTGCCTGCCTGCCTGCTTGCTTGCAAAAGCTTTTGTCCGCAAGTCATATAGCAGGAGGTGGGGGAAGCTGACACAAGAAGGACCCAGGAAAAAAAAACAGAAGCTGCACAGCTGCCTTTCAGTCTTCAAGTAGAATTTCATGTGAGCCAGTTTGGCCTAGTGGCTAGGGAGCCAGAATCTTATCTGGGAATACCAGGTTCAATCCTGCTCTCCCCCACAAGCCAGCTGGGTAGCCTTGGGTTAGTCACAGCTCTCTTCTGAGCTCTCTCAGCCCTGCCTACCTCACAGGGTGTTCTGTTGTGGGGAGAAGAACAGAAGGTTTGTCAGCCACTTTAAGCCCCCTTAAATGGCTTAGAAAAGTGGGGTAGAAAAGCCAACTCTTCTTCCTCTTCTTCATTTGGTCTCCTGTAGGCCAAACACAGACACAGCAAAGAAGAAAAAGAAGAAGGAAAGGATCTCTGAGGTGCTTCAAAAATGGCTTTGAGATGGGAATGTCCACACACCAGTCTGCTCCTCCCCCTTTCCATAAACATTTTCTGCTAGAAAAGGTTGATTAGAGAAGGCTTGGGAACTGGAGGGCCACACACTATGGTCTCCCTGAGGCACCCCTGAGGGGCCCCTTTTGTTGTGTCTGAACAAAGACCTAGAAAAGGTGGATTAGAGAAGGCTTGGGAACTCGAGAGCAACATATTACTGCCTCTGAGGCGTACCTTTTGTTATCTCTGAATACAGCCTTGGAATGTTCTGTATTTATGTTATTCTCCCCTCATGCTTTTTAAATTTGGCCCTACTTTCTCAGAGTCAGTTTTCACATTCTCTCTTTTGGCCTCTTGAACATTGCTTGTGGTCTCATCGGATGTTTTAATATTTCTTCTTTTCCTTGTGATCCTCAAAACAAGCTATGGCGTTATGGAAGCTGCATCTTATGAGCCAAGCTTCTGGAAAGCATTTCTTGAACTGACATATTTTAAGGGAGGATTTGAGTAGATTCTCTCAGCACCTAACACGGAGGTTTGCTTGGCAAACTTGCTAAATTCAGCCTTTGACAATATAGCCACAGTTTTCTTCAGCAGAAAAGAATAAATACTGGAATCACCACAGACCACCCAAATGCTGCTCAGAGAATATTTTCTGCCTGGAAACATCAGCAAAATTTTCTGTTTTGACCCAGAAATTCATCAGCAAAATTGCAACTGAAAAATCTAGCGGAGGTTGATAGAAAGAGGAAGACATTTTGTTTTATTTTTCTTAATATTATTTTTATGCCACATTGTCTTCAGGTGATGTGTAAGGTCAAAACCAAACCCAAAACAAAAGAATTAAAGCAGAAATAAAACTTGTCAAAGTCCCTCAGGTCTTAATGATCTCTCAGGGAGGTAACAAAAGGAAGACTTTCAGACAGAACTTCACTTCTGCTACCCTTCATAATGATAATGGAAGTGGTGCACAGTTCTGGTTTGTAGAAAAGAAGCCACAATTGGCCCACTTTCTCTGCTTTTCAGTACCAAAATGGATGGGTAGGAAAGCAAAGGGAAGAAGCAACGGTATAGTAAAGGAGCAGGCAGCTGGATGGATAGGGTGGGGAAAACTCTGGGCTTTGGCCCTTTCTGCACTTATCTTTAGAACAGTATAGTGCAAGCCTTTAAGGATGTGCATGAATTTTTTTAAAAAATTGATTCGTATTCAATCAAATGCAAGAACATTCATATTCGTTCAAACAGATCCCTTCAAATGCGGTAGAATTCAAATACCATTAGGGATGTGCACAAATTTTCTTTTTGCATTCAAATTTGAGTCAATTCGAATATTCAAACATTAAATTCGATTTGAACATTTAGAATCTGAATGCAACAAAATCCAATTCAAATCGAATACATTCAAATCTATTCGTTCCAATTTTAGATTCTAATCTGAAGATACGAATGCCGACAACATTCGTATGTGTTATACATATCTGTACGCATTTCATACGCATCCCGTTTTATCCCGACTGCATTCCGTTTTCATCCTGTACTTTAAGCGCAAATGCATACAGATACGTATGAGATACATATGTATCTGTACATTCAAGTGTTTCAAATCATTCGAGCAAATGTTTTGGAACATTTGAAATTCGTTTGAATGTTTAAATTCCAATGTGTAGACACTCTATTCGAATTCGAATGTCCACATTCGATTGAATTCAATCGAATTTCAAATGTTTAGAATATTCATGCACATCCCTAAATATGATACAAATTCTATTTGAATCCCTGCTACGAATCCCATGCAAATCTCACGCGAATCCTCTAAGTATCCGCTGTGAACGGGACACGAATGTAAGGAGGCTTTGTAGAAATGTATTGAAGCATTTGATTCAAATTTGAATGTCAGTCTTTGAATGTGCCAACATTCGATTCAAATTTGGCTGTCCAAATTTGGCCAAATTCATATGAATTTTGAATGTTACGAATATTCACACACGTCCCACGCTTAGCCCATATCTGAGCCCCTCTCTTCTGCACTCTGGAGCATAGGATTCGATTGCCAGCACTGGATGCAGCAAAATTCCTGCCTACACAGGGCTATCATAAGGCCTGCTTTAATAGGTCTACTGGTGATCTGAAACTCTCTAGAATGGAACAGGTAGGTATGAAGAAAGGTACATGCCTCCCTCTTCTGGTTTAACAAAGGGGCTCATTTTAGTGAGGTACCAAATTACATGGCCAAAATGGGTTACCCTGGGACTCTGAGACTAGGAACTAAAGTTCCAGACCACTGCACCCAACTCAGCAGGCTCTGAAGCTTTGGACAGCCTGTTCCCTCTCTAGCTATTAGCTCTGTGGTTTTTGGTGGTCTCCCATCCAACACTGCTTAACTTTCGAGATCAGTCAAGGTTAGTGTAGGACGCCTAAATGCTAAACTATTTACCAAATTCATGTCTAACCTTTCCTGTCAGAAAATTGATCAAGACCTCAACAAAACAGGAAAACAAACTAAAACAACAACAACAAAAAAGCCAAACCTTGTTATTAACAATAATATATCTTTATTAATTCAACTTTGTGTCTCATGTAGGGTAGGGCTTATAAAGAAAGAGGCATCAGATAAAATAATAAAGAAACGAGGTCAACTCCTGTACATAGTAAATAAATCAACCACAAGCTGAAAAAAAAGTGCTGGTAGAATAAAGTGGAAGGCTCAAAGTTTTTTTAAAAAAAATGTTTTGAATCCTAGTCACACACAGGTGTGTGTGTCCTTCTTTGCAATAGAAATTTAAATTCAAGGAAACAAGGAAAATTTAAATTCAAGGGAATCTTGGCCCAAATTCTGGATTCTGCCTGCCTTTGTGGCAAGCATAAACCCCCGAGTTTCTGCCCGGAACACCTCATTTCTCTCTCTTTTGCAAAGCATAAGGCTTCTTTGGGATAGTTATCTCATTTATGGATACGTGCGTCTTTTCCCCTTATCAGTTCCAGGACGTAGCCAATGCTGGTAGACGTGGAGTTTGGAGAAGATAGGAGAATTCTGTTTATCTCTCTCTCTCCCTCTCCCTCCCTTTCTTTCTTTTTAAAAAATCACCTCATAGGGATGTGCACAAATATTTATAACATTCGTATTTGTATGAATTCAGACCTTTGTACACAAATCAAATGTTACAGTATTTGTACATTAACATTCATAGGAACATTCGTACAAATAGTTCAGACATTTAACTGGTGATATGTATCATATGCGTATCGATACATATGTGTTTGTATAAGATACATTTCTGATACGTATCCAGGATCCGTATCGGATACATATGCATTCATATCAGACATTTGTACAAATTTGTACGGATACATTTGTGTCGAATAGAATCCTACCACATTCGAAGTGGACCTATTTGAAGTAATGTGGATTTTCTAACATTCAATTCATTGCAAATTGAATGATCAAAAACCCATTTGTGCAGATCCCTATCACCTTCCTGATCTTTTCTGGAATGGAAGAAGAGCTCTACCTACGTTGTTCTTAAGAATTTTTGATCCTGTGCTTTGCAACTTGGATTTGGAACATAATTATATTCTTGTAGCGAAAAAAAAAAGAGAGAGAGAGAGAGAGAGATCTCACTGCAAGTATCAACATCAAACAGCTGCCCACAAGACTACATTGGATGGTGCTCAGCCCAGTAGTTCAGAGTTGGCTGCAGTGTGTGTTTTCTTGGCAGAGAAGTAGTTTGCCATTGGCTACTTCTGAGAAGAGGCTGGGGATCGAACCAGCAACCCTCTGATTTCCAGGCTACAGCCCCTCCTATATACAATGATTGCTTCACCTATTCTAATCAGTGGCAGTACAGCCTTTTCATTGTGTCTCCCTACATCTCACCAGCCATAAGAGACACCAGTCACTAATGATTGCCATAAACAGAGAGGATATTTTCAATAATGCTTGCACAGTGGGGGAAATTTGTTCATCTTTAGTGCAAGTAGCTGAATATTTTCCATCCACATGTTACACACAAGTCCTAGAACTAAATTGTATTATAAAAACCTGACTACCATAATAAGATGCTATAATGGTACTTTGTTATATTCAATCTATGTGTAATTCCCTGTTTGAAAGAAGATTCTACTTTCCACATTTACTTAACTATAACTTAGGGATTGTGAAATACAGGATATTTAAGCTTATTCCTCTGATAGGAGTACATGGCACCCCTGCGTGCTTGAAAAATTCAGTTTCACAGAGCGGTGCCCACTGGGCAAACTAGGAGTAGGCAGAGGGAACACTAGGTGGAGTGGCTTCATGGAACAAAATTCAGACTGCAATTTGCAAGCATAGGCTTGCAAACAGGTTAGCTTTCTGTGGAGTGTTAGTGCACAGGGGAAACTGAACGGGAAACCGGGATATGCTAAATTCAATTCACATTCACAGATGATCCGGATTGAAATGAAAAAAAAAATGACTGAAACAGAATGAATTGTTTGCAAAAATGAATAATTCAATCAAACATTCATCTTTCACTGTGGTTTTGGTCATGGGAAAAGGCTTATTTTCAGAATGGAAAATAGGTTGGTATTTATCTTTGTGGAAAAAGTGTAAAAAAAATGAATGCCAAGAGTCAGGTGTTTAAAATTAAAATCAAATGATTCAACAATGAAACACATTAATGGGTTTTTAAGTCTGACAGCAAAGTAAACATGCTTTTTTGGGGGGAAAGTAGGCCAAATTCTGGACTTTTAAATATGATGAAACCTTCTCCACTTTGATCTTATGAGCAGTCCACCTCTGCACAACCATTGTTATTAAGATCTATTGCTTGACTTTTGTTAAAAAAAATTCAGCAAGATTTACAGTAAAAATACTTCAATAACCCTCCCCGCTCCCAGCATCCTCCATTTTATTCCACCACCTAGATCAGGAGTCCCCAATCTTTTTTGCACCAGGAACCGGCTTCCTTTTCCATGGCAGGGCAGACCTAGATCATAATCTGCGCACTTCTACCATTTACAGGCTCTTTGGATACAGAATAGCAGTCATCAGATGGGGCAGGATGAAGAGCAGGGGTAGTTGTCTGGATTTTGAGGTTCTTTTCAACAGTACCAATCTGTATGGGTTCAGTGTAGCAGAGCAGACAACAACAGGGTGAAAGAAAAGAAGCCAAAATTGGTGAAAAGGCCAGAGGTCCCACTGTGAGGGTTAACTTTCCCTTCCACGTTGGAATTAACCTTTCCTCCCACGTTACGTTCTGGTTTTGATGGGTCATTGGATAAGATAGTTGTGGCATTTCTCACGACACCCTCTTCCACAGTCCGGGGCTCAGCTCCAGGCACAGCTATCAAATTTGGGGCTGGCCGGCCTTGAGACCCAGGGCGCTTGCATGGAACCTTGTTCTTGGGTTTGGAGGAGGGCCCATTTCCCAGTCCTGGTCCTCCAGGACTGCTGGTGCTGCTAGGTGTATTGGCAGAAGCTCCAGCAGGGGTACCTGGCTCTACCTTGCCTTCAACAACAAAGGTGTTATTATCTTTGGATATAACGTACGGGATAGGAAGGATGGTGTTGGCCAGTTCATCTAAATAAGAGTTACTGCTGTCTTGCCCTGGCTGGGAAGCGGTTCCATCTGGAGTATGACTTGTGGAACTTCCATCTGCAATGAAATTTTCAGCATTAGTACTGTGACCGGTATGGGTATGTTCTGTGTTGGTGTGCCCTGCAGTGGTTCCATGTCCATTGTGACTAGCGTCAGTGCTTCCTGGGGTTGCATTTTCATGAAAGATCACATTAGGGTTTCTAGATGCAGAACCATCATGGTTGCTCTCTTTGGGGGTTGTGAAGCTTTCCCCACGACTGGTGTCCTCATCTTCAGCCTCACATTCTTCATATTCTGATACATCACTGCCGTCATGGCTATTGGAAGTTGCCAGAACTTCTTTGTGGTTGGTGGTATCTGTTGAGGAAGAAGTGGTACCAGCAGTGGAGGTGCTGTTCTTCTTGGGAACAACAATAGGTACCAGCACAACAACATTGCCATGATTGCCAGAAGAAGTGGTACTGGGCTCGGAATCATTATTGGCCAGGTTTGTGGTAGTCAAGGAACCACCTGTAGCTGTGTGCTCTGTGGCCCCTGTAGAGGAGTCACCATGGCTGTCAGAAGGTGTGCCAGATGGATCGCTCCCATCCACATGTTCATTCACTGTTTCTGAGTGGTCATGATGAGGGGAAGGGGATGTATTGTCTCTGGCAATGAAATTCTCCCCATCTTCTTTCTCATTAATGGTGTGGCTTATTTCCTTATTTGCATGGCTTCCAGGAGGCACAACCAACATACTATCATCTACTTCCTCATTGCTGTAGACGCAGTCAGGGTCTGATGTGCCATCATCTGAGGGGACCGTAGGGCACTCTAATTCTTCCGAGGAGTCGGTAGTGTTATCAGGGGCATTGGTTTCTTTCACCACCCCATCCACAATGCGATCATTGCACAGGTTGCCTTGGCAGCATATGATGTCAGTATTATCCAGCTCTTGCACCAATGACAACAGAGAGCTTTGGCACATGGCTGGGGATGCGCATCCTTTGAATGTCATAAGCCCAGAATTCTTACCAGCTGCAGATGGAGAACAGAAGAACGCAAGGGGGGGCGGGCTGTTAGTCAAATAGTCCATTGACAAGTCCCCGGAGCCATCCAGAGTGGGTCACCCATGACACACCTCTCCTTTATACCTGCGATCTGTCACTCACCTTTACGGCTGCTGCCAATCCCCTCCAAGCACATAGTATGGATGCCTGTGCATTTCACAGTGGAAATTGCTTTGCTGGAGCACCCACTTCCAGACCCATCTTCATCCACACAGCTGAAGCATTCTAGGCCATTGGTTGCCTGGCTTAGGACGTGGAGATCTGGAAGGGAAGAATGAGGTAAGAGAGACACCCTGGAGACATTTCTGCATCACAATAGATGGCATCTAAATGCAGCTTGCTGGAAATAGTAGGGGACTCCAACCCAACAATCCTGCCATAGGCCACACAAATAGGAGATCCTCATGATCATGTGCATGTATAAGTGATAACTTGATACTCCTCCAGATTAAAATAAATAAGCTTCCAGAAGTGGAAGGTGAAGTGAAGGGCATCAAACAGTCTTTTAAAAATGGGGTTTTTTTTGACATTCAATTCTTAACTAATTGATTGTTAGTAAAACCCCTTCGAATGTAGTAGGATTTTATTCGATATGAATGTATTCATACATATTCAAACTAGTATCCGATATGAACAAATACATACTGGATGTGTATCTTGTAACAAATCTGCTCTGAAAGCATCTGATTTGACCTGAATCCATTCTTAATCTGCTCCCAATCCATGTCGAAAGCAATCTGGATCCGTTGCAGACATCCCAGTTTGCCAAATGCCTGAACTATTCTTACAAATGTCCGACATGTGCGAATATTGTAATATTCAGTTTGTGTATGAATGTCTGAATACGTACGAATAACTAATCTCACGAATATTCATGCATATCCCTACTGATGATGGACTGGAGGCTGGTGGCAATTCTAAGTAAGCCCAGGTAAAAACTGACCCTGTAGACCATACCAGATTATTAGTCTTGACATATGATTGGCGAAGAAAGAGTAGTCTAGAATATTGAGGCAATAGTCCAAAACTTCAGTATCCAGTGAAAATGAAACCAATATATTGGATATAGAGAGATGGGTAAAAGCTCTGGCAAGCATTTCCTTCTCTGCTAGATGGCGCTAAACCCAAGCACTGGCAAACAATGCATTTTAATGTGGCTAATCTGGCTTGGAGGCTGAACAACCCTATTAACTGACTCAAGTAATGCAGAATGGGTCATGTGTCAGTGTTTCATTTTACTGTTATCTAGCCCTGGCAAGAAAGGCTTTCCAGTGCTTCCTCGTCCTTGCTCCCATTTTTGTATTGGTTACAATTTTGTAGGGCTCTATTAGACATGAAGCTTTATATGGGGTGGTTCAGGAAGGAAGAGAGCTATCTCTTTCCTCCACCTCATTAAACTTTTTAAAAGGCACGATAGAAAAGAATATAATGCATTTAGAGTAGGAACATGCACGCATTTTTTTCACGTTTGATCCATATCGAATGGAATGCAAGAAAATTTGTATTCATTCAAATAGATCCTTCTCTAATGTTGTAGGATTCGAATGTGATACAAATGTTTGATGCAAATCCAATTCAAATCCCTGCTATGAATCACCTACGAATCGCCTATGTATTCACTCTGAAAGTGCCAAATTTGCTCTTGATCCACTTTGAATCCACTCTGAATCTGCTTTGGATCCACTTTGGATCTGTTGCAGATGTGGCCGGGCAGCCGTTTTCCTGCCTCCCCGGGTTCACAAATGTAACAAAACTTTCTTCGAATGGATAGCTTTGTACAGACGATTTGTATTTGAATGTCAGTCTTTGAATGCCTGAATTGGGATAAATTTGCACAAACTTTGAATGTGGCAAACATCCCTAATTTACAGCTTTCAAAGTGACTATTCGTTTCTGGAAGAGGACAGGTCTTATCCAGTGAAACTCTTTGGCTTTCTAGAGAAAGACAAAGGAGCAAGAATGGGTAGATGTTCCTTCAAAGGTATTTATTGGCAGCCTAGACTCGTTTTCAAAACTGGGGACTGGGCAGACTTGCAAACTGGGACAAAGTGTCCTTGTCAGAGGTGCGCAAAGGGCTGTTTCAACACCCTTGAAGAAACTCTGTGATGCCATCAGAGAAAGCAGTTACTGCAGTTATGACATGATCGCAAACCACAAGAAAGCCACAAGGGAAGATCACAACCCGCACACTCCTATCGGAGACCTTGCATCCGAACCTGGCGGTTACCTGGTGTAAAGGTGTTGCACAAGGGTGTGCTGCAGCAGTTGGCATGGATGGTGCGGGTCCCAGAGTGGAAGCTCAAGGTTTCATCACAGCGAGGGAGGCTGGTGCAGCCTTTTATCTTCACATTTGAATACAGACCTGCAAGCCATTGGAATGATGAAGGGAGGCGCATCTTCACATTGCATTGCAACATCCACCCTCTCCACTGTTGCCAACCACCTACTCTCCAATTTGGTGTCAGGAGATGAGAAAGGGTTAACGTGTCCATGCTGTCAACCAAACTCCTGTTTCAAGAATGGTCAAAGGACCTTTCTGCTGTTGCTGGTAGACCGGACCAAGACCTGGTCTATGTGCCTCCTTTCTGCACACTGCTACAGTCTAAGGAAAATCATACCCACTCCTAGTATGCCCCATATGCTCAGGACTGAATGTGGTCCAGACAAGGGCAATCAAAATGGCACCCCAGTCTGGGTTTACCAATGGATCTCTTTTTTAGGGGGTGATATATCACATTCATTTCAGCAGTGCAACAAGGCACACGAAAGATATAGGTCCCCCAGTAACTCCAGAAGTCCTCTACAACAGTTCCAAAGCTAGTACAACTTTCAGTGGCTGGTGGAGACCAGACCATCCCAAGGTGAGCAATCTGACCCAGTTCTAGACTGGAATACCAGAGGTAAGTGCAGAAATGACAAAAGCTTCCTTCCTTCTAGGCCCTGTGCTTGGTGGTACCTCAGTCTGAACCTGTGATGGACCCAGTTTCTCTCCCTTTCTCCAGCTAGGTGCATCCCATTTTGTTCCACTTTCTTGGAAACCTCTCAGTCTACTTTTCCAGCTTACCCAGTTTTCCAGTAACATCCAGGTCCACACATTGGTCTTCTGCCCCGACACAGGTGATCTGAGTGCGGGCAGCTTCAGGGCACCAGGCACCATGGTTAGCACAGGTGTGGCAACGCATGTGATTAGCTGGGGCTGGATGGGACACTAGGAGAAGACAGATGGAATCCATATTGTTAGACAGAGAGAACGCACTGATATGGTAAAGAGGGAGAAAGAAATCTGCAACATACGAACAATCAGTAAAGCTTCCAGAAGTGTTTTTGAGTTTAGGAGGGAATATGCAGCTCAAGAAAGCCAGAGCATGGCTGGCTTTAATTTCATGCCATATTTCTTTATTTGCTTGGACCAGAATGCATTGCTATGGTCAGTGGAGCCTTTGCCCTCCCACTTATCTTGTGAGCCAGTTTGGGCTAGTGGTTAAGGAGACAGACTCTTATCTGGGAATGCCAGGTTTGATTCCGCACTCCTCCATGAAGCCAGCTGGGTGACTATGGGCTAGTCACAGCTCTCTTTCTAAGCTTTCACAGCCCCACCCACCTCACAGGGTGTTCTGTTGTGGGGAGAAGAATAGAAGGCTTTGTCAGCTGCTTTGAGTCCCCTTAAATGGGTGAGAAAAGTGGAGTAGAAAAGCCACTTCTTCCCCTTCCCCTTCCCCTTCCCCTTCTCCTTCTCAACAGTACTCAGAAGGGATGGAAGGGTTTTCAGTCCAAGGTGTTAAGTATGGGATGCATTTTGGCCTTGTGCAAAGTTTGATCAGCCTTTAAATGTGACAAATATCCAGCAAATGTGCAGCCACCTTTGGTACAAGAAATGCATAATTGTACCACACTGAATGTGGGAAAGCAGAGCACTATACAATCACATTAAGGGAACTGGAAGAGATAGCTGGTCTCCTTATCAGCAAGTTTTCTGACTGACTGCAGCAAATTTCATCAAGCCAGTTGTCATTTTCAACCAAGCCTTGAGCCACTGTGTATGAGCAAAATTAGTACCCAGTTTGCATTAAACTTCCTTGAGAAAGGTCCGCCAGCCTGATTGCAACACATCTGTCCCCAACACAACTGATCATCTGCCTTCCAACCCGAACTGAAATTTTCCACCAACAGCCACAGGACTTACTGAAGTACGTTTCGTTGTTGCAATTGTCATGAGGACAATAACGTGCCTGATATGAAAGAGACATGAGGTGTGAGTTCAGGGAAACCGATTCATGTGGATACAGTTGTCGGGCACAGCCTTTCCTTACAGACTGGAATTCCAGAAAGGCTGGGAAGAGAGAGAGAGAGAATGTATAGTTAGTATAGTAATCTGCCAACTACAGAAATCTCAGGGTGTTTGCGCACTTCTTAGCATATCCAGATCACAAAGTGTACAAGCTAGACTACCAAGTGGTAAATCAGACCATAAAGGTATGCGGACATGGTGTGATTTGCCACCAGGGAGGGGGGCATTTTGGTGGGGTACCTGTTGCACTGACAAAATGGATCCCCTAAGGTCAACTCCAAAGCTTAGTCTGAAGTTGGAGCTGGTGAGGGGAATGGCCCAGAACAGCCATCCCAGTGTGGGCAGCCTTGTTCCAGGTCATGTTGGACTCTTCCAACACGTGAGCCAGTTTGGTCTAGTGGTTATGGAGCTGGACTCTTATCTTGGAATACTGGGTTTGATTCCGCCCTCCCCCATGAAGCCACTTGGGTGACTTTGGGCTAGTCACAGCTCTCTTCTGAGCTCTCACAGCCCCACCTACCTCACAGGGTGTTCTGTTGTGGGGAGAAGAATAGAAAGCTTTTTCAGCTTAAATGGGTGAGAAAAGCGGGGTAGAAAAGCCAACTCTTCTTCCAGCAGTGGATCACTCCAGTGAACTGCTCCAGGATTCGTAAGGGCAGAAGCTAACTCAGCTCACAAACTACAGATACCTTGAACTATTTGTGCCCTCTAGGGGGCATGCACAAATGCAATTTTCAACATTTAATTCAATTCAAATTGAATATTTGGATATCTGAACTCGTACAAATAGAGAAAAACAAATGTATGGACGTTCGAACTGATTAAAATACATTTGTATCTATTTGTATGAATATCCGATACACATCCAATGATATAATCTCAAAACATTCATTTTTGTTCAAATACTAAAAACCAAATGTCTGGACACTTGATTCAAGTTTGAATGTCCAAATTCATCTGATACCTGAACACCTTCCAAAATAAGTAGGAAGCCTCTCTGAAGGACAACCTGGCTGCTAGTACTTTTTAGTATTTTGACATCTTTGCTCACATGGAATGGTGATGAAAGTCGAGGTGATAGGCACCCTCTACTGGGCAAGTTTAAAAAACCAGCAGTCCTTGATCTGTTCCTTGCCTCGCCTTTGGTTTTATTCCTCACCAAGTCTAATATAAGGAAATATGCGCAGCCTGAAGCTAGTGCACTTTTTTTTTATGATTCATGCATCTGTTGGGTTGCTATTCTGGACTGGATCTTCTCTGTGGTACGAATACAGCTGCTGCTGCTTCCCATTTAATGATTTTCAGAGATGAAAATACAACTCTCTGGCATTTTTGTTTTGTATCTCAATCTATATGGGGGGCAGGAGGAGTGGCCCTTTGGAGGCCAAGTATGTTAGGGTTAGGAATATTTGTGCTTTAGGCCGCACCCAGATGTCACTTACTTATTTCACCATACCTGAAGATTCCAGAATAAAACACGGATATTGTGAAATATCTATGCTCTCAGTTGCACCCAGTTGTCACTTACTTATTCTGCCATATCTGGATTTTCCGGAATAAAACCCAGATATTGTGGAATATCTATGCTTTAGGTTGCCCCTAAATGTCACTTATCTATTCTGCTATATTTGGATATTCCAGAATAAAGCATGGGTATTCTGAAATATCTGTGTTTTAGGCTGCATCCAGATGTCACTTACTTACACCACTATATTTATCTATTCCCTAATATTCATGCTTTATTTGTGAATATTGAAATATAGTGAAATAAGTAAGTCACATCTGGATGCACCCTATGAGAACAGGGAGGCAGTGGACACCTGAAACCCTCAGTGCAGACGATACTTACAGACATAAGCTTTTCGGATTGAGGTTGTGCAGCTGGCGTGTGGGTCTTCACATGTGACGTTCTCACCAATGCAGTCATACTCTCCATGGCAAGTGTTGCACTGCAGGCAGAAAGCTGAAAGACGACACGGAGAAGTCAGTCGGACCTCAGACTCTGTTTCCACTTCCAGGTGGAGGTGGCTTGACAGTGACTAGGCAGAGAAGGTGCCATTTTGGAGCAAAGAGGTGACCTCTTAGAATCATAGAATCATAGAATGGTAGAGTTGGAGGGGACCTCCTGGGTCATCGAGTCCAACCCCCTGCTCAAGGCAGGATCTCCTAAACCATCTCAGACAGATGGCTGTCCAGTCTCTGCTTGAAGACCTCCATCGAAGGGGAACCAACCACCTCCCGTGGCAGCCTGTTCCACTGGTTGATCACTCTTACTGTTAGAAATTTTATAGAAATTTCTGTGGTACCTCTGTGTTTTAATGTTTTAATGATGTTAAATGATGTTTGATTTTAGATGTTGTTACCCATACGGCGGTGATGGCCAACCTATGACACGCGTGTCACAGGTGACACACCAAGCCTTTTTGGGTGACACACATGGTCACCCTGGCACCTGGGCGTGTAGTGCTTGCTTGTTCTTGAAGTGTACGAAATACCAACTTTCAACTGAATATTAGCAAATGAAATTCAGCAACAAAAGTCACTAATGTAAAGAGTTATTTGTTTTTGCTTTTAATAAAATATTACTAGAGCTACAAAATTCACAAAATTATGGATATTTCTAGATGTGACACAGCACCTGAGTTAAGCTAGGTTTTCTTGCTAATCTTGACACACCGAGCTCAAAAGTTTCGCCATCACTGCCATACTGAGACCTCCAGGTATCGGGTGGGATAAAAATGTAAATAAATAAATAAAATAAAATAAAATAAAATACAAAGCCTCTCCTGAGTGGTTGTTGCCACTAAAAAAGGAGATGGAGCAACAGAAGGTGCCTTCTTCAACCAACAAGAGGACCCTGCAGGCTTGTGGCTGGGTGGGGGGCAGATGGGGGGCAGCCCCCCAAATTCTTTTTGCCCTGCTCAAAATTTTAAATTTTTAATCTACTAAATGTGACAGCCCCCCAGATCCCCCCCCCCAATATATGGAGCTGGCTATGTCCAGGCACCCTGGAAGAGTAAGTGGAGATGAGGTCCCAGGTTCCCTCAGTTTTCCACATAGATGGATTTCTATTATTTTAATTCTCTATAAACAACTTCAGCTATCTCTCTTCCAACTCCAGAAGGCATGGTTGAGAAAAACTGCATCTGTTGGATATCTGCCTGTGACACAGCCATGGATCAGGATGGTGCAAGAAGTTAAGCCTCTAGGACTACAAATATCTAGGGGCACTAATATCATTCCAGCACTCCGGTTTTGTGCAATTGGTTTCACTTGCCTGCCATTGAAACAGGTGGATAAGCACAGCAGGTAATACTGTGGGTTTGCCCAATGCAAGATAGTGCCTGCATATGCAAGTTTCCTATTGCAGAGCAGCAGTGCTTGCAACATGGGAAAGAAATCTCCTTCATCTCTCTCTCACCACAGGACCAAATCATGAACTCTGGATTGAACACCCAAGGTTAATACACTATCATGCATCACATTTGGGGGAGTATCGCTAGGGGAAGGTGATGGTGAAGATACTGCATGCAGGCAATTCTAGATTCTGCACCCAAGTTCACCATGTAAGACTCAGAGAGACCGCTGCCTTTCCGAACTTACCTGTGAACCATTCTAGCAGGGGGTCTACACCAGAGTGGTATACGGAAGGCACAAAACTGTGCCACCAAAATGGGTCCCAAGGCTAGGAACTTTAGACGGTTTGGCTCCAAAGATCACACTCTCTTCTGAGCCAGAGCACTTGCACATGGGCTCTCTGAATTTTGGAACATAATCTAGAATAGGTCCCAGTGCAGAAAGGGCCAATGGGAGTTCAGAACTGAGGCCGTAGCTCTGCAGGGTCCAATAGATCAACTCAGAGGACCTTCTGAAATATATCATCAATAGTACAGACTGGTCTACTGGGAGGGCATGTCTCCCACTAGGCATTTGGGTCCACATCAGATGAAATGTTCGAATGCACTACGCTATGGCACAAAAACGGCACTGCAGTCCACTTCCAGAACAGACCACTTCTAAGCAGACCATAAAGCATTTTTAGCAGGCATATCACACCTGACACCATTTTGCTGGGCACCCAGAAATAATGCTGGAAGTTCACTGCTTCTAGGCACCTGATCAAAGCAGCCACAGTGGCAGCCTGGCCCATTAAGGACATAAGATCATAAGGGAAGTCTTGCTGGATCAGGCCACAGCCCATCTAGCCCAGCATCCTGTCTTACACAGTGGCCCACCAATGGCTTCTATGCATCTCAAGCAAAAAACAAAGGCAAAACCTTCACCTGCTCTTGACTCCATACAAATGGTTTTTAGAGGCATCCTGCCTGCCTCTCCAACCCAGAGGCAATACCTAGTAGGTATACATTCTAGTAGTCCTTGATGCTTAAAGCCACTGAGACTGGTTGCTAAACGACATTGGGATAGCTGCCACATTGGAGGAAGCTGTTTGAATTTCTTACATGCTATGGATTCTATCTACCCTTCTTGCTATTAACCCAACTTGCTTATTATCCAAGCTGGTGTTCAAAGTTCCTGGAGTAAAGTAGCCCAGGGATCGAAAGAGTAATTTGCTAATTAATGCCTTTCCATAATGAGGCATCTTGTAAATTCCACATCCTCTCCGGAGGCAGCCAGGATAGCATGTAGTTTGTTCTTGTTACATCAGAGCAAGCCAGTCTCAGGGTGGAGATGCCCCATGCTGTCATTCAGCTCAGGTACATGTAAACATGGGAGGAATCCAGGACAAACTAGGATATATTGTTCAGGTGGCATCTGCACATAGTGTGTATATGTGTATGTTTATAAAGTAACTCAAAAGCACCTTAGAAGTACTAGTTAGGGCTGTGCACAAATATTTGGTATTTGAAATTCGGTCAAATGCATCTGAATTTCGACATTCAAATTTGAATCGCATGTCTCATTTCAAATTTTAGATCAATTTGTTTGAATTATCCAGACATTCGCATGTGTAGAGGCTTATACACGATGCGTACTTGCAGATTCGCATCTTTCCTGCATCTGTACAAATTTGTACGGATCCGTACAGGATGAAAATGGATTGCATATGGGATAACTACATTTATGGACATGTACGGAGACAGGAAAGTTGCATATGGGCATCTACAAACGTTGTCGGCATTTGTAAGTACAAATTCAAATAGAAAATTCAAACGAATAGATTCAAATTTGCTTCATTTAAATCCAATTTGGTTAAATCTGAATTTTAAAGATTCAAATCGAATTGAATTTTCAGATATTTGAATCGAATCCTGAAAATTGCATTCGTGCACCCCCTCCAAGTACTAGCATCCACATACTGGTGCCTTAATCCACATTCAAAGCTAGAAAATGCACCGGCAAAACGCATTTTCTGTTCTTTAATGTGAATTAGAGGTGGAGAGGGAATCCTCACATTTCCATGTTCGTCCCACTGAGCTCCTTGCTTCATAGTATGTAGACAGTAATAGGTTATTCACTTTTGAAGGAATCTGGTTTGGGGAGTTTAAGCTTGGTATTAGATTATCTTTTAATGGTAACCTGCTCTAGGATTTCCAGGTGAAGGGTGGAGTATAATCTTAAGAATCAACCAGCCAATTCAAGTCTAGAATTCTGCTCCTTTCCCTCTGGTAAAACATCACAGACTTCATGATAGAACAGCAGCCTTAACACTTTTCTCACCCTCCAGATAACCCACAAAAACACACTTATGGAGAGCTGAGCTGAAAAACAATCCAAGCTCTCTAGAAAGCCACAGTTCAGAATTTAGCACTGCCAACTCATTCTTGGCCTGACCTTGAGCAAAGTTATTTCCTCTTGTCCTTGGCTGCCAAGCAAAACAAAAAATGCTAGCAAAATAAGCCAGGATTTCTATTCTAAAGATACTGTATGTAGAAATAATCAACACATCTTTCTATGGCTAGAATCCGGGGGGGGGGGATGAAACAAAACCCCTTTTATATTAGAATACAAGAACCTAAGAGGAGCTCTGCTGGATCAGACCGTAGCCCATCTAGTCCAGCTTCCTGTCGCACACAATGGACCATCTCATGCAGAAGATAAAGGCAAAACCTTCACCTGCTCTTGACTTCCTGCAAATAGCTTTTAGAGGCATCCTGCCTGTTTCTCCAATCTGGAGGCAGTGCCTGGTCATCTATTCTCGTAGCCACTGACACACCTGACCTCCATGAATTAAGAGGAGCCATTCTGAGTCAAACCACAGCCCATCTAGTCCAGCATCCCATCTCACACAGTGGCCTACCAATTGCTTCTGGGCATCTCAAGCAGAAGACAGAGGCAAAACCTCTACTACATGCTCTTGACTCCCTGCAAATGGCTTTTAAAGGCATCCTGCCTGCTTCCCCATCCTGAAGGAAAGCACCTTAAGGCATCCATTCTAGTAGCCATTAATCCACCTGTCTTCAGTGAATTCCAAGCTGCGAATAGATTTTTTCCTAAAAGGACACCCCAGAAACAAGATCTGTAGATGGATCTCAGTTGAAAAAAATAATGAAATTCTTCTTAGCATAGCTTTTAATATCTACCCACCCTAGTAGATAATGTCTATAAAATGTAGATAGCTCCAGAGTAATTAATGAATTAATTGCAACAATAACTACATTTTATAGGGGGGGGGGTTTCCTCCAAAACTCTAACCAGACTATAACTTCTAGAATTCCATTAAAAGCAACATTTGCCTATTGGGGTGGATTCCCACTGTGGCTAAAAGCAAATGGGAATTCCTAACAAAAGACAGATTTTCCTGAATTCTCAATATTCCCGACTGAAAAATGCAAAGCACATTTCAAAGGAAAAGCAAAGCGAAACGCAAAGCGAAGCAAAAAGAGTGCAATGAAAGCAAAAGACCAAGGCAAAGCAAGTTTGGATTTCCACCTTATCTAGAAGGAATTAACACCTTGTCAGGTAACAAACAACAGCTATACTAAAATCATTTTCTATTTTGAGATAATATCTACAGTCCCCAGGTCTCTGAGGAGGGCAAATCTTTCAATTGTGGCATGCGGCACCTATTTTTTCAAAATAATATTAATGATCATGAGGATGAGGACGCGCTGTTAATCCATTGTTTCTATGGTTACCTTGGCTGAAGAGCACCGATAGCAGTAAAAGCGCTAAATGTCTGGCCATCTTGGAACACCTGTAGGTGTGTGTATCCTTTTGCCCCAGTCTATCGGGCAGCTGCCTGGCACAGCCTTTAATAACCTTCTAACTAAGCATCCACCCCCAAATTGCCTCCTCTGAAGGATCCAGCCCTAAACAAAGCTGCATCTTTCAGCTTCAATTGGTCCCCAGGTGGGGCTCCACCTTTTTTTTTTCCAGATGGGTGGAAAGGGACAATGGTAATTAAGGCTTCCAGGCAGGTGATCCCAAAACTGTGGCACAAGAGCACACGTTGGACAGGCTGGGAACCACCCGGTATCAACGTGAGTCATTTGTAGCTGGGATTTCAGTGTGAGATGCTTAGAGCTTCCCAGAGAATGGGCAAGAAGGTGGATGTGTCAGGCCTCAGGAATCCAAGCCATCTGGTTGGGATGGAGAAACAGGAGGGAAGGTGGAAAAGGGAGACAGAGATGAAAAGAGAGGGAGAGAAATCCAGGATGTCTCCAGATGTCTCCAAAACTGGGATTCTCCTGGGACTATATTATTATTATTAGGCCCTAAATGACTTGGACCCCAGATATCTAAAGGAACACCTTCTTCCATATTGACCTGCCCAGGCCTTAAGATCAGTAGAGGAGGCCCTCCTGGTTGTACCACAGAGCCCTCAGTAACAAAAGGCGTGGGCACCCCAGATAGGGCCTTCTTAGTGATGGCTCCCAGATTATGGAATAGTCTCCCCCTGTGAGGTGCATTAGGTATCTTCAATTTATATGTTCAAGGGTGCAATTTTCAACATTTGATTAAAATCAAATATTCGAATGTCCAAATGCATACGAAGAAAAAACTAATGTATTAAAATTTGAACCCATTTGAATACATTTGTATCTATTCATATGAATATTTGATAGGAATTTGATGATACAAATGTTGACAATATTTGCATGCATCCGTATGCATCCCGTTTTCATCCCATATGTATCCAAACAGATGTGTACAGATATGAAAAAGATGCATATGTATCTGTACACATAGGAATATCTGAATGATTCTGATGAATGATTCAAAATATTTGTTCAAACAAATGTCTGGACATTAGATCCAAACTCGAATGTCCAAATTTGGCCGAATTTGATTGAATAACAAATATTTCAAATATTCTTGCACATCCCTATTCAACAGAGCTGTGAAGATGCACCTTTTTGCCCTGGCCTTTGGCTAAATAAGGAAACAGCTCATCCTCCTCACTTTAAGGTACTGTATCGTTTCAGTATGTTCACTCTGATATTTGGTTTTTGATTTTGTACCCTGCCCTGAGACCTCTGGGTATAGGGCAGGATAAAAATGCAAAATAAATTTTAGAAAATAAAAATGCCACACATATCCATTGCATTCCCAACATGGGGTGCCTCCGGATAGCACCTACCTGTCTGGATGATTCCACCCATGAAGATGTGTTGTGTGCAAGCAGGTTCTTCAGTGTCATGTAATACCTGAAAGTGAACAATCGTGGCTTCCTGCACTTGCGCAGGGGCCACTGCTTGCCTGGTTTTGGCTCCGTGCAGGTGTGATGGTCATTTCCAGACCCGTAAGCCCATATTGTTATTTGGGGGGGGGGGACTTTCAGTAGGACTTCGTTTATCCCAAATAGCAATAATGTGAGATTCTGCCCCCTTTTTTGTGGGGCTGTGTTAGGATTGCTACAGGTACATGTGGCAATCCCATTGTAGCCCCAGAATTATCCCACGTTTTAAGCCCAGTCTGCACAGGGCCATTGACGTGAGTTAGTTGATCAAAAATCCAATATATCAGTGTTGCAGGAAATCTGGCAAGAATGCTGTTTTTCATCTAATACCAATCACAGCCTTCACTTCCAGCCTGCTCCAAAATACCTAGATGCCAGGTATACCTGGGCAGGTGCTTTGCTTGGAACAGGAACAGTAATGCTAGGAACCGGCAAAAGCAGGTAAGAACCCAGGATTGTCTCCTGCCATCTGTTAGAGGGCAATGAAAGGCAATTGCAAGTTCTGAAGACGATCCCACAATTATTTCCCGCTGTCAAAAGAGAAAGGAAAGAGAGGACAGGAAAGGAATTTTCCAGATCATCAGAAAATATGTGCAGAGCATTTAAATCACACCTTTAAGAGGAAAGCAAGGAGTCAGACAGTATATATTATTTCTGTTTCCACACCCTGGCCTCTCACTTCTTCGGTGCCTTCACAACAGCCTTGCAGAGTATATTAAGAGATAAACAATTCCCCCTGATTGCCTAGTGAATTTGGATGCAGGTCTCTCCATGTTTACTCTGATTTTCTAATCACTGCACCACATTCTCCCAGCGAGGTCCTGGTGGCTTAGTATCTACTTTACCGACCAGGGATACAACCCACAGTTCTCCTTAGATCCCAGTGCAAAACTGGAAATTAGGTTTTGCCTTAACCTTTTATCTTATTCCCAGAAGGCTGTGTGGTCTAGTGGTTGTGTGGTCTCATGCGCATCCTCTGCCCTTGGTCCTGGAATTGGGCAGGGTGTGGTTCCCTAAAGCAAGAGTGAGAACTGAGAGACCTGTGTTCCCTTGGCATTCGGTTGGGATGTTTCTGGTTCTGGTATGAGTCTATTTTCAGCTTGGACTGGGTGTGTCTGCCCTTCCCTGCCCCTGTGGGAGATAAACAGGCACATCATGGGATCCAAGGCGTTGCCAAGTGAAGGTTCCAACTGACTGTAGAACAGTTCAAGGCACATGGCAAGGAGGGTGAGGACCAAACCAGGAGGTAGGGAACATTTGTGTTTCGACAATAAAAACTTGTGATGGTGATTAAGGCAATACTCCATGTTGGGAGACAAACAGGCATTCCAATTTTCTTGTAGTTCCCTCTTCCTGATCCAGGTAAGACTCCTGCACCTTTATTGATAGCAGTTATGCCTCCCTCACAGCATTTTCTGGGTGCAATCAGACAGGGCTTTTTTCAACCACCTCTTTTAGATCCAAAAACACCAAGACATCCACCTTGGTTGCTATTGACACATCTATCCTTCATGCATTTGTCCAACAAGGTGAAAAAAATACTTCCCTTCGTTGGTCCTAACTCTCCTGCCCATCAGTTTCATAGGGTGTCCAGCAAGGTTGCAAGGCAGGTAACAATAAAATCAATATCAAACCATAATTAAAAATAAAACAACAGTGTCTGAAAGTGAGGGAAAATGTTCCTTCAGCTAAGAAATAGTATCGTGGCCTGTTTCTTCAAAACACACATTGTCCTGTGCTGGGTTGGACAGCTGTTGGCCTAGACTGGGAGATGGTGATCTAACCCAAGACTGTCCACACTGAACCCAACTTTGGAGGTAGGAAATGAAAGTTCCCAGGAGTCTCCAAAGTTTGCCATCCAGGGTCTTTTTTAGCCGGTCAGCTAGAAACCACTTCCTTCCACTTGAACAAAGAGCTCAGTCTTTGCAGGATTATTAGCTCAGCATTGCTGTGTTTGCTCAGCAGCTGAAACTGGGAAGATGGCAAGGCTCTTCTGCAAATCCTAAAACAACAAGTTTAAACTCTGTCTTCATGCTTTAACTGCTTCCACATGTGGCATTGGCCAAGACTCAGATGTTTTTATGAGAATCATCTGAGGTGGAAATAGCCCTTGTAATTGTCAGGTTGCTAATAAAATAAAATAAAATAAAATAAAATAAAATAAAATAAAATAAAAT
>MTQE01003491.1:7829575-7857191 GCA_014337955.1 Aspidoscelis marmoratus
GGTTTTATTTTAAATATTTTTGTCTTTTAAATATGCTGTTACCTGCCCTGTTTTTATATATATATAAAAAACAGTATAAAACAATAATATGTGCAGTAGGGGAAAACTCATTGAATTCATATTCAGTGTTGGCTGCATTTGCAGATTGATATTTGAATGCAAAGCAAATGTTTCTACAGATATGTTTGCAGCTTCGTTATATTTTTTGAATGTGGAGAGGATGGAAAGCGGCTGCCCATTCACATCTGCAGTGGATCCAGAGCGGATTTGAAGTGGATTCAGAGCAGATTTGATGTGTTCAGGGCAGATCTGTAGGGGATTTGTAGGTGCAACTGGCAGCAGGGATTTGAATTGGATTTGAATGTTGGTATCAAATTCAAATCCTGCCACATTCAAAGGGGCTCTGTTCGAACAAGTGTGCATTTCCTTGCATTCAGTTTGATTTGAATTGAAAACACACAAAAAAAATTAATGCACATCCCCACTTGAGTTAGTCCCCACAACACATCTCAAAGTCGACTTGTAGCCTCTTCAGAGATGCTTTTCTTTCACAGGCGGGAAATAAGATTTAAAAGCCAAGGGATGAATGCATATTACCAATTTGTGTACATGGTCACAATGTTTGCTTCTTCTTCTTTAGTGTATGTTTTAATATTTTTATAATGAGTGTATTTATTATTAATTAATTAATTAATAAATATTGATGAATTGATGAAAAACAGCTAGAAAAACCAGATATGAAGACCTGAAAACAGAACTGCAGTGACTCTGGCATAAACCAGCAAAGGTGGTCCCAGTGGCTTTTGGTACATGGGGGGCAGCGCTGAAAGGCCTTAGTGGGCACTTGAAAAGCATTGGCATCCACAAAGTATCCACCTGCCAACTACAGAAAGCCACTTTGCTCCGATCTGCTTGTATCATTCGCCGATACATCACTCAGTCCTAGGCGCTTCGGAAGGGCCCGACTAGAAGAAGAAGAAGAAGAGTTGGCTTTTCTACCCTGGTTTTCTCACCTATTTAAGGGGACTCAAAGCAGCTGACAAAGCTTTCTATTCTTCCCCCCACAACAGACACCCTGTGAGGTAGGTGGGGCTGTGAGAGCTCAGAAGAGAGCTGTGACTAGCCCAAGGTCACCCAGCTGGGTTCATGGGGGAAGGGCGGAATCGAACCTGGTATTCCCAAATCAGAGTCCGGCTCCCTAACCACTAAACCAAACTGGCTCACAAGCTGACTAGTGATAACAATGACCAAAACCAGCATAAATATCTCTGTGTTACTGTTGCTATATGTCAATAATAATAATAATAATAATAATAATAATAATAATAAAGGCGTGAATTCAGCCTTTGTGCTTCTCTGTGATTAACAGATAAATATACAGTGGTTTGAGCGACATTACTGAAAGGAAGAGGAGGAAGACGCCATTTGTCTTGGACTTGTAGGACCACTGCTGCTTTTGCCGAATAATTTATTCTCCTCTTCCTTTTTGCCATCTTGCCTCAAAGGCAACCTTCCTTCCTTCCTTCCTTTTTTCTTTTTTTTTGTGTGTGTGTTGGAAATCCTGAAATCAAATTTAGATCTTACATATCCAAACAAAGGACTTCCTTCTGCAATTTCCTCTGGACCAGGCCAAAACCAGGCAGCGAGCAGGGTGTGTCCAACACTTTTGAAGCAATCTCCAAGTTGCTAGATTTTGCTGAGCAGAAATTAAGGTTGAGTCTCATAAATCGCTAATTGTTTTTTATGGATATTGTTTTTGCTGTTCCGTAATCCAACTCCTGGTTGATTGTATCTCAAACCTATGATGCCGTCTGTAAATGGGTCTACCTGGTCCTTTTAGGATTCCCGCAAATTGTGTGTTTATGGTTCCAGTGCCATAATATGGCAGCAAGTTTAGGGGCAGCTGCCAGTCTCTCTGTCACTCTCTCACGCCCCCTAGAGGTTGGATAGAAGGTTGCAAGGAACTCTCAGAATCGTGGAGGATTGTTCTATTAAGTTTGCCATAAAAGCACACTGCATTCCAAGATGCAGCCAGGGTACAGATGCGGACAGGCAATGTGAATTAGCGGGGAGCAAATTGCTTCACTTTACCGTTACATGGAGTGAGTGTTTTCCTTAAAGCGCCCGCCCTTTCTTACCTGGATCCAGAAGGTTCAAACCTATGCAGGCAGGGCGACAAGAAAAGCAGACGAGGCGCCGGCTAAGTGGGAAGGGCAGCTCCAAATTTGATTGGCTGCCTCAGCCCATGTGATGCCACGTGCTGACTCATCTCTCGCAGCTCTGACAGGGGAAGCTATGGAGCTGCCTTTCCAGTCGGGACCCAGGTTGTCGCTGCACTGTAAATATGCTGCACTTTCACATTTAACTGTGGATTTATTCCGCTAGTCTGGAAGCAGCCAGAGTTGATATTAAGCATCAGAAGCAGAAATAAGGAAGCAATGAGCGATGACAGATGCACCAGTAGAAGAGGCGGCAATTATTTTTAAAAGCAATGCACGCATTAAGTTTGGTTGACTTCTTAAAAAGCCAGTCCACGCCAAGTGCTATTTAATTGGGCATGATAAAAACAGGAAGACGGTTGAATGGCATTTGATCTTGTAGGAGAGGTGATAAAGGAAACCCTGCTGGATCCGGCCCATGATCCACCTAGATCAACATCCTATTTCCTTCCTCTGGCCAAATAAGATGTTTTTAGCAGGCTTCCTGAACCCTAGCAGGCAGCTGGAATCCAGAGAAGGTTCAGTGCTCCAGAAGTCTCTTTAACTGGCCTGCTAGCTCAGGCACATTCAAGACTACTGGAAAGCGACTTCTCAAGGAAGATTTAATTTGCTTTTCTGAACTTTGAACTGGGTTGGACCAGATGATCCTTTGGAGCCCTTTAAACCACAATGCTATGATTGTTTTAGCTGGCTGGCAAGCTTGAATTGCACCCTGTGCATGCTTTTGCTGTCAGGTTGCATCGCATGGAGACCCCAGCTTGCTACTTTCTCCACCAAATGCCTCCCTTCAACCTAGCTGTTCCCCGATTCTTTGTCAAATCAGACAAGGGGAAGTATTCCTTCACCCAGAGGGTCATCGGTCTATGGAATTTGGTGCCAGAAGAGGTTGTGACAGCAACCAGCCTAGAGGTCTTTAAGGAGGGTTAGACAAATTCACAGGTGTACCAATGGCTACTAGAATGGATGCCCAGGTACATCCTCCAGGCTGGGGGAGACAAGCAGGAGACCTTTAAAGAGCAGGTGAAGGTTTTGCCTTTATCTTCTGCTTGAGACAAAGGTAACTGGAAATGGGATGCTGGCCTGGATGAGCTGTGGTCCGATCCAGCAAGGCTCCTCTTATGTCTTTGCTTTTGTGACTGTCAGAGCTGATTTCTGTTCACTGCATGGACCGTCCGTGAAATTCCTTTAGCAAACACAGAACAGAGGTTTGCCTTTACCTTTTTTTCCCTTAGGCCAGACATTGGACCCGGAGTCATCTGTAGAAGGATGATAAACACATTGCCTGCTGCTTATGACAAATCTTTTAATATGTCAGCCGTGGGTGTTCATAATAGGAAGGTAATCATGCAAAAAAAAAAAAAAAACAATAAAATACACGGGCATGTTTAGTGTGGAATGCTGCCAAAACAAACAAAGGAAGCCATAGGTACAGGGACTGCCCCTGTGACTCCTCCTATTCTAGTGTGGCAGGAAATAGATAAAGGGGCTGTGATGGTTCGTGGAAAAATAATAATAAAAAAATCCAGTATCTTTCCTTTATCATCTAATTACTATTCTTGCAGGTGATATTTTCACTCGCTTATCCGTTCGGTATGATCAGATCTTTGGTTTGTGCTGGGCTTGTTTTTGTGCACATATGTTTTTACTTCCATGCGTTTTTTTTCCTAATTTTTTTTTTTTAAATGTTATAGAAGTCACTATAGAGTTTGCAAAATCATGTGCATTGAATTCAGTTGTGGGCCAAAACTGACGATTCTCCCAGCTCTGTATCAGGAATGACAGTTCTTATTGTGGTATTTCCAGCACAGTTCCAGGGTATTTCGGAGATAACTCAATACATTGCTATTATGGGGGAAATGGCAAGGGTTTCTGGTTTCCTGTAACAATTCCCCCTACCTTTGATGCCTGCAGGTAGTTTCTGAGATGAGCCCACTTTGTGCTATTAAGATACCAGTCAAGGGCATGAAAAATAACAAAAGGATGTGGACCGGTTTCCAGTGTCACAAAGCGAACCAATTTTGGAAGCTGCCAGTTTGGTCTAGCGGTTAGGGAGCCGGACTCTTAGCTGGGAATACCGGGTTTGATTCCAACATCCCCCATGAAGCCAGCTGGGTGTCCTTGGGCTAGTCACAGCTCTCTTCTGAGCTCTCACAGCCCCACCTACCTCACAGGGTGTTCTGTTGCGGGGAGAAGAATAGAAAAGTTTTGTCAGCCGCTTTGAGTCCCCTTAAATGGGTGAGAAAAGCGGGGTAGAAAAGCCAACTATTCTTCTTCTTCTTCTTCTTCTTCCTCACAGTTAGTTATTATTTGAGTATCTTACTATCCTAACTTGTTCAATGGGAATATCCTGTCTCTGCCCACTTTAAGGACACTGTAATTGTTTTAATATATACTGTTGTTGTTTTAATATATGTTTAATTTTAAATGTCACTACCCACCCTGAGACCTTTGAGTATAGGGTGGGATAACAGTGCAAATAAATCTTTAGATCCCACATTGCTTCTTCCTGACTGGATGCAACCTCTGGATTACACAGGAAACTATGTGTGGAGTCGAGGTGAAAAACCTGTGGTTTAGTCACCTACACCTTCCAAAAGCTAGAATGATCAATGGGCAAAGACTGTAGTGGTAGTGGCTAGAGCAGAAGTTGAGCTACAGCACAAAAATCCCTAGGTCTGAATCCCCAATTGGTTGTGAAAGGTCACTGGGTGATTTTGGGCCAGTCACCATGGTTTGGTCCAACCTACCTCACAAAGTTGTTTAGATAAAATAAAGGGAAGGAGAATAGTGTGTACTAGGGGTGTGCACAAATGCAATTTTTGGGATTCGATTCCATTCAAACGAAATACCTGAAAATTCAGTTTGATTCGAATCGTTAAAATCTGAATTAAACCAAATTCGATTCAAATTAAGCAAACTTGAATCTATTCGTTCAAATTTTCTATTTGAATTTTCACTTATGAATGTCAAAAACATTTTTATGTGCCCATACGCATCATTATGCATCCCGTACACATCTGTACGCATCTGTACATGTCCATATGTATCCCGTAGTTATCCCGTATGCAACCCATTTTCATCCTGTACAGATTCATACAAATGTGTACAGATGTGGGAAAGATGCGGACCTGCAAGTACACATCGTGTACGAACCCATACACAGGCGAATGTCCAGATAATTCAAATGAATTGATCTGAAATTCGTTTGAATTTTTAAATTCAAATTTATGGACATTTGACTTGAATTAGAATGTCAACATTCAGATGAAGTTGATCAAATTTTGAAAACTTTTGAATATTCATGCATACCTCTAGTGTGTACTACTTTGGATCCTTTGTAGAAAAGCAAGGTATAAATGCCATTAAATAAATACTGATATCCAAAGGGCCATAGGTTGGTAAGTCCTCATACAGAGCATTGCATTGCAACTATTCCTAATGTTTTCCAGAGTGAAGGCAATGGTAACTCAGAGGGGAGAATTTATTACTTAGTTTGAGGATCCTATCAGGAAGGTGGAACTGTATCCAACAACACAATTTAAACACAGCTTGAGATGTGGTAAATACCAGGCTGAGATATGAAATAAGTACATCATTCTATAACCTGTGCAAACCTACCCAGGGGTCATGACTAAATGGCACATGGGTCCAATGAGATCCCAGATGGCAGCCATGCAACATGCTGATTGGCTGAAGTGGCACCGCGCCCCTCTGTGAAATGCCAGTGGGAGGTGATGTGGGAAGGGAATGTCCCATTTTCTTTCCAGCCCAGCCTGCCAGGTGTATGCAAGGCACACAGCCAGGGTCAAGAAAGTGAGGCTTCAATGGGAGCCAGTAGCTGCCAGGCCCTGCTTGAGTCAGAATACTGAGAACTCCCATTCACTTAAAAAATAAACCTAACCAGTCTCCAAGACAACACTTTGGTTGTGATCCCACTTGACTTTTTAAAAGCAGAATTAACAAAAAACATATGTGAAGGCGCGTTCTGCCCGTTCCCATGTTTTTTGTGGTTAATTCTGCTTTTAAAAAGTCAAGCACAGCAGCATCGGTGGCAGCCGAAAGGGAGGGAGGGCAGGCAGGCAGGGCTTGCTTGCTTGCTTGCTCACTCGCCACTCGGCGTTCCTCCTCCCCATGTCCTGAGAGCGCTGCGGCAGCTGCTGGCCAATCGGGCAGCTGGGTAGTTGGGCAAGCAGCCAGGCAGGTGAGCGAGGAGGAGGTGGCACAGCTTTAAAGGGCAGCCGAGCAGATGAGCCAGCAGCTGGGCGGGTGGGTGGGGCAGCGATCACAGCCTAAAGGGCAGCCAAGTGGGCTAGCAGGCAGGATACTGCGAGTGTACCATTCCCCAAGGAAAAATAAATCGCGTTAGCAACAAAAACAGGAGCAACAGTTGTCTAAACAAATGGTTTTTTTTAATGCATTTTTTTTTATTTACTCCTCTGAAAGTGTGGGAAGCCAATTTTTAATGCGGACAAAGAATGTTCAAAATATTTTCAATGCACAATAAAGCCCCAGTGGGAATGTGACCTTTGTGTATCAGTGGTGAATCAATGGCTCCTAGAATGGATGCCCAGGGGCTGAATCCAGGGAGGGGGTCGAGGCCTGGTAAAAGTTTTGCCTTTGGGTCTTCTGCTTGAGATGCCCAAAAGCAACTGGGGGACCATTGTGCAAGACACGCTGCTAGACTAAATGGGTTGTGTCCTGTGGCTTGATCCAGCTGGGCTCTTCTTAACTCATGGAGGACAGGTGTTCCACTACTAGGCTGGAGAGGCAGGCAGGATGCCTCTAAAAGCCATTTGCAGGGCTCGAGAGCAAGGGAAGGTTTTCCTTCATTTTCGGTTTCAGGTGCCCATAAGCAAATGGTGAGCCACTATGTGAGATGAGATGCAGGATTTGATGGGCTGTGGCCTAATCCAGCAGGGCTCCTCTTACGTTTTAAGCCTCCTCTCCACAGGATGCAAGGTGAGAAACCAAGTTCTTATCTCTTTCAGCGATCTCCATTTGGTAAAGCCACAGACATCTGTTCAACCCATAGGCGTCTGTTCCAGAAGCCACTGATGACGCCTGTCCTCCATGGACTACCTTCTGGTAGGCCTCAGTGGGCCAATTGCATAAGCTGCTTGCCAGGCATGCAGGTAGGTGTGAGCTTGCTTTCCCTGCCTGGCAGAACAAGACAAGAGGCAGTGCCAGCCTGAAAATGAGACGAAGCCGCCCTGTGGGTTACAACCTCATTTGCCAACTGCAATCTGACCAGTCCTGCTACCTGGAGTGCTGATCTCCTAAGCTACCTGCTCTGCATAGGACTTCCCAGCTTCACTTCTTCCTAAGACTTTTTTGCCTCATTTCTCAGCTTCACTCCTTTCTTCCCAGAAGCCCCTTCTTTGACCATTCTGGCTCTGTTGACCATCTAAGCAACCATCCAAGGATTGCATTGTGTGGGTCTCAAAGCAACCCTGGAGTAAAGGGCTCATTACATCACCTACTACCAGTTCCCCTCCTTAACTGGTGCCAGCCGTAGAGTGAGTCACCCTATAGCTGTGGGTTCTGTAATTTAATAAGAGAATGCTGCTAGTCTTTTCCTGGAGTCACCTATTGACTCACACAAATCTCTTCCGCTGTTATGACTATCATCGTTATCTGTTTACACAGGAGATTGGCACCGTGACATTGGGGCACACCAGCTTCAGCTGCAACAAGTTATTTCCACCCAAGACGTCATTCGCAGGACCCGCAAGGTTGTCCACGCCACTGGTGGCTGGGACACATGAATGCTGGGAGTTGTGGTCCACCTGAGTTTCCCAAAGTCAAGTCATTCCTAGGCCCTTCAAAAAGCAGATTTGCACAGATTTGGGAAACATCTGGGGCAAAGAAACTGAGTTCACCATTAATACACAAAGGCCATGTTCCCACTGGGGCTTTATTGTGCATTAAAAACATTTTGAAAATTCTTTGTCCACATTAAACATTGGCTTCCCACACTTTCAGAGTAGTAAATTGGAAAAAAAATGAGGGCACAAGAAATGGCAGAAGTCACCATCTTGCACCTAGACCTTTTTGGTTTACTCACTCCATTTTTGTTGATATGAGGGGGCCTATTGAATGCCACCACCCCATACCTGGCTATAAAGTCCTTTTTCAGATTTGCTTCAGCAAACTTTGTAGTCTGATCCATTGGTACCATAATTCCTGAAAGGTACTCATGGAGGACAGGGGTACCAATGGTTACTAGAATAGATGCCCGGGTACATCTTCCAGGCTAGGGAGACCGGCAGGAGGCCTCTTAAGGCCATTTGCAGGGAGCCAAGAGCAGGTGAGGGTTTTGCTTTGGTCTTCTGCTTGGGGTGCCCAGAAGCAACTGGTGGGCCACTATGTGAGACGGAATGATGGTCTGTGGCCCCATCCAGCAGGGGTCTTATGTTCTTATATGCAGTCCTTAACTCCCAGAAGACCAACCCTACAGTTCCACAGACATTCAGAAGTAAATGTTTCTATACCCAACAAACAGCTTCCCACATTTTTGAATCTACCCATTGGCTGTGAACTACACTGCTCTAGAAAGCCAAGCAAAATGCTTTGGAAGAGAAAGAAAGTGTCAAGGGCAGGATATATCATTTAAACTTTGTAATTGCTCACTCCTGAGTTAAATAGTATACACTTAATCACACAATGGGGCAGCTGAGGTCTCGTTTGCATTATCATTCATCCTAACTAGGGGTGTGTACAAATGCAATTTTCAACATTTGATTTGACCTGAATATTCAAATTGGTAGGTATAAAGAAAAATGAATGTCCGGACATTCAACCCAATACAAATACATTCGTATCTATCCGTTTGAATATTTGCTACATATCCAATGATACGAATCTCATATGTATTTGCAGGTATCCCATTTTTATCCCATGTGTATGCTGTTTTCATCCCAGACGGATCTATACGGATGCCTATGTATCCGTACCCATATGAATGTCCAAATTATTAGTAAGAATGACTCAAAATATTTGTATTTGTACCAATGTTAAAAAAAAAACAATGTCTGGACACTCAATTCGTATACGAATGTGCAAATTTGTCCAAATTCATCCAAATAATGAATATTTCAAATACTTGTGCACTTCCCTTATCCTAACAAAGCAACTGAAGGATGTCAGCCATCTATTAAGCCTTAAAGGAATCCAAGGGCTCTCTGGAACATGGTAGCGCCAGAGGTCATGGCCACATGCCAACGGATCCCAAATCCTCCATTGTTCAAGAGTAAGTTCAGCAGTTAAGATGAGAAAATGTAGCAGGCCTTTATTTAGAATGTGGGCAGGGGAGTTGCTTGTGTTTTTGAACAAGTATTTTCCCCTTGATGTAATTAAAACCTGAGCACAGAAAGCAACATCCATACATTAACATTCATATGAAGCGTTCAAAAATTCATGAAACCAGGGAAGAGGGAAAGTGGCTGTACCAGTCACACCTGTCATGGATCCAGAGTGCATTCGACCTAGATCAAGAGTGGATTAAAAGTGGATTCGGGTTGCATTTGATGCTTTCAGAGCGGCTGTTACAGGATAACTATCAGATATATATGCATTCATGTCGGATACGTATCTGAAACATATTCGTTCATATCAGATATTGGTACAAATTTGTACGAATACATTCATATCAAGTAGAAGCCTACATTAGGTGATCTATTTGAACGAATGTGTTTTCTAACATTCAGTTCATTACAAATCAAATGCCAAAAAATTCATTCATGCCACCCTCAGCAAACTTTTCCATTGCCTTGAAGCATATTCATAGAATGCATCGAGAGTGGAAAGGGACCAGGGTGCCCAGTAGCCATTTTATAGGCGTTCCTCGCATCTCAGCCTCAGGTACCCTTTCCACAGCCTGGGCTTGTGAGCCCCTCTTCCCAATACTTGGTGGGTAATGCATGTTCACTGCCCCAGATAAAGAGAGAAGAGTCACTGCTCATCCATGTTCTCTTGGCTCAAGTTCAGCCTTGCTTGCTCGCATTCCTTTTGGACTGTTTCCTTTAGTTCCGGTATAGACTCAGCAATAAATCGCCAGGCTGTGGGAATGGTTATCTCAGTAATGGTACTTCTAGAAAGGCCTTAAGCAATGATGGGGGTGTGGAAAAGCTTGCAGGGAGCCCTTGGACTCTCTCCAGGCCTGTGTATTCTGTCTTCTGTTATCAACAATAAATGGAGAAATTTGCTGTGAATGACCTCTGGTCTTCTGATGGACTTCTCTGGGCTATGGGCGGCAATTCTGACAGAACATGAACAAGGGAAGTTCTCTCTGGACTTCCCTGCTCTAGTGTGCTCCTACTTTGGTGAGCAGAATAGCCAACTTCCAGGGTCACCACCTGTGCCTGCTAAAAGGACCCTGAATCAAGAATCAGGTACACAGAAAAACTGTGACCTTCAAACTGGTAACAACCAGAACCAATTGGAAACCAGACTGGTTTGTGATCTGAAGGACCAAGCAGTACAGGAAACTTTCAGATCAATTTCTATGAATGGCAAGTCTTTGACACGAAATATTCGGAATTGCTTCCAATGCTTAAAATCTTAGGGAAATGTTAAATCCATGGACACACAATTACTCTTAATATAATAAAACAACAAAAACCCCAATGGGTGCTGCAATGATGTTTGTGGGGGTTATGTGCTCCATTGATGTTGAGGGCTATGTTGATGGTGGGAAAAAAGGTGTGGCTCATTGAGGTTGCGATACCAGGAGGCATCAGGATTGACAATAAACGGAGAAAGTAACAAAATACGAGGATTTGAAGATCGAAATCCAAAGACTCTGGCACAAGCCAGCTGTGGTGGTCCCAGTGATAGGCACACCGAGTGCCATTTCAAGACACCTTGGACGGGCACTTAAAACAGCTCAACACTGACAAGATCGCCATCTGCCAACTGCAAAAGGCCACCTGTCTGGGCTCTGCCCATATTATCTGCCGATACATAAGATCATCCTAGAAACTTGGCAAGATTCCAATATGTTATGAAGTATCATAGTCGACATTGTTTGACAAACAACACTACAAGACTACACCAACCATCATCATAATAATCCAGAGGTCAGGATTGTGGAAAATTAAAGTGTGGATTGCTTGCATTGCCATCCCAGCAGAATCAAGGAGAAGCAACTAGAGAAAATGATGGGGTATGAATATCTGAAGATTGAACTTCAACGGCTCTGGTATAAACTGGCAGCGGTGGCCCCAGTGGTGATCAGCACACTGGATGTTGTACCTAAAGAATTTGGCACCTGAAAACAATTGGTTCGGTTCTGCATGCATTATGCGCAAATACATCACGCAGTCCTAGGTGTTTGGGAAGCACCTGACACACAATTTAACATAAAAGTGAGCATCGTAATCTTAGTTTGCTGTGTATTACTGCTGTATAAATAAATAAATAATAATAATCACACTGACACAAGGCTAATAGGATGAGAAGTGCAATAATTTATTGGTAAGCCCCACAACGGATGGTAACGTGGCAGCAAGGAAACATGCCCAACTCCCAGGACAGAGGAGGAAGAGATGGGGGTCAGGAGAGGAACACCTGAAGCAGGAAACCTGAGTGGTGCAGACACTGATGAGGCGGGCAGAGCAGACACACAAAACCGAAGGAAGTGCAGGACAGCTTGGGTTCCCTCCCCCGTTCCTCCTCACACCATGCGCCGTCTCGACGGGAGCGCCTCAATCCACCTCTTCGATGGTGGGGCCTGAAGAGCCGCCGCCTGCTCCCCCAGCCCCTGGGAAGCCCCCAGGCATCCCGCCCGGCATGCCTCCGGCTCCCTGGTACAGCTTGGTGATGATGGGATTGCAGACGTTTTGCAGCTCCTTCTGCTGGTGTTCATATTCGTCTTTTTCGGCCATCTGAAGAAAAGGGAGGGAAAGGAGAGGATACTGAGTGCGGCGCAAGCTTTCGCAACAGGTCTGCCCATCCCGGGACAAGTGCCAGCATTATTTTGTCCCTGGACCCAAGGGTGGAGGGAAGAGGTCCTTGTTTTAAACGGCAATGTTCCTAAATGTGGCATCTTCCATAGTGACTCACCATGGCTTAAGATCTGTAGGGAAGGCCCTCCTGGTTACACCACCAACCCTCAGCAGCAAGAGGGATGGACACCTGGGATAGGGCCTTCTTAGTGATGGCTCTCACGTTATGGAATAGTATCTTCTTCCCCTCCCTCCCAAGGTGCATCAGTCACCTTCACTTCACACAGGAGGGCAGCAAAGATCCACCTCTTTGGCCAGTCCTTTGGGCTAAATAAGTAAACAGTTTTCCTCCCTCCATTCAGGCACTGTTAACAGTTGCAGTATGTTCATTTTTACATTTGGATTCTAATATAATCTGTCCTGAGACTTTTGTGTATAGGAAAAATGCCAATAAATAAGGGTCCCCTACCCCCCCCCCCAAAAAAAGGCTATGGATGCAAATTTTGATGTTAACTGAGAAATAAATCAGGGTTGGTCTTGCCTCCATGCGCAGGCATTGAAAAAAAATCTCCAGAATTACTCAGGAAAATACCAGGGCTGCATCCAGACACGTTTATACTGGGCAGCGGAATGCGCAGTCATGATCGAGCATCACACACAATGATCGGTGGATCGTTGTGGCATTGGATTATCCGATCAGGCCTGCACACTCGCAAAGTATAAACAAAATCCCAAGTTTCCTTCAGTGAAAGCAGAAGAGCGAGAAAATCAAAGACGAGGACAGGAAGAGCAGCTCAAATCTGATTGGCTACCTCAACCCACATGACACCATGCCCCTCCTTAGCTCTCACAGCTCCATTAGGGGAAGCTTACGGAACTGCCTTTTGAGTCACAATAACTGGATATCGCTGCGCAGTTTAAGTACCCTGCGCTTTTATGTTTAACTGTGGATTTATTCCGCACATCTGGAGACAGGCCAGGTTAGAAAGGTCTTGGCTGAACCTTGCTTTCCTTCACAATGCCTGTCCCTGGGGATAACTGGTAACCTGGCACTATGCAGCTGTTTTGGATGCCAGTAAGATACATTAGCACAGGGGTGAGAAGAATGTAGTCTCAGGAATGGCAAAAGCTGAACAGCACTGGAAAGCGAAGTAGATTTCTCAGCCAAGCTTCAGAAAGCAAGGCGAATGCCCAACTTTCCACCTAGTTTAATACTTTTGACACTCCAACTGCCCCCTAGAGAAAGAGGAAAAAACTACCACATGGCATACAAAATCCAGCACCAGAAATCTAGTGGTAATAAAAGGGGCAATGTTGCTTCAACCTATGAGAAATTCATTTTTCCCCCTAAGAGAAGACATTTTCACCAAACTTGGTCTACAAAACCTGGGCTTGAGGCCATTCCTAAATCCTCCTGGAACACTAAGCAAAACCTTATCCAGACCTTTATGGCTTAGCCCAAAACTACCCACTTATTACCCAGGAAAACAGCTGTGGCATGCAATTAGAACATTACTAGCACCATCAACAGCTGCACAAGGTATTATTCTGGACCAGAGCTAGAGAGGTCCAAGCAAACTGAAGACCACACAGTTTCTGCTTTGACTGTGAAGGCCTTTGACAGTATCATTTCCGTTGAGAAATTTAGGACATTTCCTCCCTGGGCTACCATGCACAGCTTCTGATGCCTAAAGTGTTTACTCTCCGCTGTGGCGAAGAGGGGGGAATCTTCACTATTTGGGACTCCCCTTAAAGGAAACCGAGCCCAGAACCAATACTTTTTAAAATGGTTTTGCACCCACAAAACGGTGAAGTTTGAGGGGCACAGAAAAAGTTTCTAAGGCACAATCCAACTGGCCTCCTTTCGAGTTTTCAGAGACAGGGAAGCTTTAAAACCAGCTCTGCCTTGTCTGCACTTGTCCATGCTCACCTGGTTCCTGTCCAGCCAGGAAATGACTTCGTTACATTTGTCCAGAATTTTCTGCTTATCCTCTGGGGAAAGTTTGTCCTTCAGCTTCTCATCCTCAGCAGTGCTCTTCATGTTGAAGGCCAGAGATTCGAGAGAGTTCTTGGCCGCAATCTTTTCTCTCTGGACTTCATCCTCAGCTTTGTACTGCTCTGCCTCCTGGACCATACGCTCAATCTCTTCCTTGCTAAGGCGGCCTGCAGCAGAAAGCAGAAGGAAGAAGCTAGTTGCATGAGTGAGAAGGGCAGACTAGAAGGGCAGCAGCCATAACGGAGTCCATATGTGGTAAGAAAAAATAAATGCAGAATATACCTCATGTGGAGATTAATAAAATTCCAAATCCCATAATCTACCTGCATTCTCCAAGACTCCGAGAACACAGACACGCCCACCATTAAACCTCACTGCTCACCGGAGATTTACCAAGAGGAAAGCTCAAAATACCATTGCAGATTGGTGCAAAACCGTGTGAGATTTTACAGGAATAAAATTATCCAAGTGTGGGAACATGAAATAATGCGTGAACTAAAACTGTGTGTTCAGTTTGCCGTTGAACCATACCACCATTTTCTTTGGTTTGACAATAAACCAGTTAATTGAAGAGTATCTGGATTCAATTCTGAACTGGTTTGAAAAACCTGGGCTTGAGGCCATTCCTCAAGATTGAGGCCAAGATTTTCTTTTTCCATTTTTAAAAAAGTCTTTTTTCAAGGATAAAATCACAACAAATGAGAAATGTTTGATCAAACAGTTCACAAGTCAAAGCCTGTACTGATTGATCAAATTTTTTGCCTATCTGAACAACAGAATATTGGTTCAATGCAAAACTACAAAACAGTTCAGCACATCTCTAGTGGAGACACCACCAAAAAGGCCTTGCTTTTTAACCACACTGCAGGATTCATGGTCAATTACTTGAAGATTTAGCCATTCTTGATAGACACACAGTGCTCTGAACGTCAGGACCAGAGCTCTTGACCCGAGCCTAGAAAGTTATAGGTAGCCAGGCCTGCCCATAACAATTAACTTATAAGGCCCTAAATGACTTGGGATGCAAATATCTGAAGGAACGTCTACTCCCACATCAACCTGCTTGTGCCTTAAAATTGGGAGGGGAAGCCCTCCTGGTTGTCCCGTCAGCCTCAACAGCAAAAGGGGTGGGCACTTTGGAGAGAGCCTTCTCAGTGATGGCCCCTGGGTTATGGAATAGTCTCCCCCTTGAGGTGTGTCTATCTCCTTCACTGTACACGTTTAGGAAGGCAGTGAAGACGCACCTCTTTGCCCTGGCCTTTAGCTCAATGGGGACACACTTTTCTCTCCACTGGCAGGTGCTGTTATTGTTTTAAATGATGTTTATTTTTGATGTTGTTACCTACCTGGAGCTCTCCGGGGATAGGGTGGGATAAAAATGTAAGTAAATAATGGCTGTCACCTGAAGTTATGAGCTGACAAGCCTCATCAGTCTTCAGCCATGCCTGGTTGGTGGTCAAGCATGCTGACCTCCACGATCAAGAACTCCCCAGCCCAGTTCTAAACGCGCAGACAGGTTGAGATATGGACACAAGGCAGGTCTGTCCTCAGCCCACTCACCTTTGTCATTGGTGATGGTGATTTTGTTCTCCTTTCCGGTGCTCTTGTCCACTGCAGACACATTGAGGATCCCATTGGCATCTATGTCAAAGGTCACTTCGATCTGGGGGACGCCCCGAGGAGCCGGAGGGATCCCGGTCAGCTCAAACTTGCCCAGCAAATTGTTGTCTTTGGTCATTGCTCGTTCCCCTTCATACACCTGTGGGCAGGGGAAGAAGGATGCGGCCAGGTTAGAAGAACTGAACTTCAAGGGCTCCTTCCTTTCTGACATCAAATGCACCTGTGGCCAGGCAAGAAACTTGAGGCCCATCCCACCTTATACGTTCCACGGGCTTCCCATGAATTTAGGGTCATTTGAGCAAAAAGCATTCAAAGAAAGGGATCCACACCCTTGCCCTAATAGATCTTCTTATGCAATTTAAACCGTTTATTTATATACTTTTTAAAGGTCCCACGGTGGGATACAGCAATAAAAATAAAACATGAAGTAGATACATTAAAGAACACCAGGGCAAGGAAAACAAGCGTGCCTCCAGACTTCCTGAACCTATGAAGTGAAGGAGCCTGGCACACCTTAGGAGAGAGATTATTCCATTATCTGGGGGTCACCACTAAGAAGGCCCTGTTCCAGGTCCCCACCCTTTTAATTACTTAAAGTAGCAATACAACCAGGAGGGCCTCTCTTGCCAGTCTTAAGTCGTTCTAACTCCTGTTGTAACTTCATTACTTGCCTTGCTTTATTAACCTTTCATCATACTTCTGTTATTATGGCACTGTAAATTGAAACTGACTATAAACAGGAAGAGGTAAAACAAACAAACATGCGCTTCTTGTACATTACGCTGGCATCCTGCTAGCATGGTTCACACTAAATTGGAGCACATCTTAAAATTCTTGCTAACCCTAAACGGAAATCTCGTATTTGCCACCAGTGAAGAGCAGATTTTTGGAAGCCGAACTACTCTGAAGAAGACAAGCTGGCTTTTCTACCCCGCTGTTCTCACCCATTCAAGGGGACTCAAAGCAGCTGACCAAACTTCTGTTCTTCTCTCTACAACAGACCACCCTGTGAGGTAGGTGGGGCTGTGAGAGCTCAGAAAGAGAGCTGTGACTAGCCCAGGGCCACCCAGATGGCTACACGGAGGAGTGCAAAATCAAACCCAGTATTCCCAGATAAGAGTCCGGCTCCCTAACCACTAGCCGAAACTGGCTCAGACCCTGAGCTTCCCAGGGAAAAGGTTCCTCAGAGGGGACAGAGGTTTCAGTCAATGCTGATCGAGAACTGGGCACCAGGGCAGGAGAAGGTCCCTAGCAAACCAAGGGCTCCATTCAAATTGCTTCATACCTGAATCAGTTTGGTTCATCGCTAGTTTGTGCTCCTCTGGATCACACTGAGAAGACCAAAAGGGAAAACTCTGACACCCAGTGAGCTCCAGAGTTCCATACATTCATAACACCCTGGCAGATATCCCAGCATGCTTTGCTGGAGGACCACACCGCCCTGGCCACCTCCACTCACCTGGATCAGCACTCCCGGCTGGTTGTCCGAGTAGGTGGTGAAGGTCTGGGTCTGTTTGGTTGGGATGGTGGTGTTGCGCTTGATGAGGGCGGTCATCACCCCGCCGGCAGTCTCGATGCCCAGGGACAAGGGTGTGACGTCCAGCAGCAGCAGATCCTGCACATTCTCGGACTTGTCCCCACACAGGATGGCAGCCTGGACAGCTGGAAGCAAAAGCCACGTGGGGGTCAAAGGGTTGCTGAACCAGCTGGGAAGGGCTAACCTTTGCAAGACAGAAACCGGGGGGAACCCACAGCCTCCCTGGGATTCTTGGCCAACTCCCATGATTCTTGGACCAAAGATAAAGCTACTTGAGGAGACTCTGGGGGAACTAACTAGATGACCTGAGACTAGGGGCATGCACAAATGCAATTTTTGACATTTGGTTTTATTCAAATAGAATATTCAAATACCTGAATTTGTACAAATAAAGAAAGACAAACCGTCCTACCGTCCACTGTTGGTGCCATCAGGCCTGTCTGGAGTTTCTTGGGAGGTCTGGGACACTCAGAAAATCACATGATATCAAAACAAGATTTCCCACAATCCCATGGGATTTCACAGGATTTATGGGAAACTGAGCGCATTTTGTGTTTGAAATATCCCATTTTTCAGTAACCGTGGTGGGACCTGGAATGTATCCCCCATGGATACAGAGGTCTGAAAGTTTAGTGTCCCTCATATAACAAGGTACTTTACTTTTCTGGAAGCTACAGTATTAGGTAAGTCATTTCAGCAAACTGCTGGTTCTTCTAACTACTGTTTTACTATCATCATCCGCAACTTCTAGAACATGCTTCACTTAGCACTGCATTATACAAGGGCAATTCCTCCAGGTAACCAGAATTGCACCAAGTGAAATTTTGTTACGCAACGGACTACTGAATTGCATTCTACGCATATCCTCGTCGTCTGCTTTTTGGGGGGGGGCACATGCTATGGTGATTTTTCAGATCTATGCAAAGCCCCCTGCTGAACTCCAACCTCAATAGGATTGCTGTACCTGCTCCATAAGCTACTGCTTCATCAGGGTTGATGCTCTTGTTGAGCTCCCTGCCATTGAAGAAGTCCTGCAGAAGTTTCTGGATCTTGGGGATGCGGGTGGAGCCGCCGACCAGGACAATATCGTGCACCTGGGACTTGTCTAGCTTGGCATCACGCAAGGCCTTCTCCACGGGCTCCAGAGTACCACGGAAGAGGTCAGCGTTGAGCTCCTCAAAGCGAGCCCGGGTGATGGAGGTATAGAAGTCGATGCCCTCATAGAGGGAGTCAATCTCAATGGACGCCTGGGTGGAGGAGCTGAGGGTGCGCTTGGCCCGCTCACACGCCGTACGTAGCCGCCGTACCGCCCTCTTGTTGTCCGTGATGTCCTTCTTGTGCTTGCGCTTGAACTCGGACACAAAGTGGTTCACCATGCGGTTGTCAAAATCTTCTCCGCCCAGATGCGTGTCGCCAGCTGTGGACTTCACCTCAAAGATGCCGTCCTCGATGGTCAGAATGGAGACATCGAAAGTGCCGCCACCCAAGTCGAAGATCAGGACATTGCGCTCACCCCCCACCTGCAAAACAAGCGCAACGAATTCAGAACTGTACCCCACCCTCAGGGAACATCCAACACCTTACACTAAAAGCTACTTACGTCCTCCATGGGAAACGACTCCGAGTTACCCCTAAACATTCTAACACAATTTGCTGGAAGATCTCCGAGAAAAGTCAAAAAATCATTTTGTGAAGATACCAAGAACTTCTGGGTTCCTTGACTTTTCCCAGAAAATTCACTTTAGGCTCACTTAGGCCTCAAGCAATCCATTTTGTGAAGATACCAAAAAGTTCTGGATTCCTAGAACTCTTCTAGAAAATTCACTTTTGGCTCACTTAGGCCTCCTCCTAGAGTGAACCAGAGTCCTCACCTTTTTGTCCAAGCCATAAGCGATGGCAGCAGCTGTGGGTTCATTGATGATACGAAGTACGTTGAGGCCTGCAATGGTCCCAGCATCCTTGGTGGCCTGACGCTGAGAGTCATTGAAGTAGGCCGGAACAGTTATGACGGCATTGGCAACTGTCTGGGGGAGGGGGAAAAAAGGAGAAAGTCAAGGGGGGATTCAGCCTGTTCAGGAGAAGAGGACACCAGGTATTTATGTCTCTGCTTGTCCTGTCAGGTGTTACCTTCAGAAAAGAAAAGCACCCAGCCACCTCCATTCTGAAACCCTAAAGCGGTGATGGCCAACCTGTGACATGTGTGTGACAGGTGACACACCAAGCCCTTTTGGGTGACACACCTGGTCACCCTGGCACCTGGGCGTGTAGTGCTTGCTTGTTCTTGAAGTGTACGAAATACCAACTTTCAATTGAAGATTTAGCAACAAAAGTCACTAATGTAAAGAATTGTTTTTGTTTTTAATAAAATACATACATCAAAAATATAACTTTTTTACTAGAGCCACAAATATCACAAAATTATGGATATTTCTAGATGTGACACAGCACCTGAGTTAAGCTAGGTTCTCTTGCGAATTTTGACACACCGAACTCAAAAGGTTCGCCATCACTGCCCTAAAGGGATGATCTTTGGGACATAAGGCCAGCCCTGAAGACAGTTCTGAGTTTGGAATGCAAACCAGGGGAGGAGGGGAGGATCACATTTGCTTTGCTGTCAAATCAAACATCCTAAAATTCATTTCTGCGCAAATTAGTTAAATCAAACTGCCAGATTTGCGCATTAGCGCTCACACATTTTATGCAAAATTCTTGAGACCTTTTTTTCCCCATTGGAAAAATCTCTTCCTCCATGACCAAAACACAGCTAAATATAAATGTGCGATAGAATTATTCATATTCATGAACAGGAAGCTTTTTTTGTTCCATTTCTATCTTTTCTTTTTCTTCTTTGCACTCTTTCCCCTTTTTTATTTAAACCATATTATAAAAAGGGGGGGAATGTTCCTATGGAACATTCGGATGTTTGAACATCTGGACTTTCAACTGGGTGCGTACGTTCACAAATCTGAAATATCCGATTGAATTTGCAAACACGGTTTTGCACACGCCTACTCCAGACTGTGCGCACAATGTTGGCGTATTTGGCTGATCACTCACCTTGCCCAGGTAGGCCTCAGCTATTTCCTTCATCTTGGTGAGGACCATAGAGGAGATCTCCTCAGCGTAGAAGGTCTTTTGCTCGCCTTTGTATTCCACCTGCACTTTGGGACGTCCTCCATCATTGATCACCTGGAAGGGCCAGTGCTTCATGTCGGAGTGAACTACAGGGTCATCGTAACGGCGGCCAATAAGGCGTTTGGCATCTGGAAAGGGAAAAAGATAAGCACAAAATGATACTGATATCCTTTGAGCAGCAAATGGTCACACAGCAATACTGTTTTATACTTAGTTTATACATCTAGGTCCAATTTTGCTCCCAAGGAGTTGCAAACATGCAGACATGGCCCTCTTTTTTGCTTTATTCTGCCAATTATCTCTGAAGCTGGCAAGGCTGAGAAACCTGCCAGCAGAATACACTTGCAAAAGCCCCCTAAACCAAGTTGATTGGCAGGTATTTCATTGGAAACACTATTTCTGCCAACTTTCTGCTTTCAGGAGTTTGAAGTTCACTACATAGAACACACAAGCACCATAGACAGAAAGGGATTAAGGTAATCTACTTCACAGAGCACACTTCTGGAAAGCAGAGGATTGCCAGTTTGATCTCTGGCCTCTCCCTGGAAGTAGGCAAGAGCAAACCACTTCTCTATGTCTGCCAAGAAAACTGCCTATTGATATCCATGGAATCTGGGACTGGCTGTAGCTGAGTGGTAGAGAAGGCTTCCTGGAAAACAGCGGGTCGCCAGTTCAGTTCCCAGTTTCCTCCCAGAAATTGGCAATGACAAACCACTTCTACATCTCTGCCAAGAAAACTGCACAGAGGTGGCCATGAACCCAACCAGGAGCCAACCACAACTTGGTGGTACCAGACAACAACCACAAGACTAGGCTAGTAAAAATCCATGCAAAATACAGGGGAAACTTCTTACACAAAAGAAGAGTTGGCTTTTCTACCCCACTTTTCTCACCCATTTAAGGGGACTCAGAAGTGGCTGACAAAGCTTTCTGTTCTTCTCTCCACAACAGACCACCCTATGAGGTAGATGAAGTTGTGAGAGCTCAGAAGAGAGTTGTGACTAGCCCAAGGTCACCTAGCTGGCTTTGTGGGGGAAGGTGGAATCAAACCCGGTATTCCCACATAAGAGTCTGGCTCCCTAACCATTAGGCCAACATAGCTCACTAACAGTCCCCTCCAAACTAAAACCCCAAATGTAGCTGATGTCCCTACCTAAGAACGTAGCATGAGCCCTGCGGGATCAGGCCGTGGCCTATCCAGTCCAGCATCCTGTCGCCACAGTGGCCCACCAACCATGCATGGGCAACTCAAGCAGAATACAAGGGCAAAACCTTCACGCACACTCAAATCTCTTCGAAGAGGCCCAATGCCTGCTCCCCTTCCTGGTTCTTACCAAAGACGGTGTTGGTAGGATTCATGGCCACTTGGTTCTTGGCAGCATCCCCAATAAGGCGCTCTGTATCCGTGAAGGCCACGTAGCTGGGGGTGGTACGGTTCCCTTGGTCGTTGGCGATGATTTCCACCTTGCCATGTTGGAAGACCCCTACGCAAGAGTAGGTGGTCCCCAGGTCAATACCGACTGCTGGACCCTTGGACATTTTCACTGCAAGAGAATGCACAAAAAGCGTCAGCTAATCATAGGTACACCCATTTCCCCTGTCCACAACTCAACCAACCACGCTTCATTTGCAGAGGTGTTCCACCTTGGGTCCTACTCAGATCAGTCTTTTCTCAGCCGTACTTAAGTGTTTTGCAGGGCAAATCAGCTTCCAATCAGGAATTATAATGCATTATAGCGATGCTGCTGCGAATTTACTTAATGCTGATAAATCAGCATTCCGTGTGCAATACAAGAAAATCTGAAGTTTCCCGCCAGTCTGGACAGGATAGCGAGAACTGCCAGTGAGAACAAAGAGGGCAGCTTATCTGTGATTGGCTGCCTCGTCCCATGTGACCACGCACCCCAACTAAGATCTTGCAGTTTCTTCCTTGGAAGCTACAGAGGCTGCATTTAGTGAAGATTCGCAGCAGCTAAGCTGCAAATTTCCCCCCAACTGCGGATTTTATTCTGGAGGGGGCCACATTTTATTGTAATGAGAAATGCACTGCCAGGTTGCTTCTGTTGAGTCCTTTATCCCATTCTAGTTTCCTGATCTTTTCCTACTGGATAATGAGGACTGAATCTAGGAATTTCACCTCCTGCCCCATCCTCTTTAAGCCAATCAAAACAGATCACCGATTCAGAAACCGGGGTGCATCCTAATAGGATTCAAAACAAAATTCAGCTGCAACATTGATTTGCCTGGGGCAGAAGCTACGACCGGGAAAAACAAACAAATAACAAAGGGTATTACAAACAAAGCACAAAACAAGAATTTAAAACCATGTGCATGTTTATCTGCATGTTTTAAAACAAAATGAGGCAGTGAAAATATTTTGGAAAAGCAGCAGGAGTGAAATCAGGCGAAAAAGTTGGCGGGTTCCGTGATCTTTGCAGACGGTTGCTAGAACTTTCCTTCCTAGCTATTGAACTAACACAACATCTGTGAGCACTGAGGCCCCCTGCTGGAGATCAGAGGGATGGCGCTTTTAAGCTGCAGATTAATTCCCTTTCACTTTTCAGTCCCATCAGAAACAGATGAAGATACCCAACTCATATTCTATGCAAAGAAACGGAAGGATTTGCAGTTTCTTGCAGCAAGGCCAAGCTCTTACATGGAACAGGAAACGTGTCTTATATTTTCAGTCCTTTGGAGCATTTAGTACTTCCATATTTCATGACCCGGGCAGCTCCCAAGTTTAAAATGTTGAATTAATCGGCTCGGGCTGTTATGGTGTACATCGCACTCAGAAATACAGTATCTCTCTCTCTGCAGAATGGAGGATTTTAACCCAAGTAGAACAAGATGCACTTTGCACATTCCCAGTGGCATTTTGTCAGGCCTGTAAAGGCAGGGAAACCTTAGTCCCAGCTTTGCTAAACTCTAGTTTTAGACCAGTCAGAGGCCACTGATGAGCACGAAAGAGGGAGAGAACAGGCAGTTAGGAGGAGAAAGAAAAAAGAAAGAAAGAGAAAAGTCCTGGAGCAACGAATAACCAAACAGAAAAGCAGACAAAAGGCAAAAAACAAAGGCTATACTCCTCTTCAGAGAGCAAATATGTAAATTTGCACAGCTGCAAGAGAACACGCAGGACTTGTCTTATCTTGCTGGGGCTGATGGAACAGAAAATCCCAGAACCAGACGCCAGAAGGGCAAACCCTGCAAGAAGTTCTAGCAGTTGACGCAGAAGAACCAGCTCGGGGCTTTCGGGTACTGGAGATAAGATTAAGACTATGCAACTCCACCTTGGGTTCACACACCCGCGGCCAACGGCGCCTGACGTGAAGAGCGGCTAAGGGGCGGGAGAGCGTGTGGGGACTCAGCCAGCTGGCAAGAAAAGACTTTCCTCTGGTCTGAAGCGGCAGAGATCTTCTAGAACATTCCCGCGGGTGGGGAGGGGTGGGCGCGCCTGGCATGGAAAGACTGCAGCTCCAACGCACTGCAGCAAGGGGGGGACAGCCTCCTTCAGCCCAAACTCCTTCAGCTATTCCTCGCCGCTTGGAAGAAACAGCAACAGGGCAGGCGCAGCTAACCCTTTCCCTTCCCCTCCAGGGACAATGCTCAAGAATCTGGAACTGCCTCTGAGCATAGTTAAGAGGGCGCTATGCTACCTCGGAGCTCTTGACGCAAACATATGGGAAGAGAGGCTTCTGGCTTGCTCAGCTTTTAAGGGAGTCAACTACAGGGTCACGCAGCAGGGAGGGCATGTTAAAATAACCCAGGGGCACCCCTATTTTGGCACAGCCTTAAAGCGCTGAGTATATGGACAGCGCTATAGAAATAAACTTTTAATAATAATAATATAAAGTCAGGGTAGGGGCTGCTGGGAGAATAATACTGGGTGCATATGGTATTCTGAGCGACTTGGGGAAAGTTTGCTTGGAAGCTAAACTCCTGGTGCAGCCGAAATAAAGGTTCAAAATTGTTTTCTGGTGGATGAACCGCTTCACGGGGCCCTTGATCCTATCTGGACCAAAGTCCGGCTGAGTACAGGGTCCTTTCCAAGTGGCACTTTGACCCCATCCAAAGTCTGTGTGCGTGTGAGTGTTTCCCAGTCCCAGCAGCCCAATATAATTCCTGATAACTCAGGTTGCCAACTTTCCAACCAGTGGCCTGTAACGCTACATGGTTTTAGCAGCCAGGAACAAACGCCACTGATATCCCTGAACCGGCGAAAAAGCACGTCTTTCATTCATCAGTTGGCAATGGATATCGAGAGTAGTTTTCCACAGCCCCTCCAAAGGGGTGGCGTCTCAGCCTGAAAACGTTTTCAGGAAACGAAAGAGCAAACTGGACAAAACCTCCCCAGCTTAAATACTTCTGAGTATACACTTTGAAAGTTATTCCTTAAAACCTGTCAGCTTGTACCCAAGGCTCTGGTCACACCTAAGGTTGAACCCAGCTTCAGTCCACTTTCAGAGCGAGAGAACACAACAGGAAAATGACCAGTAATTTTCTTTCCACATTATCTCAACCTGAAGGCGAGTTTTCTGAATTATTTAACACTGAAAAAAAGCAGCTTGTCACTTTGCTGATGTGTTCTCTGAAAGCGGACTGAAGCTGGATTAACCCTGAAGTGTGACCACAGCCCAAGTTTCTCTCCTGCCCTACACTGCCAGCCCCAGAGTGGATTATGAGTCGCCTTCCCTTTCTTTCAGGGCACTGAAGGTGAAACAGCCACCTAAAACTCCTGGTGTGGTTTGGGGAGGGGAAATTTTGCTGATTCCGACACCCGCACGAGAATCCAGCAGGTTACAAAACGGACTCAGTTCCAATCTACCTTTCATTCCAGTGGCTTGCAGAGCGCTACAATATGTTGCAAGCATAAACCAATACCTGGGCAGTTCACTCAGACCCTACAGGACACAGTTGCCTCCTGCACAGGAAAACAAGTAAGAGTGAAAACCTCCAACATGGAACTAAACTTCTCCTTTTCCCCACTGCCAGCAGAATGCCACTTCTTCACGGGTAAGGTTTAACCCAGCTTCAGTGCAGCCCTTGCAGGGCAAGAGAGAACGCAGTGACAAAGCAGGAAGCTGCAGTTTCCCCTTGGCGTTACCTAAATCACAAAATTCCCCTTTGAGGCAGATCAGGTGGGCAAAACCCCCCAAATGTCTGGCCAATGTGCAGGTGTGTTCTCTCCTGCTCTGAAAGTGGCCTGAAGCTGGATTTAAAAGGTAGGTGTGGACGTGACTTCTTCCAAAGCCGCTGTCAGTTTTTGAGTGCTTTCCACTTAGCACTAGAGTACCTTTTAAGGACCCATTAAGGACCCTTAACGGGTACTCTAGTGATAGGGTTTTTTTCCACTAGCACTAGAGTACCCATTAAGGACCCCTTTAGTGCTAAGTGGAAAACACTCATATATTGCCTTGAAGTCAGGACACTACCAGCTCTATAGACAGCCTGTGCGCAAACGTGGTGGGATAAACAAAGTAGAAGATGCGCCCCCTCCAAAACCAAATAAAACAAAAATAACAAGGCGCCCCAATGCTTCGAACAAGCAAGGGCGCACCACAAGGCCGTTCACTTCCCATGATACGCAATGGCAGCAGAAACGCACCTCCAGCGCCCAGCCCAATGCAGGACAGGATTTGGCACCCGCGCGCAGCCCGATCCTATACTGCACGTCTAAGGGTTAAGGGCACGGATTGCGCCCGGGAGGTTACCACGCACCTTCGGTCTTCTGCCTCCACTGATCCGGGAAGAATCTTCACCGAGCATCCAAAACACGCCACAGAGTTGGAAAGAGACAGATTTCAAGCCCCCGTCCCCAAGGATCCGACACGCAACACGCGTGTTGCGGATTCCGACGTGCTTTTTTTTAAAAAAACTGGGTCTCTCCGCCGCTCTGCAAAAGCTGCAAAAGGCGGAGGGTTCTTCGCACGCCCTCGCACGGTTTAGAGGGCAACGCTCACCCAGCCACCCATTTCCCCACTGAAAACGAACAAAAATGGGTTGAATGGCAGCTGAATCGTGATCGGGGGGGGGGGGAGAAACTAAACCGCGATCAAAACAACTCTCCCTCCTCGGTGCACCGCCGGGAGCGCGCTCTGCACTTCCCTAGGAACGCTCCGCGAAAACCCGCCTTTTCGGCACCCGCGCTATTCCGGGGTAGACTGCACCAGCTTTCCCTAACCCACCCGACTCCGAGCGACGGATAAAGTCACCAGCGCAAGCCAGAGGGAGGAGAAAGCGGGTTAAAAGAACGGCAGCGACGTCCACTTTTTGCATTGCCACTACCCTACTTGCTTTACGCATGCATGCATGGATGGATGCATGCAAAATGCATAATAAAAATATTAGCAATAATAGCAATAATAATAGCCTTTCCTTGCATACCTTTCGCACGCTGCAGCCGCCCTGCCTTCTCGGCTCAATGCAAAGGAAGGGAGAAAAAAAATAAAGCTGGTAAAAAAAATAATAAACTAGAATTGCGCGCACCTAGAACCAGCTAGGCTACCCGTTCGCAATGCTCGCGCACGCCGCCCCCTCCCGCCTTGTCCGTCTTATAGCCGGGGAAGCTGCTCCGCCCCTTCTCAGCTGAGCTAATGCATTTCTCCCTGCGCTCCCCCCCCCACCCCGAACCGTCCCGCCCCGCCCCGCACCCACCCAAGGGCGCTCCCGACGCGGCGGACACTTTGCAGAAGCTTCTGGACTTGGCACCGCGCAGCGTCCAATCCCAGCGCGGGGCGGGCTGCCCATCAAGGAGGGAAAGGAGGGGCGACGGGGCGGGGGCGGGCGGAATCGGGCCCCATTCGTGGCCGATGCGCGTGTGGACGGGGCTGAACCGAGTGCGCGCCCGCCTGGAACTTCCAAGAAGCCTGGGTCGTGCGCCCTGGAGGGGCTTTGCCTGCTGCGCCCTGTTCTCTCGCTCCTCCAACGCGGAGGCTGGAGGGGAAAGGGGTTTCTTTTTTTTTGGGGGGGGGACGAAATCATGAGCCCATCTGCTAATTTTACCGCACGGGGGCTGCTGATGGGTTATTTTTGGGAGAGAGGCAGGTGTTGCGAGAAGAGATGGTCCTAGGAGCTTCTGGAAACTGAGAGCCCTGGAGAATGTCAAGGGCCGTGGTGGTACCTAAGGTTTAATCCAGCTTCAGTCCACTTTCAGAGCGAGAGAATACAC
>MTQE01003491.1:7882292-7897668 GCA_014337955.1 Aspidoscelis marmoratus
AGAAATTGTGGACAAAGGATATGAAATTTACAACTTGTATGTTATTAAAATAAAATATTTATAAGATGATAGTCTGTAAGCTCCTCCTGTTAAGTGCAGATGCACTTACCCTGACTAGGTGTGTGCGTGAATGCAATTTTCAGGATCGGATTCAAATCAAATACTAAAAAAATTGATTTGATTTGTATCTTTTAAATTAGAATTTAACCAAATTCAATTCAAATTAAGCAAATTTGAATCTATTCATTTGAATTTTTCATTCAAATTTGCACTTGCGAATGTCAACAACATTAGTGGATGCCTGTACGCAACTTTCCTGGGTCCATATACATCAGTATGCATCTGTACATATCCGTATGCATCCTGTAGTTATCCTGTAGTTATGGGTACGGATGAGGGAAAGGTGTGAATCTTCAAGTATGCATCGTGTACGAACCCATACACATATGAATGTCTGAATAAATTGAATGAATAGATCTGAAATCCAAATTAAAACTTTAAATTCAAATTTAAGGACATTTGATTTGAATTTGAATGTTTGAAGTTTGGTCAATTCGATTGAATTTCAAATGTATTTGAATGTTTGTGCACATCCCTAACCCAGATGTTCACTTATTGTGAACTATGGGCCCAAGTGAGAATTGGCCTGTGAATTGTTCAATAAAATTATTCATGTTGCTGAGCATAGGACTGTTTCAGTTTGATCAAATTTTGGATATCCAAACAACCCTATGCTCACTTTGATCCAAACAGTTCCAAACACGAATTATTCAATCAGATTTTTTAATATGAACAGAACTTTGCACATATCTAGTTTCCTGTGCCAAGAGATCATAGGAAAACACAAATTTTGCCATTCAGTCTCATGCGTCTTCATAGGTGGGAAATGTCATTCATAGCTCACAAGGTCTTCAATTTTGCCCTACCAAAGTATTTTATCCTGCTTGCTCTTTCCCCAAAGGATCATGAAGAGAATCCTGCTCCAGTTAATTGTTTGTGTCTTCCTGTCTTGTGCTTATGGTGAGTATCCTCAGTTAATCCTAATTAATTACATTGCTTCCATCCTTTGGGGGAACTGAACTTCTTGGCCCATTAACCTTGATAGTGAGTAGCTCAAATCTCCAACTTGGTCACATTCAAATTCCCAAGAAGCTCTGGGTGACCTTGGGGCTTTCTCTGGGGAAAACTGCCTAAATGGTGCTATTATAGCAAATCATGCCTTAATTCAGAATATGAACAAGCAGATAACTGAATGCGCAACGGAGCAAAAGCATTGGTATAGTCATGGATAAGGGCGTTTGCCTTTTGATCTGTCAAAAAATATATATTTTAGGCACGTATGTATAATGTTACATGAAAAAGCATTATTTCATGCAACACTCAATGTGACATGGTGGAGGAGAACCTTGCCATCTCTCCAAGGCTGGTGATCTAGTGGTGGCAGCCTAGACCCCTCTGCCCTCTGGGTGGATCTCCAGCCTGGATGGGCCCTGATCATTTGGAGCTGCTTCCTTGCAGAACTGGGTCCTTCTTGTCAGCTGCTCCGGACTCCACCTGGTCTCAGTTCACCAGAGAACATAAAGGACAGCTACTTATGCCATCCCTCCTGTGGGTGGTCTAGTGGTGGCAGCCAAATTCCTCTGCCCTCTGGGTGGCTCTCCAGCCTGGCTGGACACAGACATCATGGAGGAGGGGATTCTTTGTGGAACTGGGGCCTTTGGTCAGCTGCTCTGGATTCCACTTGGCCTTAGCTGCCTCAGTCTCTTTCTGTGTGTGTTTGCCTTATTTTACCATGTTTTGTATGAAGTGCGATTTTTATAATGTATTTTTATAATAACGTGTTGATTATTATTTTGCATTGTGTATTTTCTGTTTGTTGTAAACCGCCTTGGGAAAATTTTCTTTTGGAAAGGCGGTATACAAATAAAATGGAAATGAAATGAAAATTTGTGTTGTGTACACCACCTTAATTGTTTTGTGTGTGTGTGTATACCCCCCCACACACACACCATTTCACAAATGTTCTGAAGTGTTGTATGAATGTTCTGAAACATTCATATTTGTATGAATGTCAGTGTATGAATGTCGTGCACAACCCTACTAGCAACCCATGGTAGGCCTGCCTTCCACTGCTCATAACTAAGGAAGAATGAATTTATGTGATGTGTTATGTCTGTTTATTGCATACCACCTTAATTGTACACACCCCAAAACAACCCTTAACATTATCTTCCCACCTTTTTTTCTCTCTGTTTCCAGGAGCTGATAATTTAATGTGTGCAGTGTGCCAGCTTGGGAATGAGACATGCCTCCTCCAAAATTGCACCGGGAATGGTAATATGTGTGTGACCCTAACAGAAAGTAACACGCTAGGTAGGTGCCACATGGTCCATCAGATCTTGCACCGTCGGCTTCTTTAGTGTGATGTGCTGCTAAACTGATCATTGGTCTTTCACACCATCCCAAAATGGCGCCTGCATTGGGGAGCACACCTGATCGTGGGGCAGTGTGCTCCCTGAGAGATACGTGCCGCCGCCACCACCACCACAGATGCATCGTCAGGCACCTTTTCCATGAGGACAAGGAGGACAAGGAGGGGGTGGTAACAAAATGCAATCTACTACCATTGGAGTTTGAGGGAAAGTCCCATAGGACTGGTGGTGAGGATATCAACCACCAAATAGGGGAAGTGGTGTCACTTCCCTTTTTGAAACAGGCTGTGTTCAGAAAATGACTGATCCAAGATCATTCAATGATCCTTCTGATGGATGAAGGAAATGAACTCAGGTCTTCCCTTTCCAGAAAGACCAATCCACCTTCCATATGGAAGGAAAAGGACATGAATGGATCCATTGTGTATATGTTTCAAATTCTGGGAAGATCTCTTTGTGGGTTACAGCTTGCCTTGTCCTTATCCAAAGTGCCCCAAAACAGGATGTTTCTGAACTCCAGTATAGACCAGTTTGATCTAGTGGGTGAGCCAGCTTGGTCTAGTGGTTAGGGAGCTGGACTCTCATCTGAGGATTTCGCCCTCCCCCACAAAGCTAGTTGAGTGATCTTGGGCTAGTCACAGCTCTCTTCTGAGCTATCACAGCCACAGCTACCTCACAGGGTGTTCTGTTGTGGGGAGAAGAACAGAAAGTTTTGTCAGCCACTTTGAATCACGAGGCTATGGAACAGTCTGGCTCCTTCTCTGATTAGGTTCAGGACAGCAGTGAAGACCTCTTCGCTGAGGCCTTTGGCTAAATTTTCGTTATGGTTGCCCCCCATTGCAAATGCTACTATTTTAACTGATATTGTGCTGGGGCTTTTTTGATGTGTTGGTTTTTAATTTTAATATTATTTCTTTGATATGCTGGTTTTAAAAGTTGTTACCTGCCCTGAGACCTTCGGGTGTAGGGCAGGATGGATGGATGGATGAATGAATGAATGAATGAATGAATGAATGAATGAATGAATGAATGAATGAATGAATGGGTGAGAAAAGCGGGGTAGAAAAGCCAACTCTTCTTTAAACAGGCAGAATAGCCCTGGACTGCCATTTTACAATTTGAGATATCTGACCTAAAAGGGGAGGCAAAAGAGAATCACAAGATTGAGGCAAAGCAAAATGATGATGATTATGTTTTTAAATGTACAAAATTCACGTGAAACAGTCACTTTTCCTTTTCCAGGTGGAGAGGTCAAGAAAAATGGCACCTACAAAGACTGCATCGATCAAAATTCTTGTAGACCTCTCACCTTTACCCTGACCACTTCCAGCGGAAGGCAAGTCCGAAGCAACTTGGCTTGTTGTGCAACCGACGGATGCAATGAACAACTGAGTTTGAGTGGTGAGTATTGACCAGAGCTGCAAAACCTTTTAATGTCGAAACCAAATTATGGGTCCTCAGGAGGGACGGAAGGAAGGGACCGTCTTTTTTCTTCTCCTGTTTGTGCTGTACCTCCTTTTCTTATTTGGGCCATGATTCCCATTCCCTGTGTACACCAGCCCCCTAGGTCAAGCAAGTCATTTGAATGGACCATGTTTGTGGTTGGCCCACATGTTGGAGGGTGTGTATGGAAGCTTACAGAAATGTCCAAGAGGCTCATGGGAGCTGTAGTTCAGCAACTTCTGGAGAGATATAGGCTGCATTCACACACAGCAAAAAAGTGGCTCAGAGGCACCGTGGAGTCGGTAGTGTGTAGCCCACATGATCATATCACATTACTCCCAACCCATCCTCTAGTTCACCTTTTCTAGCCTAGATTGTTCATGGGAATGGGGAGGAGCAGACTGCCGCGTGAATGATCCCACTCGTGAACTGTCTCTAAGCCACTGCAGAGGTGCTATCATTTTTAACAGTGTGTGAACACAACCAGAATTTGCCCACCTTGGGATGTCCTTGTAGAAGCTGCCCAGCATGGCTACACACAGGAAATATATGCTTGGCCCAGCTGAGGTGTGCCTGTTGTGTCTTTGCCCCCTGTCCTTACTCATGGGAGACCTTCCCTGGTTGCTTTTCAGAGCCTCCATTCAGTACGTTGGAAAACAGCATCTCCTGCCCAGTCTGTGAGAATACCAATCAGGAGACGTGCAAAACCACGGGGTACATCCGCTGCACAGGAATTGAAGAGAAATGCATTTCGCTCGCCGGAGGACTCATCGGTACTTCGTTTCCCTGAGTCTTGTTTTTGAAACCCACACTTAATGGTGACCTTCTCCGTGGTTGACATGAAGTAGGGATGTGCACAAATATTCGAAATATTCATTATTCATAAGAGTTTGGATGAATTTGGATGTCCGTATACGAATTGAATGTTTGGACATTCGGATTTCTGAATTGGAATGAATAAGAATATTTCAAGTTATTTGCATGAGTAATTTGGACATTCTTATCTGTACAGGTAGATACGCATCTAGTACGCATCCATACCCATCCGTACAGGATGAGTACGGGATGTGGACAGGATGCGTATAGGTATGTATGAAATGCACATGTACCTGCACAGATACTAATCTCCAAATTATCTGTATGAATACATGCGAATATATTCGTATTGAATCAAATGTCCGGACATTGGGTTTTTCCTTATTTGGATAATTCAAAATTTTGAATATTTGATACGTTACAAATGGAATTCAAAAATTGCATTTGTGCAGAACCCTAGGATGAAGGCCCCTGAAATGGAAGGCCATCTTATGGGGGGCAGAATGGGGAGGGGGCTCCCCTTTGGTTACAACAGAAGGGCACCAAGGATCCGTTGCTTTTTTTCTTCACTGGAAAAAGAAGCAGCTTATGGGACACTTGGGCTCAATCTTTGGCTGTTACTCACTCACTCACTCACTCACTCACTCACTCACTCACTCACTCACTCACTCACTTACTCACTCACTCACTCACTCACTCACTCACTCACTCACTCACTTACTCATTCACTTACTCACTCACGCACTCACATACGCACTCACTCACTTACTCACTTACACACTCACTTACTTACTCACTTACTCACTCACTCACTCACTCACTTACTCATTCACTCACTCACTCACTTACTCATTCACTTACTCATTCACTCACTCACTCACTCACTCACTCACTCACTCACTTACTTACTTATATTGACATTTCTATCCCGCCCTATACCCTAAGATCTTAGGGCGGGTAACAGCATTTTTTTTAAAAAAAGTTAAAATAGAGCCATATATAAAAAAACAGTATAAACAATAATGTGTGCAGTGGGGGAAAACTATACCACGTTTAGCCAAAGTCCAGAGCAAAGAGGCGCATCTTTGCCCCCTTGCTGAACGTATACAGTGAAGGAGCCTGACGCAACTCAGTGGGGAAACTATTCCATGGCATATTGTAAACAAGTTATTTTGCTTCCTGGTTAGGATTAGGGCTGGATTAGGATATCAGTGTCAAATGTTAAGGAGTCAAGTAGGCTGGGCTATTGCTATTATCAAAGGCCCTTTCCATACTTGCTGTTAGTGGAGCACGGGAAGGTATCTATGGGCCACCATTCTGCACATGGGTGTGCAATTGAATTCAATTTGAATCGAATGTCAAAACATTTGATTTGATTTGAATGTTTAGAATCCAAATGCAACAAAATCTGATTTGAATCGAATACACTGAAATCTATTCATTCAAATGTTAGATTTGCATCTGGAGATACGGATGGCGACAACATTCTTATGTGTCATATGTATCTGTGTGCATTTCGTATGTGTACATTCGTAACTGTGCATTCAAATGTTTCGAATCATTTGAACGAATGTTTTGGAGCCTTCAAAATTCATTCTAATGTTTACATTTGAATGTGCAGACATTCTATTCGAGTTCGAATGTCCTCATTCGATTGAATTCTTTTGAATTTTAAATGTTTAGAACATTCGTACACATCTCTAGTGAGGTTTAAGGAAGACTCCATCCCTTAGTCTGCTCCGTTTCCATAGGGAAGGGCGTGGACCAGGCTAGGGAACCAAAAATGGCACCTTGGTCCAGTCTCCTGGTAGACTTCAATGTTGAGATCCACCAGTGAACTAAAGGGCGATAACTGCAGACCACAGAGGCATGCGGACAGCACGCCTCTGTGGCCCAGTATACCACAGGGACTCATTTGTGTGACACACCAAGATGCACTGCCAAAATGACCCACCCCCACCCCAGGGAGCTCCAAAGTCCAAGAACATTCATTCCTGGCCTTCAAGCATTTGGATCTTCTGTGGCACTGGCTGGGAAACCAGCATGAACTTCGAAGCTAGTATGTGGGCTGATGAAAAGCAGGTTCTCTCAGTGTAGACGGCCTGGTTCCACGCCAGGAGTACTTCATCCCAGCTAGGGACAGGATATGTCAGGTAAGCAGGGAAAGGCAGAAGGGATTTTACACTGGTTTTCATTTTCCTGATCACACAGGAAGTAGAAAGTAAGAAAAATAAGCGAGAGAAAATAGAGGGCAATGAGGAAGCCAGGACTTGTTTATATTTCGTGTCTGGAGCAGGAAGTGCAAGTTGGGAATTAAATGCAGGTGATGTCAAGAAATGTCAAACTGACGAGGGTGACATCATGACATGCCAGCCGTTCCACCAAAGTCAATAACGCATTTCCTAACAACTTCATGTTTAAAAGAAAAAAAAAGAAGTAGCTGAATAGGGTTGTGAACGAATATTCAAAAACTTGAATATTCTATTCAAATCTGATGAATTTTGACATTCGAACTCGAATCAGATTTTCAAAAATCTGAATTTGACATTCGAACTTAAATACAGATTTTCGAAGGATTTGAATGCGTAGATTCGTATCTGTTGTATACGAATCTGCCCAAATATTATCCGTATCTTGTGCTTAAAATATGGGATTAAAACGGGATGCATATGGGATAATACAGGATGCATACGGATTTTCCTGGCATGTGCACAGATCTGTATAACAGATACGAATGTTGTCGACACTTGTATCTTTAAATACGAATCTAACATTAGAACGTACAGATTCGAATGTTACGGATTCGAATTGGATTTTAAGACATTCGAATCTTAAATATCCAAATCGAATTGGATTTTATGACATTCAAATCTACTCAGATTCAAATGTCAAAAATACATTTGTGCACATCCCTGTAGCTGAATAACCACAGACTTGGAAGGAGAAGAAAATCAGAGGTGATAATGCTGGGCCTTCAATTTGATGGGGTAATAAAAGTCCACGTATTCAGTGGCAATGGCGATTGCTGAAGAATATACATAACATAACAGCCAAACTGAGGGGGGATGAGTGTTCTCCAAAATCTCTCCTTCTACCATGAGGTTTCTCCTGGTGCCAGTTTTCAAGTGATGCTAATTTCCTGCTGAGGAAAACCCCCTCACCATTCCAAGCCAGTTTGGTCTTGTGGTTAGAGTCCCCGACTCTTAACTGGTTTGATTCTGCACTCCTCCAGGAAGCCAACTGAGTGGCCTTGGGGTGGTCACAGCTCTCTTTCTGAGCTCTCACAGCTCCATCTACCTCGCAGGATGTCTGTTGTGGGGGAAAAACCAGAAGGTTTGGCAGCCGCTTTGAGTGTTCTTATAGGGTGAGAAAACAAACCCTCCTACTCCTACTCCTACTCCTTCCTAGATGTCTAGAGTTGTCAGAATGCAAGATGGAATTGGTGGCACATTAGGAATGGGGTGAGGAGCCTTTTCCTCTCCCCACCGCTGATTCTCCTCTCATGGTGTCACTGTCTTGTCTCATATGAGCTCCACATCTGCCCATTCTAATCATGTCATCACATTCTGAATGCCACTGGGAGGCAAAGAGCTAGAATGCTTTAGGTGTCCATACCTGTGGATGCTCAAAGCAGTTGAAACGTAGCCAGCACCTAACTAAGGGCCGACTAAGTGCAAATGGCGGCCCTCATGGAGCCTCGGTGGCTTTGACAATACGCCTGTGCAACACCGTTGCCAGGGCAACTGGGCAGTGCAGTGCGCAGTTGCGCCTGCATAACTGTCATGTGTTCCCCCTGCTGCTAGTATAGGCATGGAGCAACTTAAACTGGTCCACACCTATACGGCACGGGGGATGCTCCAATTCGTAGAGGGTCATTTGTGGTAAGGAAACGTCTCTGTGAAGTGTGGACACTCACCATCTGATGTCCTTCTCCCTATGGGTCTCTGTGTATTTCTCTCCCCAGGAGATGTGAGCCAAAATTTCTCTGTGAAAGGCTGTGTTACCGAAAGTGCTTGCAACTTGACACAGAATGACCTTGTGGCCTACGGAGGAAAGGTCTACAAACTCTCCATGGATGCAGTTTGCACAGACAGAGGGATCCTGAACAGCCACTCTGCTCTGGCTGTCTTGCCTGTGCTTTCTGGGGTCTTTCTAGTAAATGCAGTCACTTCGCCTTGTTCCGCTACATTTCTGTGAGTCCAGAAGCTAACAGAAATAATAAACTTTCTGCAAAGCAATAAAGATTCCTTATTCTGAGACTGTGGCTTGAGAAAATAAACTTTGCAAACGTACAGACTTCCAGCACCAACACGCTTTGATACCTTGCATTTTCCTGCCTAATTTCCACAACCCAAAAGCCAGGTGAGAACTGTTATTTCAGGAGGGAGCAAAGCCAGCAGTGGCCTCTTCGCTTTCCCACACCTGGCTCCTGCCTCCCCACCGGTCCTTAAAGCGGCATTAGCAACCATCATGCATCTCTTGCTTTGGATTCTGCAGGCTGCCATGTTGTGCAAATCAGTGCAAGATGGATGTAACTGCTTTATATAGGAAACTGGATTGATCAGATTCCAACACCAGAAGCCCCTACATTTTGTGGGCCTAAGGGCACCTTTGGATTTGTGGATGAGTTAGCATGAGACACAAAAAAAGCTCTCAGGCTGTCTGGTGGAGTGAGAGCTAGGCTGGTTCCAAAACGGTTAGGGATGTGCAGAATTTTCCCTACCCCCCCCCCCACCCATGTGTTTTCCATTGAAGTGAAAGGGATGGAACTTCTCATTTATGCGAATGGAACCACTCTGAATGCACAAGGCTTCAAATTCGCTTTGAATCTGTGCTGCCAACGGTCTGGCCCTTGAATCAGCTCCAGCACTTCATATGGAAGCACAAAAGCTTTTGCTTCACATGCAAAGCTCAGTCTTTCAATATAGCCCATATTCAGTTCGATTGCCAAGTTTCAAACCTTTGCAATTCGTACAAATTGCGAAGGTGACGGACATTTTTTCACCCATCGCTAAAAGTGGCTCCTCCTGACCCAAACCTCTGTCTGGCAGTGGGAAGATGTCCACCGTGAGGGTCAAGGGAGTATAGAGGACAGAAAGGGAGGAGAAGCTGTGAGCTTGAAGAGCTAAAAGTGAACGACCCTTTAGGTAGGATAGAACAGGATCCTACCAAGAGAGCAAAGTCTCCCACCATGTCAGTGAGGAAGACAAAGAACAAAAACCTGTTGAGAGGGCAGTAAGAAAGAATTGCCGAGCCCAGCTGGGATGGTTATTGGGGCTGTTTGGTTACTGGGGTCTATTCGGTCCAAAGCTGGCCCTGCAAGCCTGCCCAGATGGAAATTATGTTTTAGAGGTTGCAAGGCTCTTGTGAGTGCCAGAGGACTCCTTGCTGGGCATACATGAACAAGGGAAATAATGCTGGAAAACACTACTGAGATGCTCAATTTGTGGCCGTCCAAAATGTTCCTCAATGCTTGACAGTTGGGTTTCATGAACATCTGGAGGGCTGCAAGTTAAGTAGTCTTGCTTCTATATCAGCCCTTTAAGGTACCTCCATCAAAACACCTGAATTCTATAATTGTGTCCTATGTGAGGGACTGTAATGGCAAGGGATTCTGGGAACCCAAACTTAGTAACCACAGTCTCTGAACCAGAGGCTCAGTCTCTGAACCAGAAGCCCCTTTTCAAACTTGCTCTACTTTTGCAGGGGGTGGGTAGGCAGCACAGTCTAGTGTCTGGAGTGCTGCACTAGGACCAGGAAGTCTTTGGGTTCAAATCCCTGCTTGACTATGGAAGCTCAATGTGTGACCTTGGCCTCCTCAATGTCTCTTGGCCCAATCTATCTCACTGCCTTGAAATCTCCTCCTAGCTGCTCAACAGATGTTTACAGTACGCAGAACTCTTTTTATTGGCTAGTGGATTAACAACTTCTTCCATGATTCACAGAAACCCCATCTATAAAATGCCCTGTGCTTATTAAAGTCAGCCTATGTGACGCCCAAGCCCAAAGTACCTAGCAAGCCTCCCACCGCTCAGACAACATCATGCTGGCTCTCCCAATCCTGTGCCTCATCTCTGCACCCCTGGCTTTTTCTACAACTGGTCCACCTACACAAAAGTCTCCTGCTCCAACGAATCCTATTACAACGGCTAAACCAGGTAATATCACCTCATTGTAGATAGTCTCTCCTTGGTGGTGGTGATCCTTGCTTTCATTCTTTGTTCTCAGGGGCAAGTGCAGAAGATGCTAAGCATGTTTGTTAACTCATTTTATAACCAGTCTGAGAAAAGACACTCTGTGTGTCAGGCAATTTACGTAGCTGAAGATGGCTCCCTGCCAAAACAGCATGCATGAGCCAAAATAAGGTATGAGTGAGATAGGTGTTCATGGGGACAAGGAAACGTTATGGAGAAGAAGCTGACCAGACCTGTAAAGTACACACTAGATAATGGGTCAGAGTCGGTGTCCCATTAACACCAGTCACCTGGGACATGCAACAGGGAGAAGCCTCCTCATAGATTGCCAACTCCCTTGTGTCGTGGATCACTGGGAAAAAAGAACAGTGGGTTAGATGAGCAGCCCATACGGAGCATACTTCAGTTTCAGAATACAATGGTATGGGCGAGGCAAGCCCTGTCAGGTTGGACCAAGGGCCCATCATGCCCAGAAACATGTCCCCATGGGGACCAGTCATATTCCAATGAGAACTTCTGAAGCAGGACAGAAGTATAATTCCAGTCTCTTCTGAAGCAGTTACTGAGCTGCAAAGGCACATCTTCTGTGACATGCTGGGGAAGTATACCTGGCCATAGCTCCAAAGTAGAGCAGCTGCCTAGAAATTAAATGGTTGGACGTTCATCCCTAACATCTTCCTGAGCTTGAAACAAAGGTTTGTAGCCTCTGGGGGGTTCTTGGTGCACCACTGAAAGGCACCCACGCATACATGGTGGAACACGCATACATGCATTCTGGAACAGAGCCACACTGGTCCACTAGCAGATCTGATTAAACAGATCTACCAGATCCAAATTAAGGCCTCCTTAATCTACATCAGGCTCTGTCTAAAGCAGACAGAGCTGTATCAGCAGAAGGCCGCCCTTCCTAGATCCTCATTAATGTGCAGATCTGGAGGCGTAGATGCTTGCTACATGGGACCTCAGTCCAGACAAGGGTCCATGGAGAAAGGGCCTTAGAAGCCCACAGTCTCTTTTCATAGCCAGGAAAAAACTTATTTGTGTGTCTTATTACAGATTTGTATTTACCAGAGCTCATTCTATGCTGTAGGTCTGGGATGTCCAACCTGTGACACATGGGCCCTATGTGGACATGGCTATGAATGCGGCCCAACACAAAACTTAAAGCATTATAAGATTTGTGTCTGCGTGTGTGTGTGTGTTTAATGTATATGTGGCTTCAGTTTTATGGTGGTGCGCAGCTCCAGTGTGGCCCAAGACAATTCTTCTTCTTCTTCCAGTGTGGCCCAGAGACACCAAAGATTGGACACCCCTGCTATAGGCCTTTTAGATTTTTTTCTTTAATTATTGTAAGTCAATTATCTAAAGAGCCCCATGATAACACTGCTACAATTCTACATTCTTGGTTATATGTGGTTTATATGTGGTTGTATTGTCATAGACTTCTTTTTAAAATAAAGTTTGCTTATAAGTGACACTTTTTTGTTGTTGTTGTTGTTCAGCCTTTTTTGTCTTGGATGTTCTGGTTTACAGTTTTCCATGGAGTAACCAGGAGTTAACTCTGTCTTAATGCCAAATAAAAGCAACTAGATACATCCAGATATGTCAGTCCATACTCTAGTCCACCATTATTTCTTCATTCTTATTTGGAAGCCATCTGAGGCTGTGTTCAGACACAACAATAGGGATACCCCAGAGGCACTGCAGAGAGACAGCGTGTGGCCCTCATGTTCCCAAGCTTTTTCTAATCCCTTTTCTGTAGTACAGAGTGCTCATGAGGGTGGAGGGACAGACTGGTGTGTGAATAGTCCCACCTCAGAGGTACCTTAGAGGTGGGGGTTTTCATGCGTCTGATCACAGCCAAAGCTGATGCCCATGTGTGAATCCTGCTTCCATAGTTTGATTAGGTGCTGTTTTCTGGAAGACTCTTGAGTGCCTCCAGTCACATGAAGTCACTCTCATCTTTTCCAGTAAAGTGTTCAATCGGCGGCGGTGAAGGATCCTGTGCGACTGGTATTTGTATGACCACCAAGGAGTGGAACAGCCTAAGTGGTAAGATCTCCTCAAATGAGTATTTTCCCTAGTTAAGATGCGCTCCTGCTAATTTGCTGCCCAATAAGAATTTTGGATCATAACATCCATCTATCGGACCTCACCAGGAGGGTCACGGGCACTGTCCCCAGGCTGTAGAAGGAAAACAACAAAGCTTGCCCCTTCATCTGTCCTATGACAGACCAGCCATGCTAGATCCTCTCCTTAACTGTCATCCAGGTGGTCACACCGCCACCTAGCTGCAGGGACTCTCTGTCCACCCAACAACAGACCTGCCTTGCTATTAGGTTCCCTCAGTTCTTTCCCAGTCCACTTTTCGCTGTGTTCTGTTTTGTTTTAAGTAGTAAACCTGAAGGCAGGGATGTGTATGATATTATATATTGTGAGCTAAGGATGTGCAGAAATATTCGAAACATTCAAAATTCGATTGAATTTGTTCGGATTTGTACATTTGAACAAATTTTGAATTTTCAAATCGTTCGTACAAATTATTTGGACATTTGTTTGTGTACGGATACATACATGATGTGTACTTGCCTGTACGCATCTTTCCCATGGGACAAAAATGGGATGCATACAGGATGCATACGGGATAAATACGGGATGCGTACGGGGTGCGTATGGACATAGAAATGTTAACATTTGTATTTGCTAATATCGATTGAAAATTCGCACGAATAGATTCAAATGTATTCAGATCGAATCGAGGGTGAGTACATTCAAATTTTAAACATTTGAATTGATTTTGAATTTTCAGATATTCGATTCAAATCGAATCGAACTCCAAAAATTGCATTTGTTCACACCCCTATTGTAATAACCACCTGAGAATCTTTTTAGAGTGGCCCAGAAAGAAACCAAATACATTATTTAAAACAAGGAGACCTAAAGGTTGGGTGAACACCATTTTAGATGTAGGGCAATTTCAGGGCCTATTCTTATGCTCATGTCCCTGGAAAAGCATCCCAGGGTGGTGAACATAAGGGATGGATGTCCTCACTTTGGGACACTGGAACCCTTCCAAACTTAGCTGACATGTCTCAAAAGTGTTGGCTAAGTGCGAATCACCCCTGTCCCAAAGGTGGTGGCGGCGTGGCATCAATGGCACCAAGGGACTCCTAGACACCTTCCTGTGCAGGATAATGCCCGATGAAGGGCTCTAGAGTAGGGGTGTGCACGAATGGGGGTTTTTTTTTGCATTCGAATTTGATTTGATTAGAATGTTTAAAATCCGAATATCAAAAAATCAGATTCGAATCCGTAACATTCAAATCTATTTGCTCGAATGTTAGATTTGTATTTAAAGATACGCATGTTGTTGACATGTTATGCGTATCTGTGCGCATTTCGTCTGCATCCCGTTTCCATCCCGTATTATTAGCGCAAATACGTATAATATTTGTACAGATACGTATGCAATACATAGGTATCTATACATTTGAATCATTTGAATGAATGTTTCGGAACATCCGAAATCCATTTGAGTATCTAAATTCAATTGTTATTAAATCCGATTTGAATTCGAATGTCAACATTCATTGGATTCGAATTGGATTTTTTAATTTTTGAATATTTGTGCATATCCTTACTCTAGAGATCCTTGCGTGAAAGATGGAAGAAGGGAATCTTTCTGGGAGCTGACTGCTAATGGCTTGCATGCCTTTCTGCTCTTCTTGTAAGGTAAAGACGTTCCTGGAACATACAATGAATGCGGGAACAAAGACACCTGTGGCGTGGCCTTCACCATCCACATTGCAGACAACAGGACATTGTTTTCCAGCTCTGCTTGCTGCAGCATTGAAAAATGCAACCAAGGCTTAGTTGTTCCAAGTAAGAGATCATTGGGTCTTCTAATTGCGTCTGTTGCAGGATGCATGCAGGAGTGGATGCTGCTGCAGTTGCTCTGGCCCTTGAGGCAGGGAGCATGCTGTTTGCCCGCTGCCTGCAGCAACACAACAACATCAACACTGGGGAACATTTGTCCCCTGGCACTGAGGTCGGCTTTTGAAGATGGCGGAGGAACTTGGTCTGGGAGTCAGCCATTTCCTGCATCTGAAGTTTAGCTCTGCTTTTGAATGTTGAAACCATTCCTGGTGTCCCTATTTATTTTATTATTTGTATTTCTATTCCACCCTGTAGCTGGAGGTCTCAGGGAGGGTAACAATGCTTAAAAATTCGGCACATTAAAACAAAACTATAGTAAAACAGGTTTCTCTACAACAACATTTAAAATCCAGGAGGTTAAAACAAACCACATATGTATTTGTTGTGTTTCAACCACAATGGAGGCTACATTGGCTTCAGAAACAGTTTGGATAACAGATGCATTGCCATCTAGTGCTAGCAAATGCATTTTTATTTCTTCTTTTCTGTAGTAGTCATTCTTTTGGAATGTTCTCTCATCAGAGGAGCTTTTTGCTTTTTTTTTTTTTTTTTTTT
>MTQE01003491.1:7899337-7915165 GCA_014337955.1 Aspidoscelis marmoratus
ATGGGCAATTGGTGGGCCACTACGTGAAACAGAATGCTGGACTAGATGGACTAGCCTGATCCAGCAGGGCTTCTCTTAGGTTCTTATGTATGCCCAAATATTCAATTCAATTCAAATGTTTAGAATCGGAATGCAACAAAATTTGAATCGAATACATTCGTATTTGAAGATACAAATGTCGACAACATTTGTACATGTTGTACGTATCTGTATGCATTTCATACACATCCCATTTTATCCGTATGCATCCCGTTTTCATCCCATATTATAACTGCAAATGCATACAGATACGTATGAGATTTGTACAGATACCTATATAATACATACGTATCTGTACTTTCCAATGTTTTGAATTATTCGAACGAATGACTTGGAACATTCAAAATTTCTTTGAATGTTTAAATTCAAATGTGAGGCCATTCTGTTTGAATTTGAATGTCTACATTTGATCAAATTCAATCGAATCTTGAATGTTTAGAACATTTGTGCACATCCGTAATCGTGAAAGTGTCTGGATTGGCTGGGACTGGATTAAAAGGAAGGAATGGGTACTTGGGATAGGGCCTTCTCAGAGGTGGCCCCAGGCTGTGGAACAGCTCCCAAGGGGAGCTGTTCCTCAGCCTGGGGCCACCTCTGAGAAGGCCCTATCCCAAGTACCCATTCCTTCAACAACTGAGGTCCACCCTCCAATCTCCTCAAGCTTCCTTTTAATCCAGTGCAGATTGAAATGTGGTTTGGGAGCATAAGAAAGGGCCATCCACTGGGTGCCGTTACCCCTCCATTTTTTTGCCTCGGGGTTATGTTTCATAAGGGACCTCTGGAGGCACCAGTGTATACAAGTCAGCATGTGGTGATGTGGAAACTGGATCGCTATGCTGTTACCTTCTTCGAAACCAATGTACATATGTTCATTTTTATCTGCAGGAAAAAGTGTTTTTAAAGGCTGTGGAACAAGTGAGTTGTGCAACCTCAAAAGTAGCCTGACCATTGCTGGACAATTGTACGAAACGTTGGAAGTACAATGTTATGATGCAAAGAATTCTGCACCCTCCAAGATCACCCTTATCCTGGGGGAGATGTCCTCCCTCACTCTCCTGCTGCCCAGTGTCACCAGCCTCTTCTTCGTGAAGTCCCTTTATTGACATCTTTTGTGACTTCAGCCCATGCTCAGGAGTTGCCTTCAGACTTTGCGGCGTCCCAGCTCAATAAAGTGAATGCAACCCTTATTGGTTTTGTTTGTTTTTATCACCCTACAATTCCCACTTAGAAAAACTACTGGGTCAAGGCCAAGGAACCAGAGTGTGGGACAACAGCATTGTCTTCATTCATGGGGCCTTCTTGCACTGCACAGAATTGCCTCCATCCTGGAAGTGTGTCTGTGAATGCCAGATTGCTCCTGGCTCATGTAGCTGTAAAGGTGATTCACAGTTAGCTGGTATTATACTAGGTGCTGGCTGGTAAAGCCTGGCATGCCCCATTCACACCTCTCCCAGGCAAATGGAGCATGCAGCAGGTGGTGTAGGTGCAGTTGTCCACCATTTTGCCTGACCATTCTGGCAATAGTGCCTCTCATGCCTATTGGTGCTATGCTGTGATCGCCTCTGGGATAGAGACAACTTGCACTTATCTGGTGCTTGGAAAGTGTTCGCTAAGACTGGAACGGATCCAGCAGAAGTGAAGGCGCAAATAGGGTTTGATCTCTGGGAGCCTATCTTTAGAAGATGACCACCTTCAGAAATGGAGGAATGGAGAAACAGGAAGAGAGAGAAAAAATCATCTTAAGACCTGTCTACCAGTGTTTGAGAGGTGCTAGGCAAGGTCTTCACTAGACCAGAGAAGATAACAAAAGTTCCTTGGCCTTGAAATTTCCAGCCAAGGCTATTATGTTAAGTACCAGAAATAGTCCCTGAAACTGATCATTTTCAGAGATTTGCATCATGGGACTAAACTGCAGGAATGGAAGGTGGTCATTACTGGTCCCCTGCATGGGCCACACAAGTGAACCAGCCCCGTGATCCCTTTTGTAGAGTAGTTCTTACCAATCTGCAGAAGAAGTACTTCTGGGAGCAGGTTCTGCTCTTGGGAACAGGCCTGGATGGATGAGTGAAGTGATGTGTGGTCATCACAGCCCCAGTATTCTTTTGGCAGAACCTAAGGTGGTTAGGCAGATCTGGCCAGTAGCTTCCAGATGTTGATGGAGTACAAATACCATCCCTGACCCAGGGCTAGTTGGCTGGGATTGGTTGGAAAGATTCTTAGATGTTTCCCATCAGGTCCAAGCCAGCAGAGCCATGCTGGCTGGGCCTGATGTGACAGTAGGCCAAAGCATTTGCAAGATATCACATTGAGGAGTCTTCCTCTACGTTAACAAGCAGTAGGTGGAGGAACAGAATGGTGATGTCATAATCATGTCAGCCAATAGGGACTGCTTTTAGATTCTTCTGTTGCTGGGCAAAATTTTTTGAATTCTTTAGGAAGCAGTAGTAATTCTTCTTCTTCTGGCGTTGAGTATCTGATTGAAGTTACCATGGGGCTATCGCTTAAATAGAGTTTGGAGGAGTCTCTGCTATGTGCAAATGATACATTGTTTTGTTAGAACTAGGTGATGGTACTGTGTCTTAGGAACCCACTTTTGTGCTTATACATATACTTCATTGAATTTTGTTGAATTTGCTCCCAGGTAAGTGTGTATAATCCTAAATGCATCTAACTGTTCATAAGCCACTTTAGAATCCATGGGACCTATCTCTGTGTGTACACATGCTTATGGGATATTGAGTAAAACATTCACCATTTAAGTAAAAATGTCCCACTCCAGAGTCCATATTTAGTGCCAGACCCAGAACGCAACTGCCACTGTTCCTTTCCTCCCCTCCTTGGTAATGTTCCATTTACTAGTAATATTTGTTAAAAATGTAATCAAACTAGGTGGCTCTGTAACTCCAGCAAGATCTTTTTCATCATAACTGAGCAGCTCTGGTCCCTAGGTGCTTGGACAGCTCCATACCATCTTTTCAGCCCCTTTGCCCTTGGAACGAGAATCTAGACAGCGGTCATGTGTTCATTTTTGCTTACTGCTGCAGAAGAGCAAGAAGATTTAACTATAGCTCCACCTGCAATTTCCCTTGGTGCTCATTTGAAATAATCTCACCCTTCCTGACCCCATACAGTAAATTAATTCCGCATCATCAAGTGAAATGGACTGGGCAAAGTTAGAGACGACGAACCCCTTTCCACCTGGAACTGGAAGGTATTTGTCATGCTAGCAGCAGAGCTGATTCTAAGCTTTCAAGCTGAAGATCATCCCCCGCTTGCTTTATGTAGCAACCACCTGACCTCTGTTTTTTCTTCCTCTTCCTCATGTCTTCCTAAGACCATGCAGCTGCCTCTGATCTTCTACACCTTTGCTCTCCTGCCTGCTACAGGTAAAGCTCGGAAGGATTTAGCATCTTAGGCTTGGGGAGTTTGCCATGGGGAGTTTGCTATGTCATGCTATTTGGGGGGGGCTATGAGTTTTTTTTGGCTTGTAGGCACACGTAGATTAGAACATAAGAGGAGCCCTGTTGGAACAGGCCACCGCCCGTCTAGTCCAGCATCTTGTCTCACATAGTGGCCCACCAAAAGCTTCTAGTCTTCTCAGTCAGAAGACAAACACAAAACTTTCATCTGATCTAGATTTCCTGAAAATGGTCTTTAGAGGCATCCTGCTCTTGTCTCCAAATCATTCATAGTGTCCTCCATGAATCAAGAGGAGTCCTGCTAGGATTCCCACAGCCCATCTAGTCCAGCACCCTGTTTCACCTAGTGGTCCACCAATTGCTTCTGTGCGTCTCAAGCAGAAGACAAAGGCAAAACCTACAAAAGGGTTGATGGCTTCTGTTAGAGACAGAAAAGAATATAAATGGAGAAGAAGAAAAATTCGGCTTGAATTTTCATAGTAGTGATCGTTATACTTTTTTATCCCACCTTTCACACAGAAAGCCCAGGGTGGGTCACACAAAACATTAAACGGTCAGTAAAAACCAAATTAATTGGGGCTGTCTCTTTTCTGGTTCAAAGCAATACATGTGTTCATTACAAAGATGGCCTTTACTGAGTATGGCCATTAGTTCATCTGACTTAATATTGACTCCATAGAGTAATTCTGCAGGATTTTAAATAGGGGTTCTCAGCTACGTGTGCCTGCAAGTGCAAGTCGTTCTATAAAGAAGGGGCCAAGACAAAGAAGATCCTTTTACATGTCTACTTCTCAATTGGGAAAAAAATATGATGCAGAAGACAAAGGCAAAACCTACAAAAGGGTTGATGGCTTCTGTTAGAGACAGAAAAGAATATAAATGGAGAAGAAGTAAAAAGGTTTTACTCAAAGATTTCAACTCAAGGGGAGGTGGTCTTTTAGATATTTTTGGAACCCTGGATGGCCAAGTCTTTAAATATTGATGGCTTATGGAGGGTTCTCCTGGATCTGCACCATGGAAATAAACAAAGCTAAATGGGACAATTTAGAAATCAAGCGCATCTTTTTCTCCTTCTTCTAGGAGTTTGCTTGGAGTGTGAACAGTGCAACAGTGAAAGGGACTCGTGTGATGGTTTGCCACATCAGTGCCCTGAATATGCAGACGGCTGTGTTACCTTCACCACAGAGAGTATCAGTGGTAATTGATTTTGTCATTTCATGAGAAGAAGCTTGTTCCATGCTGGGGAGAGCTCCTGGAAAAGGATAATATAAGAGGGTAAAACAATGCTCTAAATCCAGTGTTTGGGAAAGAGATGGTTTTTGGATTATGGCCCTTATTCCAGATTATATCGCAGAATAGTCACCCGTCATCTGCATGCTGGTGCACAGCATGACCTGCAATAGTCTCCACTAGCATGTGGATTATCCCATAATCTGGAATAAGGTCCAGTGCAGAAAGTGCTGATGCTCACTATGGTCCTTGTACACAGTGACCTAGAATGATAGGAGCAGATGTCTCCCCCAAAAGGGGGAAAGCGCAGATTAAAAATGACAGTGGTGATGCTGATGAGACCGGATTCCAAATTGGGTGGGAAGGATTCGTTCACACTTAGGGATGCGCACAAGTGGGGGTTTTTGTTGCATTTGAATTCAAATCGAATCGAATATGCAAACGTTCCATTCAACTTGAATGTTTAGAATCCAAACGCAACAAAATCCAATCCAAATCAAATCTATTTGAATCTATTCATTCGAATGTTAAGATTGGAGTCTGGAAGATACGAATGTACACATTTCGTACGCATTCCGTTTTATCCCATATGCATCCCGTTTTCGTCCGGGACTATCAGCGCAAATGCGTACAGATACGTATGAGGTTCGTACAGATACGTATGTAATATAATACATACATATCTGTACTTTTGAATGTTTTGAATTATTCGAGCAAATGTTTCAGAACATTTGAATGTGCCTTTAAACTCTACGGACCACAGTGGACCCAAAAGATGAGGTTCAGAGAAATCAAGGGTGAATGACCCTGCTGGTTTGGCTGCATAGGGTTTTTTTTTTTTTGTACTAGTTGCCATTGCCTTAGGTTTTATGAGATAGGCAATAGCTGTAGAGCAGAAGTGTCTACAAACATCATGAAAACTTGTGGTTATATTACTGCAAGTCTACATCACTTCAGTGTAAAGGGAGTTAATTTTCTCTGTATATTTGAATTGTAATATGGAAACGGTTGATTGGTCAACTCGGCTGTAACAGTTTGTAATGTCACATACTCTGCTTTTTCTCTCTCTTCAAGTCGAAAGTTGGACTCTAGCATCTCTACCCATATATATCTGATGTAAATAAGTTATGAGATTCACAAGTCTGTTTATTTATTTAATACATTTATATCCTGCCCTTCACCAGTTGGTCCCAGGGCGGGTTACAATAAGAATAAAACATCAAATAATAAAACATAATTCGAAATATCACCCTAATTTTAATTAGGCCACGTCATCCTAGAAGTGTCTCCTGGGCAGGTCTGTTCACACTTCACCCACACACAAGTAGGTCTGGGTGAGGTTTGGGACAGGGTGGCGTTTGCAGTGCAAAAATCAGCCATTGTCCTTGATCTTAATTGCCTTGGAATCCTTTCCCATGGCAGTTAAGTGCAAAAAGGCCCACTGTCTACTCTGGATTTTCTGGAAAGCAAAAGTGTGTGTGTGTGTGTGTGTGTATTTATTTATATTCCTTAAATCAAATTAGAATGTGTTTCCTCCTCTTCCTCCTTCTTCACGAAAACTCCAGGGACACAGCTGTGGTTGTACACCTTCAAGGGCTGTGTAAGGAGGAGACATTGTCCTCCAAATCACATGACCTTTACCTTCCCTTCTGAGCGCAAGCGGACAGCATCCAGATGTTGCAGCAGAAACCTTTGCAACAAGGGCGTGGTGAAATGTGAGTATCGTATCCCATTCCTTTTCCCCCTCCAGATCTAAGGAGCTGCTAATGCTGTTTAACACTGCCAGACTGAACATGAGCCACCGATTCCGGTTGCTTGAGAATTACAGGCAGGGATGTGCACAGATGTTCTAAACATTTGAAACTGGATCAAATTCAATCGAATGTGGACATTCGAACTTGAACAGAACTTCTGCACGTTCGAATTTAAACATTCAAGCCAATTTCAAGTATTTGTTTGAATGATTTGAAATATTTGAACATACAGATGTATATGTACAGATACGAATGTACACATACGTATGTACACGTACGATGTTGTCGAAATAAGGGAACAGCTGTTCCTCTGCACTTTCAGCCACGGTTGCTGTTTTCGTATGTTCCTTTTACATTTGGTTTTTAAAGTTGCAACTTACCCCGAGTACGCAAATAAACATCTGTAAGGAAAGTTTGTAATACAGATCCTTTTGTGTTTGCTATCTAGTACCACCCGGAGGAACGACGCCAAATGGACTGATATGTCCCGGGTGCTTCTCACCAGATCCGGAATGCACCCCCACTGAGACGGTCAGTTGCCACGGAACAGAGCACAGATGTGTCTACTACGATATAACTGTGCAACAGGGTGAGTTGTGGTGAATGTTTCCGAGGGGGTGGTCAATGCCTTAGATGACTAGTGAGGCAGACGTCAAGCATGCTAAAAGGAACTTGTACCAGAGGCCAAAAGAATGTGCCAGCATCCTATCAGTGATACTGAATGTCGGCACATTCGAATCTGAATCAAGTGCTTTGGAGCATTCATATGAAGCTTTGTTACATTTGTGAACCTGGGAAGTGGGAAAGTGGCTGCTCCATTCACATCCGCAACAGATCCAGAGTGGGTTTGAAGTGGATTCAAAGTGGATTCAAAGTGGATCCAGGGCTGATATGATTCATTCCAAGTGGATATGTATGGGATACATAGCAGGAGCATAGCAGATATATATGGGATTCATATGGGATTCACATCTAACATTAAATTTGTATGGAGCGTTTGTATCAAATCAAATCCTACCACATTCAAAGGGGATCTATTCGAACAAATATTTTCTTGCATTCATTTTGATACAGACTGAATGCAAAAGCAAACAAACATTCATGCACATCCCTAATCCCTGGTGCACATATGTCTTTATAGGTTCATGTGTGCTGCCAGCTCTCCAATGCTAACAGTTTTGTTTATTTTATTTTATTTATTTCATTTATTACAGACAACAAGACCTACAATTTTTCTAAACGTGGCTGCGGAAACAGGCATGCCTGTGTGAACAAGCCACGTAATTTTGGAGTGCCTGAAATCTTTGTAGAAATTTGGAGGACAGCCCAATGCTTACCACCTTCCAAAGATATCGAATGAATCCATGAATCGCTTTCCTTTCTGAGCTAAAGAGACTCTGGACACATTTAAAAGCATCTGCAAAGCATGTCTTTGAGCTTAGCAGCAGGTGAGGTGAACCCAGCCAAGCCACTAGCTGAGCAGCCACCTGTAGGCAAACACTTCCTTTTCCACTGTGCTATGAGATAGGATAATTTGATAATTTGTCTTTTTGAGTTAATAAAAACAAAATCATGTCATACTTGAAGATGTCTTGCTTTCTGAGTTGTCTAAAAATGACCATACAACTCTGAACATGCCTGATCTTGTCTGATTTCAGAAGCTAAGCAGGGTTGGGCCTGGTTAGTATTTGGATGGGTGACCACCCGTGAGTACCAGATACTGTAGGGTAGGGTTATACACGAATATTTGTAGCATTCACTATTCACACATACTTTAACATTTGTATGAATAGTTCAGACATTCGTTATACCAGTTACATCTGCAACAGATCCAGATTACATTCAACATGGATCGAGAGTGGATTAAAAGTGGATTCAGGTCAGATTTCATCCTTTCAGAGCGGATATGTTACGGGATACCTATTGGATATGTATTCGTTCCTATCAGTTACGTTTCAGATATTACGAATTTGTATGAATACATTTGTATTGAATAGAATCCTACCACATTTGAAGGGGATCTATTCAAATGAATACAGATGTTCTAACTTTTGATTTGTTATGAATCAAATGTCAAAACACCCATTCATGCGCATCTCTACTGTAGGGTTTTTTAATTTTTTAAAAAATTGAATAATTAATATAATTAGAAAATACCACTTTGTATATAAAGTAAAATATTTTTCTTCCCTTTTCCCACCTCCCTATTGCACCCTAATTCTTGACAGATTCAATATTTAGATGTCATTAAGGTATTAGGACAGCCATTTACTAATTCTTCTAATATCTTCCTTAAGGTATTGTGGAGTGCCCAGTCCTTGAATATAAATAAAGAGTTCCACTTGTCCAATCTTTTTGCAGATATTCTTGTAAATATGTTATAGTCCTGATTCAATAGATATATAGGTCTGTATGAATCTGGTAGGGTTGCATCTTTTTAAGGTTTCAAGAGTACTATTATTTTGGAGTGTCTCCAAGAGTCTGGGATTACATGATCTGCTAATACCTTGTTAAAGATCTTTCATAAATGTGGGATAAGTTTTTTGTTAAAGGTTTTATAAAACACCATATGAAACCCTTCCAGTCCAGGTGATTTCCCACTTTTTAATGGTTTTATAATTTATTCTATGTCCTCCCCACTTTTAAAAATGGTATTACCTCAGTAAAGTGTAAATGTCTAAACATCAGGTACCAGATATGATACTGAAGGGGATTGCTGACATTAGGGCCGTGGTCACACCTTCACTTGAAACCTTCTTCAGCCCATATTCAAGTCTGACTGCTTACACCTTTTCATTCCTATCCCTTTTATTTGTGGACTTTCCAGCCTCCATTTGGACTTTCCTGAGTGGAAAGTCCACAAATAAAACAGATAGGAATGAAAAGGCGTAAGCAGTCAGAACTGAAGATGGACTGAAGAAGGTTTAAAGTGGTGTGGCCTCGGCCTAGGGCTTCTGGTGGGTTACCATGGGAGGAAGCTGCTAGGCTGAACAGGCCACTTCTCTGATCTATGATTTGGCCCCCAAATGTCTGAAGGAATGTCTACTCCCATATTTACCTGACTTAAGATCTGGAGGGGAAGTCCTTCTGGTTGTACCACCACCCTCAGCAACAATGGGGGTGGGCACCCAGGAGAGGGCCTTCTCAGTGATGGCCCCTAGGCTGTGGAATAGTGCCCCCTTTGAGGTGCGTCTCTCACCTTCACTGTACATGTTTAGGAAGGCAGCGAAGACGCACCCCTTTGCCCTGGCCTTCGGTTAAATGGGGATACACTTTCCTCTTCCCACTTGCAGATGCTATTGTTTAAATACATACTGTTATTGCTCAAATAATGTTTGATTTTAAATGTAATTATCCGTCCTGAGACGTTTAGGTATAGGGCAGGATAGAAATACAAATAATAATACTAAAAAGAAAAAAAATCCAGCTGGCACATTTTATAAGCTTAACTTTTCATTTAAAGCTCACAGTTTTTCATTTTAGAGGCAGAGGCTGTTTCTAGACAGCCCCATGATGATACTATCAGAGTGCCCAACCCTGAACTTCCCAGACACTGGTCAAGCACATAGGTGACTGTCACTCATTAACAAAACATGGATGTGAAGCAAAGTGCAAATTTCCCCAGGGGGTCATGCATGTAGGGAAACATCTTCTCACCACACCTATTTAGATTTCCTTTTGTATTTGCACGTTCATCACTAATTCAGCACAAATTATGTCAGAATCAAAGGAAATTTGGAGAGCTTTAGCAGTGGGGAAACTCTACTTTCCCATCCCGGATACAGACTGGGGCACCATTTTTAAAGCCCCACCTCTTCCAGATCTTCTCATTGGCCTCAATCCCAGAAGCTTCAGAAAGATCATTCATTCACCTTCATGTGTCGTTATGGTCACCAAGTCGAGAACAGTGATTGATCTACAGGCTGATGGGCCAAGAACTATTCCACACACTCCATTTTCCTTGTCTACCCCACCCTCCTATCTCTTCTAGCTTAGAAGACTATAAATTCCCATAAGCTCAGAACAAGCGTGTCACAACTCACACAGCCAGCACGTCAGTTCTAGTTTTCCTTTCACCATTTTCTCATGGCCGATAAGATGCAAATATTTCTCATCTCCTACCTCCTCTCCAGTTTGCTTGCTACAGGTAAGGAGGCACAAGCGTTAACTTATGGAATCCTAATGGCTGCGTGTTCTTTAGGATGTAAGATGCAGAGGGCATTTAACTGGCCAATTTAGGTCTTGGATCTGATTCAGCAAGACTCTTTTTACATCCCGATCCTATTCCTGAACTTACCAGATCAAGAAAAGGTCTGCAGACCTCCCTTGTGCACACTGGTGCAATTTAAGATGAGCACGCGCTACGCAGTTTCAGGTAAATTCAAATGTTCCCGCCAGTCCAGACAGGATGGTGAGAAGAGCAAACAAGAGTTGAGCCTGCAGCTCAGCTCCAATTGGCTGCCCCATCCCATGTGATGTGCGCCTCACCGCTCGCACCACAGAAGTATCGCATGCGGGGAAGCTGCTTGAATCCATACAGCATGTCATGGCTTCGCAGCAGGTAAGCTGCACTTTTTTCTCTAATGGCGGATTTTATTCCCCTAATCTGGATGCTACCAGAGTAATGTGGGAGAGCCGCCTCCTAGTTTTCTAGCAAAGGTGTGCGTATATGTGTGCACCTGCAGCTGTGTATGGTCATGTTTGTAAATGATGCACATGCTTGCGTATACAAGGTTGCCAGACTTTCTTTCTGTGGCCTTATTTGTTAAGTCAACGTTATACTGTGAATGCCAAGGATTCAATATTGTGCCAAAGGAACTGGAGGTTTTACCCCATACTTGGAGGCAACCCAAAAATAACATTTTGAGGACCATGGTATCGGGTGTTTACCTATGTAGGCCTCCCACCACCAACATCAACACAAATCAACTTTTGTTCGCTTTGTTGTTTCCCAAAGTGGGCGAACTCACAGTGAAGCAATGGTGGAAGAAAAAAGTAATAAATAAAAGGGCTGCTTTGTGCCATACAGGCATCCCTGATAATTAGGATTTGCTGGAGAGGACCTCCATGCAGTTTCATTCCTTTCTGATGTTTGAGGGGTGGTGGCATATGGCAGGGCCTTTTCTGTGGTGGTCCCCAGTATATGAAACCCCCAAAGAGGAATGCTTTAGAGGAATCTCTTCACCCAAATGCTTGTCCATGAGCTCCATTTTTATGCTGTCCTGAAGCTTTTTTCTTTTTTTAAGTTTCTAATTATATTTTAATTGGGCTTTTACTGTTGATGAGATCCATCTGGCGAAGGGCAAAATAAAAATGCACAAGTAAGTATTCAGGTAACAATCTGGAAATGCAGACCCACAACTGCAAATTTTCAGTCCCTGCATTTGCAACTGGCAAAAACAACAGCTGAAATGCCCCAAAATGTTTTGCTCTGTTCGCTGTTTCTCTCTTCCAGGCCTTTGCTTACAGTGTGAATTCTGTAGCAGCAATAGTGATTCATGCACCAGCTTACCACACCTCTGTGGGCCTTCAGATAATGCCTGTCTCATCGTCACCACAGAAACGACAGTTGGTGAGTAACGTTGCTCTCCGGTGGAAGGAGATGATTTCCTCTAAACCCCACAACCCTAAGTACTGAGATGCAGTGAGGGCTGGGTTGATACTCATGGGACTCATGTCCAAGAGCTGCATGGCCAGGTGAGACAGATGTGTAGGGCTGTGCACAAATGGGGGGGGGGTTGGTGGGCGGAATGCAAAAAAATTGTATTCATTTGAATAGATCCCCTTCAAATGTGGTAGGATTCAAATGTTTGATCCAAATTGCCTACGTATCTGATACATATCCCCCATATATCTACTCTGAACGTGTCAAATCTCCCCTGAATCCACTTTGAATCCGCTGCCAATTCACTTCGAATCCACTCTGGATCTGTTGCAGATACAACTGAGGCAGCCACTTTCCCACCTCCCCAGGTTCACAAATGTAACAAAGCTTTGTATGAATGATTCAAATTCTTTATGTCAACCTTTGAATGTGTCAACATTTGGTTTGAATACAAATGTCCAAATTCAGAAAAATTCATACAAATTTCAAATGCGATAAATCTTTTTGTACATCTATTTATTTATATTTATTTATTTATTTATATTTATATCCCGCCCCATACCCTAGGCGGCTTACAACATTTAAAATACACACATATCAAGACTGTATAAAACAATGCTAAAACCAATACAATTTTTTTTTAAAAAAAACAGCATAATAATAATATTGAAAAAAACAGTTTAAAAACAGTAGAGTGTGCAATGGGGGGAAGCGGAGGGGGCATTTAGCCAAACGCCTGGGTGAAGAGGTACGTCTTCACTGCCTTCCTGAATATAGACAGAGAAGGGGCCTGACATACCTCCAAGGGGAGACCATTCCACAATCTGGGGGCCACTACTGAGAGATGAGTGTTAAACTGTAACATACAGGGTAACCACACCTGGTGCTATAAACATCCATTTCTGTGTTCCTTCCATGGAAATTCCAGGACGTGAAGTATGGATGTCCACCTACAAAGGTTGCACTAACCTGAAATACTGCTTCCCGTCCCCTGTGACCTTCACTTTTCCTAATAAGCGGGTCCGGAGAGCCGCCAAGTGTTGCCGCAAGAATCTTTGCAATCACGGACAGGTGACATGTAAGAAGTCCACCCTACCCAACTGCTGAAGGCGCTCACCTGACCAGTCCACATAATGAGAAGACACAGTTGACCAGAAAAGATTGAAGGCAAAAGGGGAAGGGGACGGCAGAGGGTGAGATGGTTGGATGCGGTTATGGAGGGAAGGAGATTGAGCTTCGGCAGGCTCTGGAAGACAGTGAAGGATATGGAAGCCTGGGGTGCTGTGGTCCATGGGGCCAGAAAGAGTAGGATACGACCAAACAAGTAAACGACAGTCACCTTTGCTAGGCAAAATGATGAAGACTGGTTGTTCTTCAGGTCATACTGCAAAGAGATGCATGTGCAGACATCTTAAAAAGCAGCTCAAAAGTTTCATAGGCCCTTCCTGCACTAAGCCTTATTCTGGATTATACCTCAGAATAGGGATCTGCCATTCACATGCTGGTGCAGACTATGGTAGGTCCCATCCAGGGCCTGGAGTAGTTGGCGCCAGCATGCAGATGACAGGTCCCTATTCCAGGATGCAATCCAGAATAAGGCCCAGTGCAGAAAGGGCCATAGCTTCCCTGAAAAGTGATGTTCCAACAGAAAGTCCTACCATGACAGCCCCACGATATTAATCAGTTCACCGGAAAGCCAAAGAGGGTGGGTGCGTAATCTTGTTTCACTTGGGATCCTGAGGCCCAAAGGGAGGACTGTTCTTAACCGTCTTTGTGTTTGTGTCCAGTGCCACGCCTGGGAACCAGACCAAATGGACTGAAATGCCCAGGGTGCCTCTCGACTGACCCGGCATGCAAACCTACAGAGCTGCTGGCCTGCAAAGGATGGGAAGACTACTGTGCTTATTATGACCTTTCTATAAAGCAGGGTAAGACAAGGCTCACCTGTGCAGAGGTGTTTATAGATCTTTTGAGGCCACAAAGGTCAGCAAATGTGGTCCTGAACTGACAGAGTAACTGGGCAGATTAGCTAGGATTATGCCCTCAGTATACTCACAACCCATGTGGTGCCTTTCCATGACACCTCTGAGAAGATATGAATGAACCTTGTTTATGTGCCCGTGGATGCATTCTCTTGTGTTGGGATTAAGAGGAGGCAGATCCTGAAGAAGAACTCTGCTGAATATGGAAACTATGAGCTTTTCTCCACTTAACTTCCCGTCCACCGGATGGGAAAAAAGCATTACCTACTAAGGTGTACTAGCATTTGCACTTGGGAATGCTAGTATACACACCCCACGGGCCCGGAGACTTACCGTGTCTGTATGCATGACTGAGTGCACCACCATCTTCTTTTTTGGAGCCCGATGTGGGTGCCTGTGCAACGGTGCCTATGCCATGGCACTAGTGACACTCCGGGCATGTGGAGTCATGTTTGGGGTCATCTGAGGTTTCAGCTCACTTGCATGATACCTCAGATGACCCCTAGCACTGGAAATGATGCACATGCTTGTGGCACTGGCTGACAAAATTAAGCTTCTGGTAAGGGTTAGGATATGTGTAATGCATGATTTCATGCACCACTGCTAGTAGATGATAGGGAAACATCTGGTAAAGCAGGAGGCGTTTCTGGGTTGAAAAAGCCTCCTGCAAGGGCAGATGGACCTTGCCAGATGTTACCCTACCATGAACTCTAGGGCCAAGTGCAAATTGGCCACAGAAAATCATTCTTCTGGTTGGCTGTGTTGTTTCCGAAGAACCACATCCGCTCCTTTTCTTGTGTCTGTACACAGCCCCTGTCTGCCGCTGTCGGTCAGTGGCTCCCACAGCTGAGACCTAGTGAACTAAAATGAACCAATGGCACTGTAGAGGGGTGACCTAGGCTTGCATTCACATGTTGCAAAAGAAGCAACTCAAAGGCACACTTGAGACAATAGTGTGTGGTGTTTTTGCTTTCATCAGATGTCTAATTCACTTTTTCTAGCCTCGAGTGCTCTCTAGAGCGGGGACGAGCAGGCTGGCACACAAGCGAACCAACTTGCGAACCAACTGCAAGCCATTTCTGAGCCACCAGCAGAGATGCTCTGTTTTGCTTTGCTTTTATTCCATGTTAATGCAGCCTGAGGGACCCACTGTATGTCAATTAAGGGTGTGCACCAATGCAATTTTCAGGATTCCATTCAAATAGAATATTCAAAGATTCAAATAGATTTGAATCTATCCGTATGAATTTTTTATTCGTATTTGAAGATACGAATATCGACAACATTTGAATGGGTCCGCACGCATCTGTATACATCCCGTTTTTATCCCGTATGCATCCTGTACATATACATACAAATGTGTATGGATGCGAATCAGATGTGTACGGATACATATGTAATGTGTACCTATCTGTACACATACAAATGTCTGAATAATTTGTACGAATGATTCAAAAGATTAAAAAATGTATTCAAATGTTAAATTAGAATGTATAGAGATTCGATTCGAATGTTTAACTTAGATCAAATTTTGGTGTTTCAGAGGCTAAATCACATCAATGTGCATAAGAAAATTCACATTTCATGAACTGTTGAGAAGCAAAACTGTATTGTATTGAATATACATCACACCAGTTTTAAAAGAATTGCATTGGCTGCCAATTTGTTACGGAGCCCAATTCAAGGTGTTAACTCTGACTTATAAGACCCTAAATGACTTGGGCACCAAATATCTAAAGGAACACCTTCGCCCATGCCTTAAGATCAAGCAGTGAGGCCCTCCTGGTTGTCCCACCACC
>MTQE01003491.1:7916866-7930317 GCA_014337955.1 Aspidoscelis marmoratus
CCCGTAGGAATACAAAATAGGATAAGATAAATACCTCCAACTGACATTCACTTCTTGTGGTCATGTACGCTCACAAAGGTTCAGAGCTACTTCATGTTTTGCTCTTCCATCTAATAATCAGGATTAGGAGCATCCAGCAGTTGGGGATGAAAGTTCATCTCATGGATGTGGTGGGCTTCTGTGATGTCTAAGACGCTCTTTGATCTGACAGAGTCGTGGCCACATTGATCAGGTTCTTTGGGCCACTTGCCTCCAGAATGAGTAATGAAAATAGGTCTTGATTAAGTTCCCTTTGCTGCATTAATAGAGACAAAGCCCATGTTTCCAAGAACCTTCTATCAAAAGGGAACAGGTGGGAAATTTTGGACTTCAAAGAAATCTGACAAATCCATGCATTGCTCCTTGCGCACCCCAACCCAAGGGCAGCCAATGGAGGCAGCACAAATTTAAGCTCCTTGTACAAATTCGCCAACACCTGTGGCACCAACCCATCTCCCTTTGAGTTCACTTAGAAGGCTGCTAATACCAAGTGCGTAATATAAACATAAGAGGAGCTGGATTGGACCACAGCCCATCTAGTTGAATATCCTGTGCTGTACGGTGGCCCTACCGTTCTCAAACAAAAGACAAAGACAAAACCCTCACCTGCTCTCAAATCCCTACAAATGGCCTTTCCAGCCTGAAGATGTTGCCTTCAATTTGTCCAATCTTAAAGCCATATGAACTAAAAACTGTTATCATCCAATTGCCAATACTCATAATACTTATAATAATAATAAAAAACCTTCTCCTTACTTCCAGAAGGGAGAGGATTTGTAGAAGTCACTACAGTCATTGCACCTAAACAAGGAAGATGGACTTTCAAATAGATCAGAAGGTTATGAGGTGGAAAGTTAAGGAAATTAACAAATTACAATATATTAAGATTAAAGAATTGAATATGAAGATTTTATATAGATGGTACAGGACCCCGATCCAGTTGTCCCATATGATTCCAACCTTTTCATCCTCCTGTTGGCACTCAAGTGACAATAGGGGAACATATTTCCACATGTGGTGGACATGTAATGAAGTAACAAAATTTTGGGATGAAGTAATGCTGGAAATGCAAAACGTTTTTGGAATTAATATAAGACCCCATCCGGGATTGTGTCTCTTGCAAGTTTACAAAGATCACTCAACCCTGGTTCCAGATAAATACATAGTAGACAGAATGTTATGGGCAGCCTTATTAGTTATAGCTGCGGGTTGGAAAGATAAAACAAAATGGTCTCGTGAGAGGTGGTATAGTAACATTCTTGATATATATAAATTTGATGCCCTTAGACACCAGCGGCTCTTTTACTCTGGAGAAAGTCATCGCCTGGATTTACAAAAAGCTTGGAGCAAATTATATACAGCTTTTATTAATGACATCTTACCTACGGAAATGAAAGAAGGACTACTGAAATTGTGGACATATTTACCCGTGACCTCTGAGGCATAAAGGAGGGAGGATGGGGTTGACTATGTGGACTTAATATGAAACTGAGATGTGAGAAATGTGGGGTTTTTTTCTGTTATTTTTTCTGTTTGTATTCTTTCTTTTCTTTATAAAAGCATTAAAAAAAAAACAAGAAATCTACCTCCATTTGGACACACAAATGCCATACCTCTGGCAATTTTAGTGAGGGAAAATAAAAAGCCACTTTCCTACTTAGCTTCTTTGCTTGCTTTGGTGCCAGAAAGTGAAAAAAACACAGGCAGCAGATGTCGTCACGGTTAGTAAGCCCAAGACAGGTACCCGATAATTGATGCCTCTGGAGCCGGATCCACCCAGGAACTAATTCTTCTGCATGCTTCAGTGTGGTGTGTACTGTTCTTTCTGTTTCCATTCATTCTCATGCACATCTGCACTCAGTGGGGGCCTGAGGGCAGAACATCTGGGGGTGTCTCCAGGAACATCCTGGGCAGAATATAAGGTCACCAATGTCACAAAGTCAGCCGACTCGACGTTGCAGTATGTGAAATGAACGCACATTACATCGTCAGAAGAAAAAGCCCTTTCTCCCCACTAGCAGACCAATAAATCTGAAGTCTAGAATAATTTCACCTCCCATAGACGCATATGGAACAGCATTAAATCGCCAGATTTCTAGATCATATGACTCTTTCTGCTCAGTATTCCCTGCCAAGGAGGATGCGACCGTCGCTTAGCATTATGGATGTCCCTATGAAAGGGGGAAACATTAGCTGCATGGCACAGAGGTGCAGTGTATGCACACCCATGCCTCTTCTGCCCTCCCAGACTTTGAAGGTTGGGGAAAAACTTTCATTCCTCAGCCTTCTAAGGACCTTTCCACACTTACCTTTAAAATGGTATAGTGTGACGTCTAGCCTGCTTCTGGGCCTCTCTCTTCCAGACTCTTCAGAGGAGGACAGAATCCACACACCCCAGCTAGCATTCTGTGTCCTTCAAGTAGCCCAGTCTAAGCTGCCAAAATGGCCACCTAGCCTGGGAACCCAGCAGACCTCTTTTGAAAGGGCTACAGGCAGTCCAAGGACCACTAGACTAGCCCAGGGAAGTGTATATGAGGGTGCATGCCTCTATTGACCAGTCTAGCGGGGGGCATTTCTGTGGTGTACCAACTTGTGCCACTGAAATTGGTCCCCCTAGGGCCCCAAGGCTAGGAACTTTTGTTCCTGGCCATCAGAGCCTTCACACCAGGTTTTGAACCTTGTGTGAGCTTTGGAGCGGGATAAGACGTGCAGGGCCTGTCCTAGAACAGGTTGTCTAAGTGCAGATGGCCTTTTGCTGGGCCTGCTGGCCGCTCCAGTCAGGAAGTTTCCAGCTGAAGCAGTCCAGCCCTTGCAAGTCTGGAAGCAGCCTAATTTCCCCCTTGGCTTCATTAAGGGAACTTTTCTGAACATTTCTTCATGGTGCGAGACAGAGAATGAACAAAATAAGTCATCGCTACCTTAAGTATCCATCTACATGTAGAGTAATCAGATCAGAGGCCTATTCACACTTTGGCCTCTAGGGAAGAATTAGCACAGCTCTGGGACAGGTCATTCGCATTCTGGGATGGACAGTTCCACCCAGAAGTGTGCCGGCCTGTCCCAGAGCTGTGCTAATTACAGCCAACCACACCTGGCCCAAACTTAGCCCTGGGCGTCCCAGAGCTGTCCGGCAGGGAGAGCATTTGCATTGCTCTCTGTTGGGCAACCCAGGAGTCCTGCCCCAGGATGCTGCCATTGGGCTCTATCGGCCCGGCTGGCTGGCAACCCCATTCTGGGGGTGGGACTTGACTGGGCCGGGGGCCTGTTGGTGCCCTGTGGCTCCTGCTGTACTGATCGGGCTGGCAGCAGCCAGTGGGAGCCTTCTGGGTGCCTACCCTCACCCAGGGGTGCATGCCGCTGCCCCCAGCCTCCCATGCCCCAGTTCTCTTTTCAGACCCCTGGCCTGGTCCAGATGGGTCCTGGGGCTTTCCAGGAGTAATCTGCCGTGTTCTGTGCAGGTGTGCACTGTGGCAAATCACTCCCACACTGACCTGAATTTCTGACATTGAGATTGTGCCACTTACTGGCCAATGTGAACGGCACAGCTGTCCCCCGCTTGTACCAGCCTTAGCACACTATCACCATCTGGCTGTAGTGCAAAAAGGCCTGGGGGTTGCAAGATCTCTCACAGTTGTTTTTCTCACACTGCAGAAAGGGCACATTCAATGACACTTTCTGACCTTAGACACTGGTTGCAGGTCTAATACAGAGGATGGTGTGAGGTCATTGTGCCTTCAGGCCTTTACTGCCCCCCACCCCGCTTTTGCCTATGTGGATGCAGCTTTGATTGAACTTCAGCTCTCATCCTTCATGGCTATCTGCCAGGTTGGTTGATACTGGAATCCAGCAACTTTTGGGGGACTGCCCGTTGAGTATTTCTGATCTATGGGACTGACAGTAGATCTATGGGTATTTAGAAGATGGTCTATGGATTCAACATGGAACTACTCAGTGTGCTTACCGTGTACACGCAAACCTCTCTTATCTTGCTACTTTCCCTTTGCTAGCCTTGAAGCTTGGCTCTTTAAATTTCTTAGAGAAAGATGTCGTCACGGTAGTTAAATCCAGGACAGGTTCTCAAGTAATTCATTCATCTGGGACTGGTTCCATCGAAAAGCTAATATTGCATCCATGCATACCTACACGGTTGGACACAGCTGGACTCCTTTGAACTTCTCAGCACAATGAAACCTTCTCTAAGAACCCCCATCTATCTCCTAGCAGTCTTGCTTTGTCCAGGTAAGTCGGTTGTTTTAGTAGCCATGAAACTGTCACATCACAATCTAATTCTAATTGTATGCCTTGATTTAGAGCTATATGTGGGAAGGAGGGTGTGTTTAGCTTGTTCTTTTATATGTGATGGGGCCAGAGGGAGCTTGGAGGCAGCCCAGAGCCCTCTTTGCATGGAAATCACTGGCCCTTAAGAATGATGGTGGTTTAACATACGAGGTCCTTTGGACCTCCCCCAACATGATAGTCCCTTATGGTAGACAGCTCAAGGACTTCTGCTCTGCTGCAATCATCCCATCCAACTCATAGCTATGCTGGAAGCTCTGGAAACTCTCACATCCCACGCCAGGAGGGAACAGAATTTTAGTGGAAAAAAAGAGAGAACGGGTGGGAATAACAGATCAATTAAACTGCAGAGCATCTGGCCTTCTAATACAGAATGGACCAATAGTTATGCTTGGGTCTCTGCTCACCAGCTGCTGCTGAATTCTACCATCTGTCTAAAAAAAATCTTTCCACCATACAAAAGTGTGTTCTGTAAAGGGTGACCGGTCATCCCCGGGAGGCTTGCTTCCCAGCTGGGGAGACCAGCCATAAAAAAAGATTGTGACGTAGTTTGGCCTCTTGTTTCTTTCCACCAGGCATGTTCCTTCAGTGTGAACGCTGCAAAAGTGCCACCAGTTCATGCTCAGGGCCTCTGGAGACCTGCAAAGATGCTGAAAGTGCCTGCCTCACTCTCACAGTAGAGACCAGGAAAGGTAGGTCCTACAGACGGGAGGGCGCTATGTTTTTCTAAGAAAATCCTCAGTTGCATGTTAAAGCAATCCAGGAAGGATTTCAGGGACCTCCATTCCACACAATGGACTTGCCCCTGCTAGCATGCTGCACACACATTGGATGCTGGATAGTCTGGCCTAGGTAGCCTAGACTGAGATGCCAGTAGGCTGGGAGAATGAATGGGGAAGCATGTGGAAGGGTGCACAATTCCCTGTTCTAGTTTAACAGGAGGACCCATTTCCATTGTTCACCAAATCGTACCATTGAAATGGGTCCCCTGGGAATCTTAGACTAGGAACTGTAGTTCTTAGGCATCAGAGAATCCATAAGTTGGCTTCAAAGTTTGTATTCTCTTTGGATCCAGCATGCACACTGTCCCAGAATAGAGTTCCGAGTGTAGATTGTAAGGCAGGCAGCCCATTCCGACTCAGTTTCAAAGACCAGGAATGAAAGGTCCCAGGCTTCAAAGTTGCGATTCTGGACCTTTATGGCTGTGTGTGGAAGCAGTACCTTTTTGGCATCACTTCTGGGTGCCCACCTGAAAATGTCCTGGCTGTGATACACTAGATCAAAGAGGTGACCTTACATCATTAGTAGTCTTCTGCTGAATGACTTTTGAAAGGTCTACCAGAGGAGTGGGATACAGCACCATTTTGGCCCCATATCCTGCTCCACAATCTAGCAGGCCATGCAGAAAGGGGCCCTGACTCTTGGCCTCTTTCTACAGGTGATCTTAGCATAGCACCGGAAAGGGCTTAGGGGTCTCCCTTCTGTGGGCTGATGTTGGATAACGGAAGCCCCATAGACCAGGGGTGATTTTGCACTTCCCTTCCTGTCCACTGGACAAGAAAGGAGCGTAATCACACTATGTTAACTAGTGCTCAAACTAGCCCATGCCCCATTCAATCAGTCACTCAGCATTTTGGTTTCAGCGGCCTCCACGACTGTGCACGTGTCAGCCCCATAACCATGATGATAATGACTGCGCTTGCAGTCTCATCTATGGTCATCCAAGTGCCATGAGCTTGTGTGGCACCTCAGACTACCCCAGAGCACCGGAAGAGGTGCAGATGCTTGCCTCTGGACCCTTCTGGTAAGTCCCTGGGTGATGTTAGTAAAGGCGTGGAGCATGAATTCATGCTCCACACCTAGTGAATAATTAGGTAGGGGTAATTGGAGGCTGTAACAGCATCCTCCAAGTGCTGATGTCTTTCCCCAGAAGTTCCCTAATTATTCACTACTGGCCTAAGTGCAAAAAGGACTCAAGCTATGCAAACCAAAAGAGTATCCTGGTCCAATTTACTGGTAGCCATACTATGGAGAAGATTGGATAGCGTGCCTCTGTGATCCAGGATTCCACGGGGGACCTATTTTGGTGGCTCAAGATGCACACCACTGAAGTGGACCTCCCAAGGGGTGAGGGGCGGTGGTGTCATGGAACATGATGACAATATTGTGCCGCACCAGGACCAATCTGTCCCCACTTGGGATGAATTGCACATCCTGATAAGGGGCAACACACCCGGTCCTGGGATATGCCAGGTAAGCGTGGAAACAGGTTGGCCTTTTTGGCAAAGGAACGTAAGGAATACACTTTAAAAGGGGGGGTTCTCTAAAGAGTGCTCTAGAGAGAATGGAACAATGGCCGTATTTTTCCCCCCTGTGACCAGACAAAATGAGGAAAATAGTCACCTACAAAGGATGCACCAAGCTTACCTATTGTCCACCTGGTCCATTCACCGTCACCACCAGTCTGGGAGAACGCATTCGGAGCAACTCAGAGTGCTGCTGCTGGGACCACTGCAATAAAGGAAGTTTAAGATGTATGTTTTCAAGTTGTTAATTCTTGCATTTAAGAGGGATAATCTTTGTCAAGGTAAGGACTTGGCTGAGTCCTTATACCTTAATTTATCTTGATAGGGATGTGCACAATATTTGTAACATTTGTTATTTTTATGAATTTGTATGAATTTAGATGTTTGTACATGAATCGAATGTTAAGACATTCGTATGAATTCAAATGTTTCAGACATTGGTACAAATAGTTCGGACATTCGTTAAACTGGGGAGGTAGGAAAGTGGTTGCACCAGTCACATCCAGAGTGGATCCAGATTGCATTCAACATAGATCGAGAGCAGATTAAAAGTTGATTCAGTTTGGTTTTGATGCTTTATGTTATAGGATACCTATTGGATACATTAATGTTTGTTTTGGATACATATGGGATACATAATCATTTGTATCAGATAAGTATTCATTTGTATCGGATGATACATATTGGATATTTGTACAAATTCATACGAATACATTTGTATCGAATAGAATCCTGCCACATTTGAAGGGGATCTCTTCCTACGAATATGGGTTTTCTAACCGAATGTCAAAAAACTCATTCGTACACATCCCTAATCTTGTAGTGCTAATTATGTGTCATGCATTTCTAAATACTTCGTGGCATGGGTATATTTTTCAGAAGACTGAGCACAAGAGGATTTCCAAGGAACCAAGCCAACCAACCTCTTTGTCTGATTTTGTTCCTAGTGCCCTTGCGAGGGGAACCAAACCACCGGCGGTGCGCCAGACACACTTCAAAGCTTTCAACATGTGCAGTCCCCAAAAAGCTTCACTGCCATGGCCGAGAAGTTCACTGTTTCTATCTTGCTGGATACATTGCAGCCGGTAGAGTTGACAACTCTGGGTTTCAAAAACACCATTTCCCAACTGGGTGGGTTTGTGGGGATAATTAGGGGCAGGTGGTGTTAAAGAAATAGGCTACAGAACTGGAATGGAGTGAAGCCAGGATTGGTGGATGTTTATGGCCTGGTCCACTGGAGTCAGGAATGGACCTATTCTCCTAGTGTTTTCCCATGGCTAGGACTCATTTCAATGGCAGAATTTTAGACTGGCCCATGAAGCAAGCAGAAGAGCACGCACCTCCTTGTTCTGGTTTAGCAGCAGGAGCCGTCTTGGCAGCACACAAAATTGTGCCACCCAAAATGGATCCCCCTGGGGCTCTGAGGTTAGGAACCTTCATTCCTGGCCATCAGAACCTTCACAGCAGGCTCTGAAAGTCACATATTTTTTAAGGGGAGCATGGGACCAGTGTGGTATAGACTTTTGTCCATTTTGAATATCATTCTGTTCAATTTGCCTCAGTTTTTTAAGGTTGCATCTCCATTTCATGTCTGGTCTCCTACAGAAGGGACCTCGGGTGTTATGTCTCCACCCCAGGTGTCATGTCTTCAGTCTATGGAACAAGGGCATGAAATCATGCTTTCTGCCAGTGTACCTCACCTGCCACATTCCCAGGCACCTCTTTCACTGGATGTTAAGGCGACCATGGGACTGCTCACTCCCAGGTTCCTCCCAATGTGACTGTGAAGTCATAGCCTTAAATTACTGAGATCATTCTGGGTTCCAGGTGTCCTTTAGCACATTGGTTGCCCCTCTCAAATGCTGGTAAGAACTTTCCTCATCTTTTCTGCTCAATTTCCATTTCATGACCATCTCCTGGTATCACATGCATTTTCTTACTGGCCTGGTGGTTCTGAGAATACCTTGAGGACACTTTCTCCTGTTTTTCAGGTGGCAAGAACGAGAGCTTTGTCAAAGAAGGATGTGGTACTAAGCATACCTGCACTGAGAAGCTGGGCATTTTTGGAATCCCAGGATTGTTTCTTGAAACGCTGACCAAGGCAGAATGCAGCCAAGCCCAGAAAACATATTTTTAAGATTACTTAGGAGTGGGCAGGTGAAAAAAAGCCCTTCTTGTCTTTTATTTGTACATTTTTGACACGTTTCAGCTCCATATGTGTTGCCGTTCAATGTGATGCCCTCTTCACCTACTTGCATGAAAGGAGGCAGGTCATTGTTTTTTTTTTTTTTTGCAGGCCCATGTTCCTGCCAGAAAAATTTAGGCCAAGGTTACAGCATGTGGTGTTGGTGTTGGCAGTGACTCAAACCCTCAACCTTCACCAGAAGACTCATCCTGCCTCAGGACTGTGAAAGGGAAAGAGCAAGTTCGGAAACAATTTCCAGAGCTCCCAGTGGTGGCGTCGTCCTTTCTTCTCAACCTTTACACCTGCTTAGGAGTGGATTTGCATGTAATAATATATGTCTGTTGTGCAGAACAGCTCTGGGTTCCCAGGGTGAAGAGTGGTCCAGAAATGCAAGCAGCAAATTAATAAATAAATCCATTCTCCCCACTCTCTGTTTGATCCTGCAACTGGAGAAGAACAAGAATGTCCAGTTTGGTCTATTTTATTTATTTATTTATTTATTTATTTATTTATTTATTTATTTATTTATTTATTTATTTATTTATTTATTTATTTATTTATTTATTTATTTATTTATTTACATTTCTATCCCGCCCCATACCCGAAGGTTAAAATAGATTAAAACAAGATACAAATTAAGAACAGATACATATTAAAATGAAATACAGATAAAACAAGATGCACGTTTAAAAACACCTTAAAATTCAACAAATTTAAAACTGTGCACATTCGTAATAATGATGTCATTATAACTGGTTAGGGAGCCAGACTATTCATACAAACATATGTATTTGTATGAATGTTAATGTACAAATGTTGTAACATTTGATTTGTGTACGGATGTCCGAACTTGAAAATTCACACACATCCCTGGTGTCCATAGACACCACCTGGATCTTGGAAACGTACTGTGGGTACTGGTCACAAAGAGGCTGCTATGGGACATAGGAATAAACACCAACGTTGGATCAATAATGGAGCTCTTTGTTCCACTTGATAGGCTGCTGGAAAAGGAAAAGGAGAGATAAGTAACTCAGAAGTGACCTATGGCCTTATAGGGATGTGCACAAAAATTTGCATGCTCATTTGGTTGTCAAAGAGAAAATACGTTAGTTCATTTCATTGCTGAGTCATTTAATAAAAACAGGGAGTTTTCGTCCATTTTCACACTTTTTCTGCAGGATGGGTTTTTTGACATTTGATTCATAATGATTCAGAATCTAATGATTCTTTAAAAAAGGTCTTTTCATGACCCAAACCACTTCAAAACCTATACTGATTTCTTTGAGGTGAACTCTTGTTGAGCTGTTGTTTGCAGCTGGTGCAAGAACAAAAACTAACTACAGAGTGTCACAACTCCTAGCTGACCGTTCAGCGCCTGCCCTCCGAAAAGTAGCTGGGCACTGATGGGTTGCCAGAAGTGTGCGTTAGGCCAAGTGAGTACTACAGTTTCAACACAAAACACCGGTAGCAAGCGTTTTAACTGTAAAACCAAACTAAGTTTATTAAGAATATGGTTGAGAAAGGTAGAAGAGGAAAATAGGAAGAGTAGATGTAATCAGATAAAGAATCAAGAGTAAGTAGAACAGCAAGCTTCCTTAATTCTCAGCTTTCTGAGCTTCCTAGGAATCAGTTGCTTCCAGGCAGGTAAGCTTCTCCACTTCCCCCTCCCTTTGGTTCGCTCAGTATTACCCAAGCCTCCCCAAAGATCAGCAACTAGGTCCCTGCTCCTGGTCAGTTCTATCCTGGGCTCCTTCAGAGAATCAGCCTGTCAAGCTGCCTCCTTCTGCCCCCCAAATTGGCCAAATTCCAGTCTTCTGACCACAGGTTTTTTAGAATGCAATTTTTTTTTTCTTTTCAGAAGACCGAAAACCTGTCCCTAAACTGGTTAGCCACTGATATCTGTTCCATCCTGAAGTTGCATTTCACCAGAGGAGCAGATTGTGAGATAATCCTAACCTGAGCACCTCTGTTTTAATAGATCTTCCTTTTCTCAACCCAAGCCACAAAATTTCAGTGACGATACTAACAGTGAACTGGTAGCCACATCTCTGTATCCAGGAAACCACCTGCATTTATAGGTGGTAGCAGTAACCGCAACTTGGAAATTCATTTTATATCCTTTGCCTAACTGTATATTGTTTGCAACCCTCTGAAATTCAAACAACTTCCTTGTCAATACCCCATTTTGGAGAATTTGTTGCTTTCTTTTTGCAGTGCAAAGATCTCAGGCTCGGTCTGAGCTCTAAAACACACCATGAGAAGCTATTTTGTCTTCCATCTCTTTTTTGCTTTGCTAGATGCAGGTAAATATGAAATTGATTTCTCAGATGACTTGGACCGGGGAGGTAATGATGAAAGCAAAACAGAATTTGAAGGTAAGGTGTGAACAGAGGAAACAAAGAGGTGAGAAGGTGAAAGGGTGGGCAATAATTCAGTAATTAAAAGGGGTGGGCACCTGGGAGAGGGCCTTCTCACTGGTGGCCCCTAGGTTACAGAATAGTCTCCCGGTTGAGGTGCATCAGGCTCCTTCACTGTACACATTTAGGAAGGCAGTGAAGAAGCACCTCTTTGCCCCAACTATTAGATAAATGAGGATACACTTCCTCTTCACTTTGCATACACTCAGCACCTTCCTGATGACATGAATGCACCACAAGAACACAGAGTACACATGTCTCTGTGTTCAGTGATGAAAGTTCTCTGGTTTCTTCTTTCTCCCTTCAGTGGACTGCCTGTCGTGTGAAGATTGCATTACCCCAGGAGAGACCTGTTTTGGACCAATACAACTATGTTTCTTGGGTGAAGATACATGTGGGAGCTTCCTAGGAGAGATCAGCCTTGGTACATCAGAAGAGTTTCAAATTTTGTCTATACAGTTGGGTTCCCATATCTGTTTGTATGAATTTGGAATTTATAAGAATCAAATGTTCCAATATTTGTACACTGACATTCATATTCGTATGAATGTTTTGGAACATTCTTACAAATGCTTAAGGACATCCGTGAACGTAGAGAGGTGGGAAAGTGGCTGTGCCAGATCCAGAGTGCATTTGACATGGATTGAGAGCAGAATCTAACTGGATTCAGGGTGGATTTGGTGCTTTCAGAATGGATATGTTATGGGATATGTATCGGATACATATCGGATACCCATGGATACATATGGGATATGTATGCATTCGTATCAGATATTTGTACGAATTAGTACAAATACATTTGTATTGAATAGAATCCTATCACAATTGAAGCAGATCGATTTGAACTAATATGAATTTTCTTACATTCAATTTGAATTGAATGCAAAAAAAAAAAAAAAAAATTGTGCACATCCGTATCCCGGAGGCTTCCAAGAAGTCTGGGGCAGTCAGAAATAGAGCAAAATCTTGTGCAATTTCCCATGATTCCCAGGAAATCTCATGCACTTACCCAGGAATCATGGAAAATCGAATGTGATTTCCCAGGAATTAGGGGGAATCAAGCGTGATTTCCCAGTGTTTCAAATATCTGTGGTTTTCTATAATTGTGGTAGGACCTGATACTTATCTCCTATAGATATGGCGTCTCAACTGTACAAGTTTAACATGGAGGATACTTTTCAAACAAAAATTCCATCAGCAGTTTAGAAGACAAATAACAATCCTTCTAATACCATCAACAACCATGTTGGATCCACCACTGGTTCGCAATCCCCTATCTTGGGCAGTTATTTTGCATATTTTACCAGCATGCTTTTTCATTTCATCCACCTTCTTTGTAGGAATCCCCTTGATGTTCTGGTATCCAGCTAAGTATTTTTGGTTCTTACCAAATTCTACCACCACTTTTTGAAATCCCCTTGCTTGGGGCAACAGGAAGTCAGCCAACCGCAGGAAAAAAAAACAGCAAACGGAACTGAGTGGTACTTGGCTGGCTTCTAGTTGCCTGAAGTGAGGGAATTTCAAAAGTTCCTGGCCGATAGCACAAGAAAGATGGTTAGCGTGTCTCCCATCTGGCAAAGGACACTGAGAGGCAATGATGGTTTCTTGTTTAGATCTTGTATTGTCTCTTACCTTTTCTTCACAGCCCAAGTCTGGCAATGCCATAAATAAAATACTGCACCTGCCACACGTGTTTATGGCCATTAATACACCCTGCCCATAAGGGCCCGCATCAATCTTCTCCTGTTCAGAGGTTTAGAACTCAAATTCCCGTCAGTTGTAACCTTCTGTTACAACTCTTTATAAATCCGTATTTTGTCAGTCATCCAATAGGTGGCATTGTTCTGTAGAATTTCTTTTCCTTTTCCTTTTCCTTTCTCTTCCTTCTTTTTTAAAATCGTCATCGTGACTTGATTCCTGAATGGAAATAACATTTGTCTCTAGGGGTGTGCCAAATTCAATCGGCATTCACAAATTTGATAAAATATTTCACATTCGCAGATAGTTGCATCAAAATGAAAATTTGAAAGGGGGGGGCTGTATTTCTAAAAACCTGGAATGAAACAATGCAGCAGCCCCCCATTTGCAAAAATGAACAGTTTTCCCATTAAATGATCTGATGACAAAATGAACAAATTTTTCCCGCAACAATGAAACTAACATTTATTTATTTATTTATTTATTTATTTATTTATTTATTTATTT
>MTQE01003491.1:7930483-7958339 GCA_014337955.1 Aspidoscelis marmoratus
TTATTTATTTATTTATTTACTTATTTACTTATTTACTTATTTATTTATTTCCAGAACATGGAAACCAGTGCTGTTTGCATGCTTTTGCAATCTTGGTTTCCCTTCTGATAGTACGCTAATAGACCTTTCCAGGAAGGAGATAATGGATGCTTTTGTGCTTGGCTTCCCATCCACCGGATGGGAAGAGAGTGTCAGCGACTGACACGTACTAGGGCTCGCACTTGGGAATGCTAGTACACGTTAGACTAACCCCCACATGCTTGGAGACTTACTCATGTCTGGTTGCATGTCCAATCCCCTGCATGGTCCCACCATCTTGATCATGGTAGGTGACACCTTTGGGATCATCTAAGGTGCCAGCATGCCTGTGAAAAATGTAAGGTTTTAGTTAAGGTTAGTTTGCATGTGGTGCATGATTTCATGGGCCGCTGCTAGTTTGAGACTGGTTAATGTCTGAGCAGGCAGGGGGCATTTCTAGGCTGTAAATGCCTTGTGCAAGTGAAGGTGCACATGCCCAGAGGTTAACCTAATGTAAGCTACAAGGCCAAGTGTGAATTGGCCTAAGGGGATGAGATGGGTTGAGTCATAGAAGAACTGCACAGCTAAGAAAGGGGGTTTAGAATGAAATGCACTGGAGATGAAGAAGGCAAGAGGAGCTTGGGATATGAATGTGGTTCAGGGTACAGAGATAAGGTGATTTGTTTATAGATTAGGGATGTGCGCAAATATTTGTAACATTTGATATTTGTACGAATTTGGATGCATTTGGCCATACATATAAGAATCGTACATGGACATTTGTGTTCATATGAATGTTTTGGGGCATACCTATGAATGCTTCAGAACATTTGTGAAACAGGGAGGCAGCTGCACCAGTCACATCTGCAATGGATTCAGAGCGCATTCGGCATGGTTTGAGAGTGGATTCAAAGTGGATTCAGGGCAGATTTGATGCTTTCAAAGTGGATATGTTATGGGATACGTATTGGATACGTATCAGATAAGTATGCGTTTGTATCGGATATTCGTACAAATTCATATGAATACATTAGCATTGAATAGAATCCTACCACAATCAAAGGGAATCTATTCGAATGAATACGAATTTTCTAACTTTTGATTTGATACCAACTGAATGCAAAAGAACCCATCCGTCCACATCCCTAATATACAGTAAATATATATGTGGACCATTTTGACAAGCTTAAGAGTCGCTGTACTTTTTAACTAACCCACAACGGCTGATTTCCTGAATATTCTTCCTGGACCTGACTTCTGCAGTAATGTTATCAGTAAATAATCTCATGTCACAATTCTTTTCTTCTTGGAGCAGGTGAGAGGACGTTTACAGGTGCCATGAAGGTCTGCACAGAGCACAGTGCTTGTGAAAGGGAGAACAACTGGTCTATGACATTTGGCCAAGAAATGATGCTGCGGAGGGATACTGTGTGTTGCAGAACAGATCATTGCCAAAGGGAATCAGCTAAATGTACATATTGCACACCTCTGCCTAAGCATGGGAATTGGCCTCCAAGCCTGGAAGGGGCACCAAAATGCATGACAGCAACTCTAAATTTATTAAGATGTAAAGGGTTTCATTAACACTCTGAATTCATTCTTAGGCCCTTTCTGCACTGAGCCTGATACCGGATTATCTCGCAGACGAGGGACCTGCCAGCCACACCCTGGTGCAGATTATGTTAGGTCCCACCCAGGGCCTGCCATTAGTCTGCACTTTTTCTTGGGTCTTTTTCTTTGGATTTGTACCCTCTGGTTTCAGGTACTTAGTCTATCACTAAGCTATGGCCCCAATAGACTGTTCTGTTCTTCTAGCAAGAGTTTAAATGCATTCCAGTTCTTTGACAATAACCATCTACTTCTTAGTCTGTTATCTTATATAATTCATCCTATAATTTGCCTGGACTTGTCTTTCTTTTTTATTTATTTATTTATTATGATTAGTCAATCGACCATATCATCATTAACTACAAAATAGTCATAACATAACTGAAATTAAAAAAGAATAAATACGTCTTTCGCATCCTCTTCTTTCTTCAGAATATGATGGACTTTGAATTTTTTTTCCTGTGGTCAGCTAGGGCTTATTCCACAGTGCGACCTGCACTTCAGTGTATCTTTCTTGTAGAAATGCAACTCTAGTAGTGCACAGCAAAAAGTGGCAAGTAAGTTGTTTGCACCCGTGCCGCTGATCCTGGCATGATTTTGCACTTCACTTCTCATCTGCTGGATGGGAAAAGAGTGTAATATCACCTTTAGCCCACACCTGTGACCAATCCTGGAACCAGTCCTTTTCAGGGTGCTGCCATTTTGTTTGCGGCACCCTCCGCGACTGCGCATGAGTCAGCACTGTCACTAAGATGAAGCTAACGCTCTGTGCACATGCAGTTGTGTCTATGGTCATCCATGGTGCCAGCGGGTACCCGGAGGCTGAAACAGCCGCCTCAAGGTGTGGATGCTGTTCTCTAGAAGTTCCCTGATCATGCACTACGGGCTGTAGTGCAAATAGGTCCCTGGTCACCCAAACATGCAGCTGGGGAAATTTTGATCCTTGGTTTCAGTGTTTCTCTCTGGGCCTGCTTTTTCAAATCCAACCAAAGGCTCTGGAAGTCAGCCACTTCCAGTCCTTGGAAATATGAAAGCATATTATTCACCCCAAGGAATGCAGCACTGGTACAACTGCACCTTCAGTGGCAGTGGTAGATGTATATGGGAAGGAACAGAAGTATGTGCCATTAGAGTGGGTGAGAACAGGCTGCTTTTGCACTTGGCTTCCTGTCCACTGAACGGGAAAAGTGGGAAAACTTGTGTCCAGGTGCGTGTCCAATCACTGGTAGCGTGCCGCCATCTTGCATTTGGAGCGCGGGCAATTGCAGTGGCACCACAGAAACAGTGACACTCCAGGCACATGCATCTCAGATGACCCTTTGCACAGGAAATGGTGTGATGGTCGCGGTGCCGGATGGAAAAGGAACGCTTTGGGTAAGGGTTATGATTCTGTCCACCACCGGTGGTCAACGATAGGGTAATATCTGGTAAGACAGGAGTTGTTTCTGGGCTGGAAATGCCTCCTGCAAGTGCAAAGTACGGAGCAGAGTGCAAGATAACAGTCTGTCTTTTTGCCAAGTTCATAATGAGAGACAGGCTAATCTTACAGGGCATGACCTATATTGCTTAGCTGCCAGGAAAATATTTGCTTGAAAAAACAGGACAGATAATGGCTTATTATCACCAAGAGGTAATAATACATTAGAGGCTGCTAACTGGAATTGAGTCTCTTTGTATCATAAACCAGAGCACTAATTAATTTCCACAGGCTTTCCAGGTTGTTCTCACAGACAGCACGGGAATTGAATTTTATAAATCTCCTAGATACTAGTGTGGCTGATTATCATGCTCTACCTGATTTTGCATCACCATAGTGGATATTACGCTGGGGCAGTAGTAGCTTCTAGAAATGTGTTCAGTCCAAGGTTCCACATGGAATAAATCAGGAACCATCAAAAACCGAGCTCTATATTTGTAAGTACGGGGATCACTAGTGAGTCCCAATTGATCATGGCTACCAGATAGACCAGTCGGCCCTAATCCTGAACAAGGAGGTGTGCTGTACAAAGGCATGCCTCTGTAATTGGGATCAAATTGCACCCTCAAGTCCAGCCATAGAGGCACCCGAGGTCCTGAATTTTTGTCCCTAACTTCTGGCAAGTGTTTTAAGGCTGTGGCTCTGCTGTGTGGGCTGAAGTAGATCAGCTCCATCCCCACAGCGGGCTAAGCTATTCTGGACCCACTGATCCCAACTTATGTCAGGAGAGACACTATTCCATTGTCTGGGGCCTACCACTGAGAAGGCCCTATCCTGCCCTTTAACTCCTAATGGGTGTGGTACATCCAGGAGGACCTCCCTAGCAGTAGTCTTAAGGTATAGGCAGGTGTATATGGGAGAAAATGTTCCTTTAGGAATCTGGGGCCCAAGACATTTAGGGCCTTATAGGTTAAAGTTAACACCTTGAATTGGGCTTGGTTTAACAAACTGACAGGCAGTGTGGCTCTTTATGATTGGCATGATGGCTGCGAAACTTCTTTTGCGTTTTTAAATTGGGGGGGGTCATTTGTCCCATACATAATTTCCTCTTCTTCCTTTCAGCATCCCCAATCAATGCAACCAAGAATGGATTGAGTTGTCCAGTTTGCTATGCCCTGGATTCGGAATCCTGTGAAGCTGAATGGACTATGGATTGTACTGGCTCTGAGAACGACTACATCTACATTGCTGGCACTCTGGAACCATTAGAAGACGTCAGTAAGTATACACAGAACAGTTGTAGTCGGTAACTACAGCCAAGGAGAAAAACTGAGCCCAATTTGTACCTTGGCTTGCAGTTTACAAATCGTCAACATCTGGGCAGGTGTGTCTGCACTTCCAGGAGGCACTTACAATATTCAGAAATATATCCTGGGGTAGCTTTAGCTGGCAACAAGCTAAAGCAGACTATGGCAGGCTGCACTTGGGGCCTTCCATAGACTGCACTAGCATGCAGACAGTACGTCCCTATTCTGGATAGATTCCAGAATAAGGCCAAGTGCTGAAAGGTCTTAGCTAGATGAAGCTAAAACTGAGAACCGATGTACTCTGTCATGCATCTCCTTTCGCTTTGCAGCTGCTGCCAGCATGAGATTCACTGCCAGAGGTTGTGCAACCTATAGTGTCTGTGGGCACAGCAGAGGGACGCCTGTGTTTTCTGGTGCTTTCGCATACACCCTGACTGCAATCAAGGAATGCCACCAGGCTCATAGTGCATCTAATTCTGCCTGCATTAATGGCCACCATTGCCACATCTGGAAGAAGCCCTGTTCTATACTTGCGGCAGTTTTCTTGTTATGTCTCTTATTTCAAGTCCAAGAGGGTCCTCTTCTGGTCTTCAGATAAATATAACTTTATCTGCTGTTGCCTTTATTTTAATTTTTGAATGAATGAATGGATAGCTATCATCCAACCAATCGAGCTTTGGTCTTTCTTTATTATTATTAATTTATCCAGCAATTATTTCAAGCAAAATATTACCAAAGAAATAATCTATTTAAAATAGAAATGTTTAAGAGTGGGTGGGATACAGTGGGAATATGTGGGCTATTACTTCTTCGTTGTCATTTAAATCTGAGTTAAAGACTTTCCTGTTTAGGGAAGTGTTTCCAGATTTTGTGTGACCTGCTTTTAATATATGATCTGCTATTGTGTTGACGTTTCACTATTTTTCTCTTTTTATTAGAGTAGTTTATTTTTTACTTTGTTTTATCTCTAGATTGTATGCCACTGGCAGGTTTTTATACTATATTTTTATTGATGTGTTTTTTGTACATCACTGTATACATGTACAGCGCTATAGAAATAAACTATAATAATAATAATAATAAGTGAGAAAGATTTGTAAGAAAAAAATCCTGCTTTCGTATTCCAATAATTCCCTATAGTACAGAAAACTCTCTAAGGAAGGGAGAGTTATTAAAACTTATAGTATTCTGCGGTGGAAAAAATATGCTGAATTTTGTTCAGATAATCAGTATTTTCACACTTGTTTTTTGGAATGTTACTAGAATTCCACATTCACATCTGGATCCCTCCTTGAAATGGTTAAAGGAATATACCTAACTCATTTGCCTTTCATTTGCCTTCCTGACAATGAATACTTTTCATTAGGGATGTGGGCAAATATTCATAACATTCGTTATTCATAAAAATTCTAGAGATTTAGACATTCATATACGAATCATACATTTGTACATTGACATTCGTATGAATGCAGATATTTTGGAACTTTTGTACGAAGCTTCAGAACATTTGTGAAACTAGGAGGTGGGAAAGTAGCTGTGCCAGTCACATCTGCAATGGATCCAGAGTGAATATGACATGTTTGGATTCAAAGTGGATTCAGGACAGATTTGATGCTCCCAGAGTGGATATGTCACGGGATACGCGTCGGATACATTATTGGATACGTACTGGATATGTATGCATTCGTATCTGATATTCGTATGAAATTGAATAAATACATTCATATGGAATAGAATCGTACCACATTTGAAAGCGATCTATTTGAATGAATACAACTTTTCTTACACTCAATTTGTTACGAATTGAATTGCCACTCATCTGTCCAACTTTCCAATTGGCTTTAGCAGTTGTTTCACACACTGTGATTGGCTACATTTCCAGCCTCTGTGTTCATGTAGCTCCCTGCCCAAACCAACTAAAAGAAAGAGTCGCTCTTGGTGGTATTAATCCCTGTATGAGGAAAGAAGTGCACATTCTCAGGCTTTAAGATTGGATAAGATGATCTTAAGGATTTTATCTCTACCCTTACAGCTTCATATTCATCCAGAGAGCACCATATTAAATGTGTTGATCGCGCTCACAGATATATGAAGTTTGCATAAACATGCTGGCATTCTGCTCCAAGCTTTACAGAGCCACTTGGCTTGGTTGTTGTGTAATTAGGGGTGCCTGAAGACAGTGAGATTGCGAGATCTCTATAGGGGTGAGAAGAGCTGCCAGATCTGCATTTCAAGAAAATAGAGAGAGAGAAAGTACGAGGATTTCATGCCACCCGTCCACCCTGCAGCTGCTGTGTAAAATACCAGGGCAGTTTAACTTCTGGCAATCTGCTCAGCTCTATTTTCAGAAACCCAGAAAATAGCTGGCTTCTTGGGCACCCTCCAATGCCTTTTGAAATGTCTGTGACTTCCAAAAAAGAAAGAAAGAAAGAAAAACAAAAACAATGTTGCCATATTTTTTAGTTTCTTTGCTTCGTGATAAATTATTATGCATTATGGGAAAAGGCTAGAGACAGCTGCTCAGCCTTATAAATGGTTCAGTTAGCAAGTCCCTTCCTTTGTTCTTTTCTTGATTGGCTCCAAGCAATCTTTGGCCATCAACAGTACGGTAGACACTTATATTCTCACCTTCTCTTAAGAACATAGGAAGAGCCATGCTGGATCAGGCCACAGTCCAGCTAGTCCAGCATCCTGTCCCACACAGTGGCCTGCCAATTGCTTATGGGAAGCTCCTACAGTCCCTCTGAGATCAAATGACCTTCAGGACAAAAATTCAAATGGAGACAATTCCATTGTTTTAAGGGAGAGAAGCTCAAAACAAAATTTTAAAAAGCCTTTGCAACTTGCAAGAACGAAAGGAGTTTCCACACTGGACCTGATCCAATTGCACAGGACTGATCCACAAGAGATGTGTAAATACTTTAAATTGCACCAGGTCAAATGTGGCCAAATACAGTCTCCCCTGCCATGCTATCTCTCTAGACGCCAGTTGTGGAGGTTCAAGAGCGTGAAAACCACCTTTGGAGTTATTTTTGTGTATCTTGGGGTGATTTCGCACTTCCCTTCCCATCTGCTGGATAGAAAAGGAGCACAGTGAAATAACATTGACTAGTGATTGCCCTTGGGAGTGCTGGTCAATGCGAGGCTTTCCACCCTGTGATCGAATATTTACCCCTGTTCGACTGCAGGGCCAGTCCTCTTCAGGGCACCACCATCTTGAGTGTGGCCCCCATCACGACTGTGCCTGCATCAGGACCATCGCCATCACCATGATGATGCTGACACTCTGCATCAGTGGTTCTCAACCTTCCTAATGCCGCGGCCCCTTAATGGAGTTCCTCATGTTGTGGAGACCCCCAACCACAGGGGCGGAGCAGCTGGGAGGTGGGAGGGAAGGGCGGCGGGAGCCTCGTCGCGACCCCTCTGAAATGGTAATTCAACCCCCAAAGGGGTCCCGACCCCCAGGTTGAGAACCACTGCTCTGCATAGTCACAGTCGCGTCAGGAGGGCAGCTCTGTTGACTTTCCCCTCCAGCAGGAGAGTGAATTGCCACTGGCTTGATGCAAAAGAAAAGCTGTGGGAGAAGGTTGCCAATGGATAATTAGGCAACCTCTGGGAAGGCAGGGGGCTGTAACAGCCTCCTTTAGGTGCACACGCTCTTCCCCAGAGGTTGTCTAATCATTAACTACAGGCTGAAGTGTGAAAAGACGTTCAGTCTTAAGTCCCCTTAGAAGAAGGAGAGTTGGCTTTTCTACACCACTTTTCTCACCCATTTAATGGGATGCAAAGCGGCTGACAAAGTTTTCTGTTCTTCTCCCCACAACAGACACCCTACGCGGTAGGTGGGGCTGTGAGAGCTCAGAAGAGAGCTGTGACCAGCCCAAGGTCACTCTGCTGGCTTTGTGGAGGAGAGGGGATCAAACCTGGTATGCCCAGATAAGAGTCCGGCTCCTTAACCACTAAACCAAACTGAATATTGTGTCTTGGAGGTAACCTGCAGACTCCATAGGGTAGTGATGTGCAGTTCCCACATCCCAGGGGCTCTTGCTGGGCAGCCTTTTTCAGCCATCTGGATGTAAGCTTTTTCAAATCAGACATATGGTACCACTCCCAGTGGAGTCTCGGGAACTGTGAAGGGAATGTCCTGTTCTAAATTTAAACACTGGCCCTCTTGACCTGACGTTCCCTGTCCTGTACTCTTAGCTCCCACAAGATGCCTATCAAAGGCAGGGGAAATTGCACACGCCAGACCAAACGCTCACATCCCCTACAAAGAGGAAAGGGAGAAACAGTCTGCGTTAGCCCTGGAAGCAGAAATGTATGTGTGTTTTCCTTCTTGTGTGAGATTATTATTATTATTATTATTATTTCTTCAGCAGCAGACAAAGATTTGAGGGTTTTTTTTAAAAAAAAAATGAAATGGAAGTTTTAGACAAAATGCATTTGTCACCGCGACTCCAGTCATGGTGGATTTTTTCTAATATGTGTTGCAAGAACTATTTGTAGAGATAGCCCTCTGATATCTCCAGCCAGGAGCAATGCCTACCAAATTCTCGCACAACGCTCCAAAGCATGCACAATGACTGTGCAGAGGGATTTTCATCTTGGCACTGAGCAAAGAACCAGAGAGCTTAACACTGGGAAAACAAGATTTCCCCCCCTTTTCTTCTCAGGTTGCAGTCAAACAATTGTACATTAAAGGAAGCAAAATAATCAGGTTAGTTCCTCCCCATAGTTTGCACCTCTCAAAAAAAAAAAAAGTGGAATATCATCCTTCCAGCTCTTTTGACTGGGGCTCAGCACTGATATACAGGCAGTAGATTTATTGCCAAGTTTGGTCTTGTGGTTAGAGGGCAGGATTCAAATTTCGTACTCAGCAAGTTTGATTCCGCACTCCTCCACGAAGCCAGCTGGGTAACCTTGGGGTAGTACCAACTCTCTGTCTGAGCTCTCGCAGCCCCACCTGCCTCACAGGGTATCTGGTGTGGGGAGAAGAACAGAAGCTTTGTCAGCCAGTTTGAGTCTCCTTAAGGGTGAGAAAAGTGGGGTGAAAAAGCCAACTCTTCCTCTTCTTCTTCCACGTGCACCTCTAGGAAATTTCTGACTTTTGTTTCTTGTGATAGATTCTGCTCAGCGGCACTCCAACCAGCTCCAAACTGAGCCGTTAATTGACTTCAGAATGATGCGGAGCGTTCTTACCACCTATGTCCTTGTGACTTTCATAGCTGTTGGTGAGTATCAGAGAATACCAGGATGGTTTCCCTTTTTCCTTGTAAGAATAGCTACGGTCAATAATAATATTGTCAACTAAGTGCCAGAGGGGACATGAGGAGAAAGGACACAATCTAAGGATGTGCATGAATGTTTTTTGGGGGGGTTCCATCTGTATTGAATCGAATGCAATAAAATTAATATTTGTTTAGTTCCCTTTTATAGGGACCTTCAGGTATGGGGCGGGATATAAATGTAAATAATAAATAAATAAATAAATAAATAAAGTTGAATGTTGCACGATTCAAATTCAGTACAAATGTCTGATATGAATTTGATTCAAATCCCCGCTACAAATTGCATATGAATCCCATACAAATCCCCTATGATCTGCTGTGTATCCCTGATGTATCTCCTCTGAACGTGTCAAATCTGCCCTGAATCCACTCTGAATCTGCTCTCAATCCACTTTGAATCCACTCTGGGTCCATTGCAGATGTGACTGGTACAGCCGCTTCCCCACCTCTCCAGGTTCACGAATGTAACGAAGCTTTAAACGAAGCTTCCAAAAAGTGCAGTTTGAATTCGAACGTCGATCTTTGAATGTGCCAAAATTCGATTTGAATTTGAATGTCTGAGTTTGGACAAATTTGGAGAAATTTCAAATGTTACGAATATTTATGCGAATCCTGAGTACAATCTACGCATGTGGTGGTTTTGCTGAAAAGTGAATATATTAGGGATGAAATGTGCATTGAACATTGAACTAGCGATGCTGAAGACAGTGGTACAATAATGGCATGCAGAATAAAATATTTATCAAAAAGCTGATAACAGCTACACAGTTGACAATTGCTGAACAGTGAAAGGATGCACAAAAGTTATCAAGGCACTGTAATATCAGCGACATGAAATATTTGCAGGCATAGTGCATTTAAAGTAACTATCATCTGATAATAATAGTGATTATTTTAATAGTGATCTATAATAATAGATCATTTTAATTTCTAACCTGGTTTTAGTTTTAGTGGGATTTTATGCCCTGTAATTTTTTTAATTGTACCTTTGTACCCCCTTTGGTGGAAAGGGTGGTGGTAATGATGGTGACGGTGATGGTGATGGTGATAGTGATAGTGATAATAGTTTTTTAAAGGGTCAGCAATTCCTGACAAAGATGACAATAACAGATGGGGAAAAGGAATCCTCATGACATTTTCCCCCTTATACCTTCAGGGATTTCTCTGGACTGTGAAGAATGTGTAGGGCATGGAGCCATTTGCCATGGACCCAAGAAGACTTGTTCGGCTGGTGAAGACAAATGTGCTGTTATTGTCACAGAGACCATGGGTAAGTGAAATGGGATGGAGAGGAAGCACTTAGGATTATAAACCCCATTGGTATTGTTACCAAGGCGAATGGTTTCCCCATAGGAACTGCAGATAGGGGCACTTTCGCTCAACCGAAAGCCTCTGCTTCTTGGTAAGGGTTGTCCACCCACACCTGCCCATAAGAGCTGAGAAAAGCAACCAAAGCTCAGGCTGTGGGCCAGAAGCACTGCCAGGATTTCCCCTCTCTTGTCAACTTTGGGCTGCTGCGATTACTGGCCCACATTCAACTTGGTGAAGAAATGTGCATGGACCATAGGCTTTCTCATACCCCAATCAGTGTGCTCCTTCTGAGTACTGTGGGAGGATACAGCCCAAAACTGCCCATGCACTCACCAGCCTGATTTCCATGCCCACCCTAAGTATCTACACATTAGCAATTATGTTCTGAAAAAGTTGCAGCTTTTGAACCAACCCCAAGGTAAGCTCCAGATAGATACCACCATGGTTGTCACCCTGACCTTGGCTCTATGATCTCTCCAGGAATCCAGAACACTATGAACAGTATGAAGCGTTGCATGGAATCCAGGGCCTGCATCCCTGATCAAATCCGTTTCAACACAGGGCAGAGATTAATAGCAGCAACCACCATTTTCTGCTGTGTGGGAGGGGAATGTGAGAATCCACCTGCATGTGAGTAGCAATGATGCCCCTCTTTTTCCCCTGGGAAAGTCAATAATTTTGAGCTAGTCTAGGGAACATCAACGATTTGGAGCTGGGACACTGTGATCCATTATGAATCCTCTAGTATTACTGTGATATGGAGCACCAAAAACATCCCACCTGCTCAGTGTCATGGTGTCATCTCTGTTATGGAACTGGGAAGTATCTGAAGTCGAGGTAATGACCCCATGAAAACTTCCATTTCAGTGATCTGGGAGATTTTGCCCTTGGCCCACTAATTGACACAAGGTGGGGGGAGCTGTTTCCTAACCAGAAATGACTCCTTCCACCCAGAAGCTCCCCCCATGCCAACTATGGGCAGTGCAGGTTGGCCCTGCACCACACATGAAATTATCTTTACCTGCACCAGAGCTGGTAAGACTCTGGGCATTCCTATCCACAACTCTTCCAGTGAGGAAGGGGGGTGTGACACACTGCACAAGTGTGCATACACTGCACGTCATGGTTGACCCAGCAAAGAAGATGACAGCACCTGGTCACCATCTGCACCTGAGGCCCATGTCCAGACGCGTGGGGGAAGGGATTGCATGTACTGTACTAAGCCTTCACAAGTGTGAATGCTTAGTACACGTGTGATCAAGTTCACACTTTGCTTCCCATGGATGGATCCAAGCTTGCAAAAGACAGGAGCCTAATGGCTTTTGAAATCTCATTCACTGAATCTGCACCTTCAAAGGCCTGCGGACAGGCAGCGATAGCTGTGTAAACAATACACTTCCTGGTTCAGCAGCAGGATCAGAAGATCCTGCTGTAAAGATGGTCCTTTTGGGGTCTATCAAGATGCTTCTGTTTACCAACAGTATGAAAAAAATTAAAAAAAATTAAAAAGGCCAGATGAAGCAAGCACTTTATGAGTAGAGATGTGCAACATTTGGTTTGTGTTTGGAAATTTGATCCTGCAGGTCATGTTTTCAGATATTTGAATTGCGCCAAACATATGGTGGTTCACATATCCACAAATCTGATCAAACTGCACCAGTTTTCCACTTGTGGAGACTAACAATTCAGTTGGATAGTTACATTTTCACTGGATATTTGCCCTTGAAAAGGACTTTTTTACTGGAAAAAACTGTGGGAGGTGGTTTCAAACAAGTTTGAAAGTTCACCCTCGAACCAAACATATGCGTCTTCAGTTCAACAGCAAACTGACCCCATGAATCCCATTTGTGCCCATCTCTATTTATGAGTGATTTTATTCCTTTCCTGAGAACACTATATGTTTTCCATGTCATGTCTACGTGTCTCATTTTTCCTACAGTGCTTCCACACAACCTCACACTGAATGGGAAGAAATGCCCAGCTTGCTTTTCTATGCAAGCTGAGTGCAAAGAAGAGATTATCCCATGCATTGGAGATGAGAATTATTGCTTTCAGATGTCTGGTTCTTCGACTGTTGGTAATTAATCACTGTCTCACACGTGCTTGGTGTCAGTGCTATCACAGGAAGGTTCCTAGGTTGGATAGGGCTTTGTGGATGCTTCCGCACATGCACTAAGAACACATATAGACACACACTGACGACACGTACAGACCACATGCAAACTTACCTTCTGCACTGGAGGCTGGATTGAGACAGCTGCTTCTGCATTTTGGCGCGCAAGACCTGTTCTTAATCGGGTCTTGCCACCAAAAGATCCGGCCTCCGGGAAGACCTCAAAAATTAGGTCTTACCTCCGGCCCTTTGCCTCGATCTGGTTGGAAGCAGGACGCTTCCACACACGGAGAGGTGAGGGCCGGATGTGCCAATGGCCGCCATCTGAGGAAGAGCGGAAACAGGCTGGTTTGCCTTCTTCCACCCTCCGCTGTGTGCCGCGTGCTGCCAGAAATGCATGGTGACTGGCAGCTGACTGCTCCAGGCCCACGGCTCTGGGGGCAGTGTTGGCATCGCAGGGGGGCGGTGTCGGTATCGCGGGAGCCGACTGCCTTTGGCCATGGGTGCTGTGGCTTCTGCACAGCACCCAGGGAATCCGGCCCTGCAGATCCGTCCTCCCCACATGTGAGTGGACATGCGAGGCCCCTTCAGATCCGTCTATATTTGGGACGGATCCTTAGGAGGTCGGATAACTGAAAAACAGATCTTCTTAGATCAGTTTTTCACTGGCAAATGCGGAAGCACCCTGTGGTTGGTCACCCAGCAAGTCCAGAAGAGGGAAAGGGCATAATATTATCAATAATATTATAGATAATATAGATATTATCATTTTATATAGATTATTTACTGTTTATGTATTGCATTTTAAATGTTGCTACCCACCCTGAGACCTTTGGGTATAGGGTGGTATATAAATATAAATAATAAATGAATGAATGAGAGAAGAAACCAGAATGGAGCATACATGAGCCAGCATAGTCATGCTTTTTTTTCCAGGGAAAGTATGGTAGGGGTGTACACGAATGCAATTTTCGGATTTGATTCGCTTCAAATAGAGATAAAACAAATGTATTCAAATTCGAATCCGATTCAAATACATTTTGTCCTCCATATATTAGCATCATCTCATTTGTAAAAAAAAAAAGCTGAGTGCTAAATGAGCCCTTCTGGCCGTTCTTACTGTTTGGACAAAAATAGACTCTCTGTGTTGCTGTTGCTTGAGGTTATTTTATCTGTGGCTAATTTTTATCTTCTTCCTGCAGAAGGAATTGCTGGAGGGATCCACGTGAAAGGGTGTGCCAACAAGGCTGCCTGTGACTCAAAAGATATCATTTTGGGAATCTCTTTTCCTGGAATCATCGTAAAGCAGAGTGCTGTGTGCACTGGTGGTTCAGCTAGCATCCATCCAGAATCCTTTGCTATCAGTTTGACAATTCTTACCGGACTCTTGCTGCTGAAATCTCTAATGTGACTTGCCCAGCCCTAGGGCTGCATCTTGCTTGGTCTTATAAGTGGAATGGAGCCATCTTCATGTAGCGGCACCGCTGGAGGTCCTCCTCACAAAAACCACAGTAGGAAACCACACCTGCATTGTCACGAGGAATGGCTCCACATCATTACTAATGGTCCTTCTGATTGCAGCATTGGGTCCGATTTTGCAATGCTACCAGCCTTAGAACCTCGGGGGGAGGGGGGAGATTCATTTTGGGGTTGCACTTTGATGTGCTACCAAAATGCAACCCCCCAGTAGTCCAGAGTACTGGTTTGAAAAGGATAATATAATTTTTCCATTGGGAAGAAAGCCTTATTTGTGGTCAAAACTGCAGTGAAACATGAATGTTCAATCAAGTCATTTGTTTTCATAAGCGGAAAAACTGGTTCCTTTCGATCAAATGGCAACAATCACATGTTTGTTTTGAGGTGAATATCAACAAAAATGAACTATTGGATCGAATTTTCAAATGCCAATCGGATTTTGCACATCTCTAAAGTAAACTGAAGGATTAATTCTGTCTCAAAAAGGGAACAAGTATCCAATGCTATTGTGATATACAGTAAACAATCACAATTGCAGAACAGAAGAGTTCCTTCTTATATTCTGTATGGGTTAAACTACAATTTCTCCTAAGTATTTTTACATAATTATTACTTCTTAGGGTGGCTGCTAGCGGCAGCTATCCCACCTCACCTCTAATCCACCTGAAATGCCAGAAAATGCAGTGGGTTATTTTTTAAGGGGATGCACACTGAATTTCCATATCAACCTGGGGCCTTTCTGCACTTGGCCTTATCCTGGAATATATCCCAGAATAGGGACCTGCTGCTATCTGCCTGCCATAGTTTGCATTAGCCTGTGGCCAGCAGACCACTATCCTGAGATATATTGCAGAATAAAGCCAAGTGCAGAAAGGGCCCATTTCTGTTAATTGATAGAGACTTAGAGAATGGCTTCTTCTTTATTACTGTTTTGCTAATATATTTTTTGCTGACACAGGTGAGAATATACAGGGACTCGGACTTCGATACATGGCTAAAAGATATCACACTTGTTAAATAAAATCTTGGGTAGAGAGTACATGGATTTTTGTTTTGTTTTTACCCCAAAATGCTGTGGCACACAAGTTACCTAATAAAAAAGCATTTGGATCTATCTATCTATCTATCTATCTATCTATCTATCTATCTATCTATCTATCTATCTATCTATCTATCTATCTATCTATCTGTCTGTCTGTCTGTCTGTCTGTCTGTCTGTCATCTTTTTTTCTTTTTCTTTTTTTCTTTCCATAGGTGTTTCTGCAGCTAGCTTCAAGTCTGCTGGAAGGGGAAAGGGCATTTCCTACTAACGTGAACTAGCATTCACACTTGGGAACACTAGTACATGCCAGACTAAGCCCCACAGGCCTCGGAGACTTACCTGGGTCCGGGCACTGCCATCTTGTTTTCAGAGTATCACCACAGTGATGGTGACACTTGATGCATGTGCAGTCACATTTGGGGTCATCTGAACCTCAGCACAGCACCTCAGATGACTCCCTAGCACAGGAAATGTTGTGAATGGTCATAGCACTGAGTGCAAGAGGTAAGGTTCTGGTGAGGGATGTGCTGCACAATTTCATGCACCGCCACTAGTAGATGATAAGGTAACATCTGGTAATGCTGAAGGCATTTCTGGGCTGGAAATGTCTCCTGCAAGTGCAGATGCTCCTTACCAGATGTTATCTTATTGGGTGCTATGGAGCCAAGTGTGAATTGGCCCTGTATTTATCCCACCCTATACCCAAAGGTCTCAGGATGGATTGCAATATTAAAAATTAAATGCAAAATGAACATATTAAAACAATAACAGTGCCTGAAAGTGGAGAGGAAAAGCCCCTGACCACTAGAAGTTGGCAGGATGGAACTGCTTGGATATAATTCGGCCACATCTCCACTTACCATTTCTGGGAATCTTTGAGGGTTAAACAAGGCCCTCAGCAGCCCCCCCCCCAATCTTGTGGAAGTAGCAAGTGCCTCAATGTGATTATCAAATTGTGGTGCAATTGCTTATGGAGATACCTCCATTGCAAGATGCTTTCTTTCCCTGTCTGCATGGAGGTGTCACAAAAAATGGTTCCTTGCATGCCCCGGACAGGGATCTCATTATTCATGACAAGATTCTAATTTTAACAGGTCACTTTTAGGTTGAAAATACAGAGAAAAAAATAAGGAAGGGCTTGAAATAAATAAAATGGATAACAGCCAATTAATGTATAGAGAAGATTAGAATGTTGGAAGAGGAACTGTTAGGATTCCTCAGTTAGAAGGAGTTAGAAGGTGGGTCTAGGCCAAACGAAGGGGGAAACATGTAGGGGAGAGACCAAGGCAAGGAGAATTCTGTGCAGGTAGATATTCATCACCACCCCAAACTAGCCCCTCACTTACAGATGACTAGGGATGTGCATGAATATACGAATGCATTCGAAATTAGATCAAATCGACTGAATTTTGACATTCGAATTTGAATGACCTTAAATTCAAGTGTAGAGTTTTGATTCAAATTTTGAATTTCAGATCTATTCATTTGAATTATTCAGATATCCGCCTGTGTTCAGGTTTGTACACTATGTGTACTTGAAGATCTGCATTTTTCCTGCATCCGTACGCATCTGTATAGATCCATATGGGATGAAAATGGGTTGCCTATGGGACAAATACGTATCAGATACGTATTTGTTTATATCACATATGTATCTATTTGTATCAGATACATATTTGTTCATATCAGATACATATTCGTTTGTATCAGATATATAGCAAATGTTAATATGAATAAGTACAAATAGATTTGCATCAAATATATTATTCGTATCAATAATAAATATAATTATTTTACCACATTTGAATGTAATCTATTCGTACGAATTCAGATTTTCAAACTTCGATTCATTTTGAGTCTAATGCCCAAAAAACATTCATGAGCATCCCTTGGCCCCATGACTATGTGTCCCTGGGCAACAGTGCCTTGATTGGCTTTAAGATTGCCGGAAGAAGCAAAGAAGGACTAGGTGAGCTAAGCCATCCGCTTGTCTCCTAGAGGAGATAGAAAAGTGTTCCTCCCCGTGTCCAGCAGGCATTTCTCTGATTTCTTTGCAGAGCATCCCAGGTTGCACACTGAAGAGAGAACTATAGCTATTTCCCAGATTTGTTCCTCATCTCAAAGTGCTGTCCTGAATCATGCAAGCCCTGCCTTTCCTTGCCTTCCTTTTTTCTAGTCTCATCAATGTGGGTGAGTATTTTGTCTCCCTGGAGACATGCCCTGTTGGGGCCTGCACTGCACATGTCAATGAATTACAGCCTTGTAGGGTTGTGAGCAAATGGGTTTTTGACATTGGATTCGTAACAAATTGAATGTTCAAAAAATATGAATATGAATAGGTCCCCTTCGAATATGGTAGGATTCCATTCGATATGAATGTATTCATATGAATTTGTGCAAATATCCAATACGAAAAAATACTTATCCAATATGTAACGGATACATATCCCATATCCCATAACAAATCCACTCTGAAAGCATCAAATCCGAGCTGAATCCACTTTTAATCCACTCTCAATCCATATCAAATTCACTCTGGATCCATTGCTGATGTGACTGGCACAGCTGCTTTCCCAACTCCACATTTAATGAATGTCTGAACTATATGTACATTTAATCTGAAACATTTGTATTCGTACAAATGTTAATGTACAAGTACAATTTGTGCACAAATGTCCAAATTTGTACAAATTTGTACAAATAACAAATGTTACGAATATTTGTGCACATCCATGCAGACCATGGGCAATTTCATGGATGGGAAAGTTGTGCAAGAGGCCAACATTGACTAATTCTTGCACTTGCAAGTTCTAGTCAAAGACAGCCCAGCCCCTGCGTGATTGATCACTTACTTGAAATTGACCGTGGGGCTGATCCACTCTTGGGTGCTGCCATCTTCAGTGCAGCGCCCTGCGTGACTGTGCGTGCACCAGCGCCATCGTGGCAATGGTGACATTCTGTGCAATTGCATCGGAGGGTCATGTGAGCTGCCAGCACACTTTCACAGCACCTCAGGTGATGTCCTCAGCTGGTCAGAGTGCAGATGGTCACTTGCTGGATGCACAAGGCAAGTTTCAGTGGGGATTGGGGAGGGTTGGGGCCGGCAGGGGCACTTGAGCCAAACTATGAGCCAAAGTGCAAATCCGCCTCATCAGGATGTTACACTTCTAAATGATATATGTTGTGAAAATTTGCAGTACCATGGAAAGCTCAAAACGACTTCTTTGACGAGAGACTCCCATGTTCTTTGGAAGACCTTCAGGGCTCAAACCAAGAGTAAATCATACAAAATCTTATTTCTCCTCTCAGTTGTGCAGGAAGGAGTCTTAGCAAGCTTTCTTAGTGCTGTTGCAAGCCCTCCCCACGCTGCCTTTGAAGTTCAGTTTCCTCCTGCAGGGGGAAATGCAGATGGAGCCACGCCTGCCTGCGGGAATATAGATGTACAGCAGTTAAAACCACTCTATATCTGCACACTTTTGGGGAACTCCTGCACACACGGAGCTGAGTGTAGGTAACTAGCAGCTCTGCAAAATGTGGGAGTAGAGGTGTGCACAAATGAAATTTTCAACATTCGATTCATAATAAATCGAATATTCAAAAATCCAAATTTGTCCATATAATGAAAAATGAATGTCTGGACATTCAGTTTCATACGAATACATTCATATGTATTTATTCAAATATTTGATATGTATCTAATGATAGGCATCTCATACGGATTCGTATACATCCATACGCATCCTGTTTTCATCCTGAATTATTCATACAAATAACTCAAGATATTCGTATTTGTTCAAATTTGGAAATTCGAATGTCTGGACATTCTGTTTGCATACTTATGTCCGAATTTGTCTGAATTCGTATGAATAATGAGTATTTTGAATATTTGTGCATACCTGTATTCGGGAGTTCTCCAGGTGATGAGTGCAGAAAGGCTCACAGTTCCTACTGTATCAGATAAATCCTTACAAGGGACCTGACTCTGGGCTTATAGGCCCTGGAATGTGAAATCCAGAGGCCAGTTTGCTCTTGGCCTCATAGTTCACGATAGGGTAACTGTTGATCTTGATAAGATCTTGAGATTAGATCTTGTTGCAGAGTGATTTATCTGTGCTATCTGTCTCCTGGCTTTCGCTGCGCCGACAGACTTTGTAGCTCTGCTCCCAGCTTCTGCTATCAGCATCCAGCATTCCAGCGTACCAGGAATTACAGCTCATTAAACACAGCAGTCAGTCCGAGTGTTATTTCTAATGAGCTACTATTTATTGCAAGTAAGATTACAAATGCATATAGGAAGCAAATACAGTCTCTAGCCTGGAGCATCTGCTTTCCGATCCATGTTTGTAGCGCATGGCTATCTCCTCCCAGGCTCACATTCTTGGCAAGAACATCAGGAGCAAAAACTACACACTCTCAGAATACACAACCCAACATAACAAAGACTACAGAAGCCTTATACATACTAGCAACCGGACGTTGTTTGGTGACAACTTCCGGGGAATGTGTGAGCTCTGTCTCCCCCTCCCATTTGGCCTACGTGCTCGAAAGCACTTCTTGACCTTGCAGCGTATCTGCTTCACAGGAGAGACAGACACACTATCAATGTGTTTTGAAGATGCACATCCGAACGTGTTTTTTTTTCTTCACTCTTTCCCACAGCTAACAGTAACATCTGGGCAGGCGCATCTGCACCTACAGGAGGTATTTCAAATCCAGGAATGCCTCCTGCCCTGCCTTGCCAAATGTTACCCTATCTATTAGCGATGATGCATGAAATCATGCACCACACACAATCCCAGCTTAACTAAAAGCTTACCTGTTGTGTCCAGCACTGTGACCATTCATGCCATTTCTGTTGCAAGGGGTCATCTGAGGTGCTGCGCAAGTGTGCTGGCACCTAAAACGACCCTAAATACGACTGTGCATGCACAGAGCATCATTATCCGTCACACACGTTTCTTGTTCAGCGGTTGGGACACCAAGTACAAGCGCAGCCCCGGTCAACACCTGTTTTTGCTGCCAAGTCAGCTATGCTCCATCAGCAACATTTAGTGCTGAGTGGAATCCTTTGCTAACAATGGGAACTCTAGTTACTTATCCTTTGCAAAAGACACTCACTTAATCATGTTTCCTTGTTTCTAGAGGCACATTCAGAGAAGAATCATATCCACACTATGGACTATTGTGTAGGATCTAATGATACTTGCCCCCAGGGTTATGACAAATGCTGCATACTTCACTCAAACATCGTAGGATGTAAGTATACAAGAGCCTAATTAGGAAACCTTCCTTGCTGCCGCTTCTGTAAGGTAAGAGAGCTTCATCCTTGATACCAGCTCCATAAGCTACTAGAAATTTGGGTCTGCTGTGGGTTTCATTGTCTGACAATTCTTGCAGCCTGAAGGTGTCAGCCCAGTGTGGAGCATCAGTGAGAAAAGCTAATTCAGTGCCGGGAATAATTAGGAAGGGAATAGAAAGCAAGTCAGCAAGTGTCATTTTGCCTCACTATAAATCTATGGTGAGACCACATTTGGAATATTGTGTACAATTCTGGTCACCACACCTCAAGAAGGATATTGTGGAGCTGGAAAAGGTGCAGAAAAGGGCAACCAGAACCATTAAGGGGCTGTAACACCGCCCTTACAAAATCAGACTGCAATGTCTAGGCCTCTTCAGCCTGGAAAAATGGTGTTTAAGAAGGGACCTGATTGAAGGATATAAAATTATGCATGGTATAGAAAAGGTGGACAGAGAACATTTCTTTTCTCTATCACACAACACTAGAACCAGGGGCATCTATGAAGCTGATGGGTAGGAGAGTCAGATCAGACAAGGGAAGTATTTCTTCACCCGGAGGGTCATCGGTTTATGGAATTTGCTGCTGAAGGAGTTGGTAACAGCTAGCAGCCTAGATGGCTTTAAGGAAGGGTTAGACAAGTTTATGGATGACAGATGTATCAATGGCTACTAGAATGGATGCCTAAGTGCATCTTCCAGGCTGGCGAGACAAGCAGGATGCTTCTCAGGCCATTGCTGGGATTCAAGAGCAGGAGAAGATTTGCCCTTGTCTCTGCTTCAGATGCCCTGTGTGCAATAGAATGCTGGACTAGGTGGGCTGTGGCCTGATCCAGCAGGGCTCCACTTATGTTTCTATGCTCTTAACCTGCCAGCCAGCCAGCCAAAGCAACCAGCCAGTCACCCAATCAGTCGTTACTTGCTCTTATCTATCCAGCTGAGATAATTTCCAAGAAATCAGGAAGCCCAGAGATTTGTTGAGGCAGCAATCACATCTTCATTTAGAATTACAGAACAAGGTGTATGCTATTTGGTGATCTAAATGGACGACCCTGTGGCTTAGCCGATTTCCAAGTGGAGACTCAAGGCATTTACCAAGGCGGTGCCTGGATTTTAATCATTCTCTTTTAAAACACACACACATAACAAAAATAGTGACTCAGTCCACCCCAAGCTTTCTAAGGTCCACTCTCATCAGTTAAAACATAGATGTCAAACTCAGGCCCACAGGCCAAATATGGCCTGCAATGTAATTTTATTTGGCCCATGAGAAAATACCTAAAGTCTACTAGAGCTGGCCTGCTGGTAGACAGCACATGTACCACTTATACTACAAATCCCAGAATGCTCTGCTGGTATGTTGGCGCATCAATCAGAACCCACAAGTGCCCCCTCTTCTGTTGGCATTCATTAGTGACATCATGCTACCAGTCACATTGGGCCGAATGAAAGGTGGAAAACAGAAGCTTTCTAGAAAAGTGAATGCCACAGGTGTGTCTTTTATTTGACATTTGTTGATTTCACATGTGTTTATAGTAGGGACGTCCACAAATGTATTTTTTGGGATTTGATTTGCCTATCCCAAAATTTGAATTGATTTGAATATTAAAAATTCAAGTGTATTCCCATTCAATTTGAATTAAATACATTCAAATCTATTCGTATGAATTTTAAATTCATATTTGGATGATACGAATGTTGACATTTGAATGTGTCAATTTACAGTATTAAGCTTTGCTTTCTCTAGAGTCAATGTTTAAGCAAAACTTAAGTTTGTTTCCATTTGAAAAGGTTCATCATTCTATCTGGTGAGAAGAAAACAACTTCCTCAATTGTAGACATTGTTTTTTTTCAACAAATAGCAAGGTTGGCACACGATTTTGCCCAAGTTTTTAATTTTGGCCCACTGTGTAATTGCGTTTGACAGCCCTGATTTAAAAGGATTTGCCTATCTCCTTTTCAGACATTGCAGAGTTATATTCTAAGAACTGGATGAAGATTTGCACTGAGCCAAGTTCCTTTGATAGAGATATGGTCTTGATAGTCAATATGGGTGAGATGGGCTCAGTGCTGAGTAAACTTTCGTGCTGCTTGGAAAATGAATGCAAGAACAAGACAATTTTCGGTATGTAAAAACATATAATAGAAACTCTTCACTTTCTACTCTTTGTTCCCCTGCTCTGTCTTCAGATGCTTGGCACGCTCCATCTAATACTGTAGAGTAAGTGCTGCATGGTCCAGCCCCACTGGTTCAGGTCATGGACTTTTAGTGCAGAAAAGTCTCCTGAAAGTAGACTAGAAGCCATTTGAGCAAAATGCGTTTCTTTCTAATGATCTTGCAGGTTTGTCACCTCAATGCTGATTGTGTGACCTTCCTTCCAGTGCCTCCCAGAAACACCACACTGAATGGGAAGCAGTGCCCAGGCTGCTCCTCTTTGGCAACAAAGGAATGTGAGCAAGAATCTAGGATTGAATGTGCCGGGGATGAACTATTTTGTGTTAAGATGCTCGGGACCACAGCTGTAGGTAACTATGCTGTTCTTCACCATTCCCATGTTGTATTCCAGTGCAGTTACATCCATTTGATCTGCGCTTGACTGCCGAAATTATCTTTGACTTGCAGGTTCACTAGGAATATGCAAGAATATTCAGAACATTTGAAATTCGACCGAATTAAAATCGAATGTCTATACGTTCATATTTTAACATTAAAAGGAATTTGAATGTTTTGAATAATTCGTACAAATTATTCCGACATCTGTATGTGTACAGATACATACAGATTACATATGTATCCATACCCATCTTATTCGTATCCGTATGGATACCTACGGGACGGAAATGGGATGCATACGGGATAAAAATGGGATGTGTACAAATGTGTACGGATGCATACAGATGCGTATGAATGTTGTCGACATTTGTATAATCAAATACAAATTATTTGATTATACGAAGCGGCACGAGATGGTGACAGGCGGAGGAAAGGGACTGGGGGAAAAGGTGGGGGATCAGTGGGAGACGATGGAAGATGGAGAAACGAGGTGGGGCAAGTGGCGGGAGACTGACAGACGTGGAACGGGCAGGGTGGACTAGGCAAACGGTGGTGGACGACAACAGAAAAGGGTAGGGGGTGGTAAATGGTAGGGGGCGGCGTTCCCATTACATAAATATTTGGATTTTAACAGGATTCCGCAGTGAGTCCTGTTAAAATCTGAATAGAGATACCCCGGAGTTTTGGACATTAACTCCACAGGAACGGGGAATCCTGTCCAAAGTGTCGGGACGGTGGGCCCTCTAATCAGGCCCGACCAGATGCCCAGTGGAAATGCGGCCTTAGAGGCACCAGCAGGGAAGAAAACAGGAACAGAATGGCTTTCCCCTGACCACCATCTCTTCTTGTTTTCTCTGCAGATCAAAAGAACATGTGGCTTACCATGCAAGGCTGTGCAAATGCAGCCACTTGTTTGCTTGGGATGACGTATGTCTCTCCCTGGGGCACAGTGACAAACAGCCACGACTGTATGCCTGCCTCCAGGGCAACCACAGCAATTCCAAGACTGTTTAGATATTCCCTCCTAATCCTAAATGACTTCCAGGTCTTGAAAATCTGCATTGGATTTCTCTCCAGAATAATGGTGAGGCTCTGGGTTTAGGAATCTTGTCTTGGCCCTGGTTCTCTCCTTGGATGCAGGGAGCCTACTGCAATCTTCTTCTTTTTGTGGGGCAGGGGCTCCTCTTGGAGAAAGACCCTTTCTGCACTGGGCCTTATTCCAGATGATATCCCAGAATAGGGGCATGCGATCCACATGGTAGGGCACGGTAAGCTCTGCGCATGTCCTGTCATAGTTTGCACCAGGACACAGATTGCAGGTCCTTATTCCAGGATATAGTCCCGAATGAGGCTCAGTGCAGAAAGGGCCAAAGTCTACTTTTACTAGAGGCTATTGCCAAGGAATGGAAAAGCGTAAAGACAGCGGTGTAGACTTCATGATGTGGTCATGTTTACTAGCAATCAGCCTGCTAACCAGATTGCCTGATGACAAGTGCGAAGGACACTCACTGAAATCCACAGTCTTTCCTGACGAATGGGTTTTCAAGCACAAATTTTCAGTTGTTTTGAAGGATATCTCAAAATTTAAAAAGAAAATTACATTTTGGTTGCTTTGTAGATTCTATTGTATATTTTTAAAGTTGCTTTGTTATGAATATATGTTAAAGAGGCCGTCTTTGGTAATAGGCTTCGTATATAGGTTTGGTTGTGCAGGTCTCAGAAATAGTTGCCTCTCTCCTTAATGGGTCTGGAGTTTCCCTAATTAATTTATATTTATTTGCTTAGATTTGAGGGCTTCAGGGCAGGTCTAGAGGTGTGCACAAATGCAATTTTTGAGATTCAATTAGATTCAAATCAAATTTCCGAAAATTCAATTTGATCCAAATCTTTAAAATTTGCATTTACCCAAATTCGATTTGAATTAAGCAAATTTGACTCTGTTTGTTTGAATTTTTGGTTTGAATTTGTACTAACTAATGTCAACATCATTCGTAGGTGCCTGTATGCATCGTTACGCATGCATACACGACCGTATGCATCCCGTATTTATCCCATATGCAACCCATTTTCAAACTGTATGGATCTCTACAAATGCATACAGATGCAGGAGAGGTGCGCAAGTACACATCATATATGAACCTGTATACATACAGATGTCCAAATAATTTGAACAAATAGATTCAAAAATTCATTTGAATGTTTAAATTTGAATTTATGGACATTCGGTTCAAATTCAAATGTCAAAATTTGGACAAATTCAGTTGAATTTCAAATGTCTTTGAATATTCATGCACATCCCTAGGCAGGTGACATTAAAATCACCATAAAGACAGGTAAATTTGCTAAAAAAGTTAAAATGGTAACAGTGTCTGCATTGGAAGGGGATGCTTCCCCCTCATATATAGGTCAGGGTAAAGAGATAAGTTGTCACCAGATATCTAAAATTCATACAATGAGGGTGCCTGGTGCACCCCAGAGTTGAGACTGTTCCATTGCCTGGGTGCTACCACCTTGAAGGCCCTCCCACAGGTCCCCACCTCCTTAAGTGCTGAAGGGGATGGTACCACCAAGAGACCCTCGCCAGTGCATTTGTGCAGCAGCTCCGATGACCTTCCCAGCTGGCAGAGGTGTGAATGGTTGCCAGCTGTAACTGACAGTTAAGTTCCTGGTCATGTTTAGATGCATGTGGAGCAGGATTTCACTAGTATGGATCACGCTAGTGCATGATTAGTGCACATCTGGGTAGACAGGGGATGCTTGCAGTTTGTAAGTTCCTCCTGCAGGTGTGAACGCACCTTCCCAGATGTCCACTAATTATGCACTAATTACGCACTAAGAGTCCAAGTGCAAATTGGCCTCAGACTTCCTTTCAGATCAAATCCATCACCAAGAGTGATTTAAGTGGACAGGGCTTGTTTTCTCCAGATTTTAGAGAGGTCTAGGACTATCTTCCATAAAACGACACTGTTAATATCTTATTAATCTCCTGAGGCTGGTCCTGCCAGAGGTGGGCAGAGGGTTATATTTTAAGTACGCCTTACATATTTTGCTTGTTGTTGTGATCTGTTCTGGGACCTTCTGATGAAGGGTGGGGTGCAAATTCCTAAATAAAATAAATAAAGTAAGTATTGGAAGGATTCAGACCCAAAATGAAAAGCAAGAACCAAGGCCAAGGGGAGGGGAAATTTGTTGACCAACAGTCCTTTGATTTTTCAGGGGCCGAAATTGTGTAGTCTGTTCTTTGTCTTTTCTCTCCAAAATACACAAAACCTACAGCATATCCCCGCCTCTGCTGGCACCCTCCAGACATGAACTGAGCCCAGCCCAGCCCATGACCTAAATAATGTCTCTCACAGCTTAGCAGAAGATATACCCTTTCCAGCTTCCCTCACAATGGAATGTTACTTTTGGCATCTGCCTCAGAGGCCATCGTCCAAGCGACACATGGTGTAAGAAAATAAAGGGAGGTCTGGATTCAATAACAACATGTCTGCCGTTTCTACCATAAGCTATGCTGCTTCGTGGGCTCACTGGAACCTCTTCTGTCGTCCTCGTGTTTTTCAGGATAAACTTCACAAAGCCTAATTTCTCATATGCTTCACTGTTGCTGGGCTGCTGGTGATAGGAAACGGATCACTTGAAATACCCACAAAAGCTAAATGCATGAAATTGGACTGTTGTTTGGTTCTCTAAACTTACGACACACAAAAGAATCCATATAGCAGAGAAAGCAAAAAAATGACTCAACAGGAAATGTTTTAGGTCTTAAGAATTTTCTTTTCCTACCGTCCAGTGCCTGTTTATTTTATTCTGTGTTTGCATGTTTTATTTCAGTACGTTTTATGTTACTTTTAAAAACGTATTGTGGTGGTGGTTATTTTATTAAGGATTTCCAATTAAAATAAAAAGAAGAGGAAGAAAAACTAGAACAAGGAAAAAAGAAAAATAACTGAAAAAATAAAATAAGTGACTTCCAATCTTTTTATTGACAAATGCAAGTATATCTGAATTTTATGCTTCCCATAAATCTTAATAATAGGAACAACAATGATAATTTTATTAAGGATTTCCCATTACACTAAAAAAAAGGATTATAGTTTCTTTTTAGAATAAGGAAAAAAGCAAAAAGTAAACGATAATGTAAAATAAGTGACTTCCAATCTTCTAATGATTTATGCAAGTAAATCTGAAGGTATACTTCCCCTAAATCTCAACAACAACAATTATAATTTTATTAAGGATTTTCCATTACACTAAAAAAAAGAAACAAAGCTATAATAAGGAAAAAAGAAAGTGAACAATGCAAAATAAGTGAGTTCCAATCTTTTATTGAAGAATACAAGTATATCTGAACATACTTCCCCTAAATCTTAACAACAACAACAATAATATTTTTATTTTTATTGTGTGTGGGTGTTTTTCCACTG
>MTQE01003491.1:7969227-8008916 GCA_014337955.1 Aspidoscelis marmoratus
ATAAATAAATAAATAAATAAATAAATAAATAAATAAATAAATAAGTGTACACTATGGCAAGTCAACTAGCCCTTCTCCAAGATTAGAGACACCAAGAACCATCCTCATGAAAACCTCTTATGCTTTATTTTCTCTCCCCCACTACCCACTTCCAGGAACTTCCCAAAGCCTTGCTCTTTTTAATGTCTAGCTGAAGCAGAAGTGAAAGGAGGAAGTCAGAAGGCTGGCTACGGAATGGCAAAATTTGGTGAAAGCTAACCACCACTTCTCTTAATTCTTTCTGCAGGAGGATTAACTGTCACTACTATCATAAAGGGCTGCACAAACCATGCTGTCTGTAATGAGATGGATCATTCTGGCTCTTTCTCTGGGATCAACGTGGTTGTATCCAAGAACTGCACATCAGCACCTGCGGGATCTATCTCTGGAGGGAGCAGAAACCCCACAGGAACGCTGGGACTTATCCTCCTTACTCTTTCTAGCCTACTGCTTATGATTGCCCTTTCCTGATCTTACCCACAGGACGGCCATTTTTATGTCTGCTTGAGCAGTTTCTTTCTGCCACTTCCTTGCAGTTCTTGGAGCATATTATAATTGTTGACTGTTTCACCCATCTGTCCATCTCATAGAGCCTTTATTAGGATGATGTGATTTTAATCATGATTGTGAGTTTATTTCTGACCACTATGATCTTCTTTAGGAGTGGGGCCACATTTCCACAATAGGTTGCAGCACACTATGCCCCTGCATTGTATACCATAACCCTCTCTTCAACTTCCAAGCTGGGGGATAAAGGACCCCCAGCTTGGAAGTAATGGCGTGGCCTAATTTTTTTACGCACCAGAAGTTGCCCTAGAAGACAGTGATTTTTTTGTGCATCAGAAACTACTGCCGTAAAGAGGATAGTGCAAGTAGTCGCCCGTGCAGCTTCTGCCTGTCTGCAAGGTAGCAGCGTAAGCTTCTGAGGTTGTCCAGTGCCCTTCAGCTCTGTGGGAAAAAAATCTGAGGAACTTCTGAGGTGTCTTAGAGAAGCCTCTGAGATGGGCTTGTTCACACACTAATCTGCCCCTCCCTCCTTTCCTGAACATTCTGTGTTTAAAAAGGTGGATTAGAGAGCCACACACAGTCGCTCTGAGATAGCTCTGGTGGACAGCACATCGGTGATTTCAAAATTTGCCACAACTCTTCTCATGCCCTAGTGAGCATCTCCACTCACTTTGTTGATACAACCTCCCTTGTCTCAATTTCATATTGCTTGCCCACTCCAAGAGGCTTTCCCCTTTCAACTGGGAGCTGGTCAGCTTCTCATGGTTGACTGTGGGAAGTGAAAAGAGGCAAGACTCTGGCTAAGCCACTCTGCGTCCCAGAATCCTCTTGTGCCTGACTCACAGGCAAGACCATAACTGAGAATTTCTATTAAACAGTATTTGTCTCTGAAAAAAACTTTGCGTTTATTGACTTCATGAGAATTGTGCTATTGAGAATCTGGAATAAGTATTAAAATAGATTGCACAGCAAAATGCTGCTTTGGGTGTTGCCAAATGACACTCATCTCACAGAGTTTGGGAAAACAGGAGAGTGGTGAACTTAGGACAATTTGTTAATTTGGAACAGGGATTTTAAAACATCTTGTAATGAAATCTGGAGAGGCCTCTTTTGGTTCACCTATGAATGTTCAAATTCATATGAATTTGTATGAATTTTGAATAGCACAGCTATCCATGCACATCCCTGCTACGGAACTTTTAAATTAGATAAAAATGGCAACGTGAACAGAACAAAAAACAAGGTGGAAACAATTAGAGAAAAGAGGCTCAATTGCTAAGATGTATAAAATGTGACTAAAATTTGAAATGGAACAGGAACAAGTTAAATAATTTACGGTGAAATGAGCAAGGAATTTTCAACACAATATACAACTGGAACAATGGGGAAAGACAGAGGTTTAAGATTTTATGTTTACATTGTTTTATAATTTGAAAGAATTTATTTTAAGGAAATGATGTATAGATGGTGTATAACCCTGCAGAAATTAGCAAAAATGTAGTAAGATGTATCAAATAAGGGTTGGAAAAATAGATAAACAGTGGGGGACATATAATCATATGGGTTGTACATTGCTCAAAGGTAAAAAAATATATATTGGGAGGGAGTATATAAAGTATTTCAGAAGGTAATAAAAAATCATATTTGGTGGATTTTTTGTACTGGGAATAATAAGAATTTAGACAAATATATATTGTTGCGGTACATGAATACAGCAGAAAGGCTTGTATATGCACACAAGTGTGGAAATTACCATGTATTAGGGACATGCATGTCCACATTCAGTTGAATTTGATTGAATTTCAAATGTTTAGAACATTCGTGTACATCCTTACCACGTATCCCAATGCTAGATGGCAGGATGATAAAAATAATGGACTTAGCAGAAATGGGCAAACCAACTAATGAGCAAGGCGCAAGATAGAACTGGGAACCCTACATTGACTATCTGCAGGAAGTGCAGGAAGGACTATTGATAAGAGATTTCAAAGACTAGAAAAGGAAATCAGACAGGGAGGAGGCAGAGGAGAAAGCAATGAACATCAAAAACTGGACGCTGCAAACAGATTGGAAGATAAGAGTGTGTAATAGATATAAATTTTATATATACATATGAGAATTTGCAAGATATATGTATATATAACTTTGACAATTGTATATGTAACCAGGAACTTGTAATGTCTTCATCAAGACAGCAATGACTGATTCCATTATATTTGGGAATTCTGGAATAAAGCTTTCCTTCTTATTGTTTTATTATTGTTATTGTTATTGTTAATTTCTCTTATCACTTATCAGAGCAGTTTTCTAGAGCTGTTAAATACCTTGTTATACTTGTTGTTTTCTTTATTTCATAATATGTTTATTTAGATTTATTTTGTCCTTGAATGTTTGAGTTTTCTTTGCTCAAGGGGAGAACAGACCAGCAAAGTGACCAGTAGTTTTATTTCCACATTATCTTTCCCAAAACTGAATTTTCTGAGTCATTTAACACTGAAAGGAAACAGTTTGTCATTTTGCTGATGTGTTCTTTCACTCTGAAAGTGGACTGATGTCGGATTAAACCTTAGGTGCGGCCACAGCCTTTGGCAATGTATCCTCTCACTCTGGAAGTGCACTGAAGCCGGATTAAGCCTTAGGTGTGACCACAGCCTTTGCTGATGTATCCTCTCACTCTGAAAGTGGACTGAAGCCGGATTAAACCTTAGGTGTGACCACAGCCTGTGTGTAAAAGGGAAGCCACTGGATCCCTTCTTGGGTCAATGTAAAGGTAACTGTGGACACATCTCATTTCTTGCTTCAAGTTCCAAAGACAGTCATCTTTGCCAGAGTGTCCCAGCAGCGTTGTACCCAAATGGACACGTTTTTCTCCTCTTTGTAGTAAATCTACAACCTTTGTTCTACAAAAGCTGTGACATCGTGAACTTCAGTTTGTCTCCTCTTCCAGCTGTTCATCAGCCAACTGAAAAATTTACTCCCTTCCCAACCCAGGAGTAAACAGAACAGTTCCTGGGTGGAAACTATACGTTTCAGAGAAACTATGAGGAAATAGGTCAAAGGTGGAGAAAATTCCTTGGCATTTTGTTCTTTTGGAAGTGATCTGCTGAAGATCCTACTTTGCAAGGCATTGTCGTGTACGAATCACAATACCCCCCCTTTATCTAGCATAGTGTCATGTGTTCATTTTTTCCTCTTAAGAAAACAGTGCAGCTAGAGAAAAGTTGTTGCTTCCCAAAATTTTTCATCTGTTGTCTCTTCAACAGCAAAACCCTCATGGCTTCATCTCAAAGCTGCAGGTGTTTACCTGGAAACAAATCTCAATGTTCATTCAAAGTCTTGGTTTTGCCATAAACAGCTAGTGCTTCGGTGCGCAACAGAAAGGCTATGTGTGGATCCATCACTCCTTTCATAACATGAGACAGCTAAGTAGCTTCACAACTGATGTCAGGTTACTCATTGGCCCACCTGAGGCATCAGAGTTCCCCTTTCGGCAGCATTTGCCATCTTCTGGAGCACTTGACATCTGCCCAAGGTGAGCTGGAGTGGGGAAACGAAAAAGTCTCAGAAAATAGACACTCTAGCTGCAATGTCTTTAGATGCCTTCACAGGCTAAAATTGAGATGCGGCAGTGCCCCATGGTAGGGATGTGCATGAATATTCGTAGGCATATGAAGTCCAATCGAATGTGCCAAATTTCGACATTTGAACTAAAGTAGAATGTCCTGAAATTCGAGTGTAAACATTTGAATTGATTTTCAAATTTCAGATATATTCATTTGAATTACCTGGACATCCGTACGTGTATGGGTTCGTACATGATGTGTGCTTGCAGATCCACATATTTACCACATCCGTACACATTTGTATGGATCCATATGCGATGAAAACAGGTTGCATACGGGACTACTACAGGATGCGTACAGATGTGTATGGATGTGTACAGATGTGGGGAAGATGCTGGGGGCGTCTTTCTGTGAAGGTGCCCACTCCCACGTGCCTTCTACTGTGTCAGTGGAGACATGGCCAGAGACTCCGAGGAAAGGAATCCAGGTCAAAAATTGATGTATCAAAATTGGTCCTATTTTTCTGTGGGTTCTGGGGAAGGGTATCCTATGTGGACTCTTTGCTCCAAAGAGGCGGCTGGCACGATCCCAAGATGCAAGATCATATTTGCACATCTTTCCTGCCACGCTTCCATCTGAAGCCTTCTCTGTTTCTGGAGAAAGCATTGATATGATTCAGATCGAATATCCGAATATCCAAATCAATTCAAATGTTTAAAATTCAAATGTATTCCCATTCGGTTGAAATTGAATGAATTCAGATCTACTTGATTCATGTTTGAAGATTCGAATATGTCTGCACACAGCCATACGCATCCCGTTTTCATCCCGTACGTGTCCGTAAAAATGCATACAGATACGAATAAGATGCACACAGGTACGTATGTAACACATACATATCCATACGAAGGTCTGAATAATTTGTACAAATGATTCAAAAATTCATCCGAATGTCCAAATTCACTCCAATTCGATCGAATTTTGAATGTTTCAAATATTCATCCACATCCCTAATTACTTTAGTACTGCAGCATAAAATTGTTCTTTGAACTTATTTGTAGGCTTATATATGCCCAGGTTTGCAGGCGGCGGGGAAATTTCCAATGCTGCCCCGTGCGTTTGGTCGAGCATTTGATTCCAAATGGTATAAAATATTAGTGGGAAGTTCACTCCTTATACTAATGGAGGGTTGTGGGGAAAAGAATGAACTGAACCAAAAGAAAACCAAGGCAAAGATCCTGCTTTATTTTTTACTAGTGTCCCAGGGCGCACCTGCCAAAATCAATGGAGTTTGATTTGAATCGAATATCTGAAAATTTGAATCGATTTGAACACTTGAAATCTGAATGAATTCATATTTGATTTGGTTTGACTCAAATACATTCAAATCTCTCTGTGCAAATTTTCAATCCATATTTGCACATAGGAATGTTGAAAACATTCTATGTGCCTGACCAGATCCGTAGGCATCCCATAGGCATCCTGTATTTATCCCGTATGCATCCAGTTTTCATCCAGTATGGATCCATACAAATGTGTACAGATGCAGGAAGATGAGTACGGGCAAGTACGCATCGTGTATGTACGCATACACAGATAAATGTCCAGATAATTCATATGAATGTTTTGAAAATTCAAAATTTGTTCGAATGTTTAAATTCAAATTTATGGACATTTGACTTGAATTCGAATGTTCAAATTCAAATGAATTTGATTGAATTTTCAATGTTTTGAATATTTGTGCCCATCCCTAATACATAATCATATTCTTGATTGATGTATTGGATTCAGGAATACAGAAAAACAGCATCACTAAATCAATACAGTTAAAGCCTAAAATGAACTGACAACAGAGAAGACAGGACAAGGGAAGCTTTTCTCTACTTCAGAACTTCAAGGTTAACTTCTTTGGCTACTAAATTCATCTTCTCTGTGTTCTCAGCATCTTATGCTTAGGTATTCATGTTCTATTGGTTGCTTCAGCTCACTCTCTGCATTATTCCAAACTCCCACAATCCTCTTCACAAATCTCCATTTTGGCTTCACAAACCTGACAGGATGTCTTTAAGAATTAAGTAAATAAAATAAAATCTAGATGAAACTTCATAAATCAGTGGCAGTTTATGAAAAATTCCCCTGCTTTCGCCTCAGCTTTCTGTTATGCAAATATGTCTTACACAACTTTGGACTTTAAATACTACATTGAAATAGTTCCTGTTTCCTCTTATGCAATTGGCAGTTCTGGTGCCAATGGAAAAATCCTTAACCCCTTCTGAGAGAGGTTTATGGCATGCTGTGGGAGAAAGGACTGGAAAGGTGGTATCCATGTGCTCACATACTGTGAGTTTAATGTTTACAGGTTCTGTACATTTGGAAGTAGGAAAGTATAGAGGGGCCTCTTTAGTGTGGCTTCTATAAACATCAGTTGATGACATTCCAAACATGGGGAGTTCCTGCAGTTATGTTGGATCTGGCTTAGATGACCATGTAATCTTCTTCAAGGTCTCTTTTATCTGCATGCTGGTGAGGACTAAAGAGACTCTGGCCCAGTTTGCCCTTGGCCCACAGGGGATGCCTCAGAACGCTCCAGCATGGAACATCTGGACCGTGCACAGTTGTTCCTGTTCCTGTTCCAGGTGTGGCTCCACATGTGCCAGGCCATCCCTCAAAAGGACAGCGGTGGAGCACTAAAAAGTTCCCCATACGTAGTGAAGTGTCAGGTAGGTTTAAGACGGATTGGGTCTTCCAAAGTGCAGACCTCTAATCCATTCCCCATCTTCACCTCCCTGGGACAATGTCATAGGGAGGTGAAGATGTGCAAAGGCCCTCTGTCTCCTGTTAGCCCTTATGTGGATGCCAGGTCCCTATTCTGGGAGATAATCCAGAACAAGGTCCCATGCAGAAAAGGCCAAAGGCAATATCCACGGGACCTTAGTGGATGGTTCCAAAAGAAGAGTTGGCTTTTCTACCCACTTTTCTCACCCACGTAAGGAGACTCAAAGCAGCCAACAAAGCTTTCTGCTCCTCTCCCCACAACAGACACCCTGTGAGGTAGGTGGGGCTGTGAGGGCTCAGAAAGAGAGCTGTGACTAGCCCAAGGTCACCCAGCTGGATTCGTGGAGGAGTGCAGAATCAAACCCAGTGTTCCCAGATAGGAGTCCAGCTCCCTAACCAATAGACCAAACTGGCTCACTTCCATAAGTGTTTGTTTGTTACATCCAGGGTGAGTGTTGAATAGGTTTAGCCTGGCAAGTCTTTGGGAGGCTGAAATGTTTGAACTTCGAAATTCTCCTCAGTTTATGTTGACGCCAGTGCGCAGGCGCCAGCAATGCCATGGGGGCAACCTGATGTGCTGTGCCCATGGGATGGCATGGCATGTCAAGGGACACACCTGTGTGCTTGCATGGTGCATCCCGTGTGTGGTGCACCACATAGAAGTGCCAACAGGCCCGTTCGGTACCTTACCGGCTCTGGGCAGGTAAAGGTAAGTCACCATGTGGAGCTCTTAATTGTGCTGCACACTCAGTCCAGGGAATGCTCCTACAAGGAAGGAGCCATTTCTGGTGGAGAAATGACTCTTTCTAGTGCAGATGATCTGTATGGGGACTTTCCTTGCATGGACTACTGGGCCAAGTGTTGAAACATTTGAATTTTGAGAACGTTCAGACTTTGCCATCTTCCCTGTCTCTAATTTCTTGAAGTAACAGGGTTTACCTGTAGGAAATGTTCTTGAGGGTCATGGGAGAAGAAAACCAAGGTTGACTATTTCTCCAAGTGAACCTTGCACTTTTGCAAGGCGTGCAAAGACCTGAAAGAGAAAGAAGATAAAGCTATCTGTTTTGGCAAATTGTCCCACAATTGTGTAAATATTAAGAAACTGTTCCATTCCCTCCTCTGGATCCATCAGTTCATGCTGTCCTTGAAAATAGCAATGGCTTGCTTCCAGAACCTAGATGGAGGATGGACATCTGGGAGGAGTATAGGTGATGAAACTCCACAGGCCAAATATATAAAGAAGAGGAAAGTTGTAGGAACGGAGAAATAGAGTTGCACCTGTCTGTTCAGATTCCCAGAAGGTTTACATACTTCACTGACAGGATAGATCCTTGAAGATCTTGCTGAGTCTACCTTGCTCAGGTCAGTGTCTCCAAAGAAGACAGTGATGGGTCAATGGTTCCGCTTTTTTCACTTGGAATTATGCTGATGCACATTGTTCCTTTCTAGATTCCACCTCAGTATTCAGCTTATGTAATCTATCTATCTATCTATCTATCTATCTATCTATCTATCTATCTATCTATCTATCTATCTATCTATCTATCTATCTATCTGTCTGTCTGTCTGTCTGTCTGTCTGTCTGTCTGTCATCTACCTACCTACCCACCTATCTGCAGTACGCCATAGTACACCACCAAAAGAAGAATAGTTGGCTTTTATACCATGTTTTTCTCACACATTTAAGGGGACTCAAGGCAGCTGACAAATCTGTTCTTCTCCCCCCAACAGACACCCTGTGAGGTAGGTGGGGCTATGAGAGCTCAAAGGAGAGCTACAGCTAGTTCAAGGAGGAGTGCAGAATCAAACCCAGTGACTATGAGATATGAGTCTGACTCTAAGTCTAAGACTAAACTAGCTCACAAAAACAAAAACACCCCCAGGCTAGGAACATTTGTTCTAAGCCCATGGATGGGTGGGGCTGAACCTCTGAGGCCATGGTGTGGTTTGATCTAGATCTGTGCCATTGGTGCTGTGGATGCCAATCCTGCCCACACCTCCCCACGTTCAGGCTCAGTGGGCCTTGTTATCCTGGACCCGCTGATCCTGGCTATGAACAGGTAAATGCAGAAAGGGCCCTACTTGTTATGAATCTCACATTTCACCTTTAATAAGGTAGAAAGATGGTTCAGAGAATTTATGCATGAATAATCAGCCACTATTCTGGTTCTTTTCAAACTTTCCTTTAGGCACCTACGGCTTGACAAACTTCTGCAGCATTTGTCCTTCACCATGTGGTCATTTCTGGGCTGTTTCCTCTTTGGAGCCATGGTAGCTACAGGTGAGCTGATGTCATGGTTGCCCCAGTTTCTGGGTGGAGCAAAGGCAGGTAGCCCTTTCACTGAAGATCTTCTGGCTTTGTTTTTGAAGTAATGGCAGTGCCTTGGATATCACTCATTGTAAGGACCCTCCCTTTTAAAAAGTCTATTAAGAACTGTGTTTTCTACAATCTCTCCAAGGTACTTGCCTTCAGTGTGAGTTTTGCATGGGCTTCGGCAGCAACTGTAAAGCCTACATGAAGACCTGCAGAGAGAACGAAGATACCTGCATTGTTAACGTGATGGAATATTTGCAGCGTAAGTTGTCTTAGCTTGAGAACTCTGAGCCAGCATTTTGACGTGGATCTAGGAACCTCTGGTCCCAATTCTGGGCCTCCTCATCCACACGTTAGTGTAGACTCCCTGTTAGTCTGATTCCAGACCTTAATCTGGATTTCTGGTGGAACCCATTTAATGAGTTCCACAAGCAGACTAAGGACTTTGTTCCAGATCATGGTTGATGTGCAGACGGGATGACAGTGCGATCTGGAACTAACAGGGACTAGGGATGTGCAGGAATATTCTAAACATTTGAAATTGGATCAAACAAATAAACAGCAATGAAATAATGCACAAAACAAGAGGAGAAGATCCTAACCATGAAAATGCCAGTAAAACAGGGACAACATTTCAGTTCTACTGTTCTCCACCTGTGACTCTCCAGAGGAAATAAATGTTCTTGCTTCTCTTTCATATCTGCATAGCGCCCACTATAACAAGGTTTATCATCAAAGACTGTGGCAAGTCCGTTGCCTGCAAACATGAATTTGATGAGCTCAATGTTGGGATGGGGCACATTCTGAGGTCGAGCAGGACCTGTTGCACTGAGCAAGCATGTGAAACAGCCGCGCTTCCTGGTACGTATGTGCTGAAATTCTATAAACAGGCTAGATATGGTGATCTTAGCAAGGTCATTCAAACTATGGTGTCCTAGGTGGTTGTGGCTGTTGTTGTTGGGTATCACTCAGGCATGGCAGTTCCTGACTGAGTGCGCAGGCACTTCCATGCAGTTTTCTTGGCCGAGATATAGAAGTGGTTTGCCACTGGCTACTTCGGGGGGGGGGTGGGGTGGGCAGGCAGGCTGGGGATCAAACTATTAACCCTCTGTTTTCCAAGCAGTTTGCTCTAGTACTGAGCTACAGCCGCTCCCAGATTCCACAAGGCCCTCAATGCAGCTTTCTTGGCAGGGACACAGAAGTGGTTTGCCATTGCCTACTTCAGAGGGGAAGGCAGGGAATCGAACCAGCAACCCTCTGCTTTCCAGCCAGTTTGCTCTACCACTGAGCTAGAGGCCTAGATGGTACAGAACTTCAACTCCCATCCACTCCGGCCAATCTAACAACTGGCTACCATTCTGCATAATTCTAATGAATCTACTGGATTTTTTTTTTTAACTTTCTATTTTTCCCCACAGAACTGCCACCCTTTGAAAACAAATCTAATGGACTCCAATGCCCGGGCTGCCTTGGTTTTTTTGCACCTTACTGCTATGAATCTCCTGTTGCTTGCATTGGCTCGGAGGACAAGTGTATTGATTTAGCTGTGAACGTACCAGGTAACAAAATGGCCTTTTTAATGATGATGATGATGATGATGTGATGATGATGATGATGATAAATCCCAAAGAGGGATACACAGAAATTGCTTCTTAACAATCTGATGGTAGTTTTCTGCATCAGCATGTGGACAGCAGGTCCTAAGGCTCAGTGCAGAAAAGGCCTTTGTGTCTCCAATTGAGGAGGAAAAAAATAAGCCTTACATTTCCCAGGGTAGGTGTGACTCCTCTCTTCATTATCCATTGCAGCTTTATCTATGGATTTCACTTTCAAAGGCTGTGGACATGAAGCCATCTGCGAAATATTTCAGAAGGGATACAACAGTTATGCAGGTGCTGAGCTCAATATGACCAAAACTGAATGCTATCCGGCTCCCAGAGTATCTGCAAAGGCTCCATAAATGAGTAGCGTCTCCAACACAGAATTTCACTGCCACCTTCACTGCATCTAACCAACTCTCACTTTCCTATTGGAGAATCTCTCAATAGAACGCTTGTCTGTAGCAATGAGTCCATTTCTTCTCCAGTAACTGAATGTTTTACAATCCGATGAATAAAAATATCCAGGTCAGTGAACAAAAGACTTTGTGCTGAATTTCATTTGAACCTCAAGAAGCCTTAACATGCTAAAGGGAAACCTTTGAGTAGGAATGACCACAAATTATCTGTCAGATTCACATTCGTACAAATTTGCACCAATCCAAACATTCTCAATCGAGTAGAATATTGGCTACACTTGGAAGCTAGGGATGCGCACAAATACTTGTATGCCTTCAAAATCTGATTGAATGTGCCAAATTTCAACATTCGTACTCAAGTCGAATGTCCCGAAATTCAAATGTAAACATTCAAATCAAATTTAAAACTTCAGATCTATCCATTTGAATTACGTGGACATTCGTACGTGTATGGATCTGAACGCGATGTGTACTTGAAGATCTGTATCATTCCTGCCTCCATAAGCATTTGAACAGATCTGTACGGGACAAAAACAGGTTGCATACAGGATAACTACGGGATGCATACGGGCATGTACGGATGCTTACGGATGCGTATGGATAGGGGGAAGATGCATACATGCGCATACAAACGTCGATATTCATATGTGCAGATTCAAATAAAAAATTTGAACAAATAGATTCAGATTTGGCAAATACGAATTGAATCTTGTTAAATTCGAATTTAAAAGGTTCGAATTGAATTGGATTTTGGGGTATTTGATTCGATTTGAATAGGACGTCCAAAAAACATTTGTGCACATCTCTATTGGAGACTGAGGGTGTTTTTCCACTGTCACCAAAAGTACCCCTTAAGTACCCATTAATGGGTATGTAATGGCATTTTTGTACCCATTAATGGGTACTTAATGGGTACTTCTAGTGACAGCGGAAAAACACCCTGACATTTGAATGGGAAGCAAATGCCTTTGTGAATTCATTCAGTGCTTCGTTATATTCACAACGGTGGGGAGACACTAAAGTGGCCACCCAGTCACATCTGTGGATTCAGAGTGGATTCAAAGTTCTTCTCAAATATACTTTAAACTTTATTGATTCGTCATTTGACCATCTAAGTTTACAAACGATAAAATCACACAAAACATACAAAACAAATTGAGAAACAAAATAAACATAACATTATTTGTTCCCATTACCCTTACAAGACACCCCATTCAACTCAATTAATGATTTCCTAAGTTGGGCAGCCTTAACAAAGACGAAACTACTTTATATGTTACCTGCAGAAGGTAGGTCACCTTATCTTCTGTGTTCCACTGAGACACAGTATGTAAAAGGGTCCCCAAACAAGTTCTTCTCATTGAGGAATACAAGGGACAGGTAAACAAGGTATGAAGAAGATCTTTGACCAACACGCAGTCTTTCTCCATAAGGTACCTGATGGTATATCCCATACTTCACCATGGAGTCGATCAGTTCAAAACCTGTGTAAGTAAATAGTTGCCTCAGCTGATGGGGCATTTTGTAAATGAAATATTTTTCCAGTTGGAAAATAGATTTCATTTGCACTAGCCATTTTAGTGATTTTAGGTTAGAAAGGCTAGCAATATCACTTTGTGCAGGATTCAAAGTAGATTCAGAGCGGATTCAGAGTGGATTCAAAGCTTTCAAAGAAGATTCCGAACAGATTTGGAGGGGATTTGGGTGGAATTCGGGAGCACAGCTGGTAACAGGGATTTTGTTTTGATTCAAACAGAATTTGAAGAATATTTGCAACGGATTCAAATCCTGCTCAAGTGGATGTGAATTTCCTTCGCATTTGCTTCGATGCAAAGGGAACATGTAAAAAATTGTGCATACCCTACCATTGAGACCTGTTCTTACTGTTTCCTTTAAAAAAAAAAAAAGTATTGATAAGGGGTATGGCATTAAACAAACAAAAATCCTGAAGCAATCTACAGCAACATAATACAAAAGAAGATATTTAGACAAACAGAAACTATATATACTAAAATTATTATTAGAAACTTATTGGAAAGAGGAAAAAATGACAAAATATTCAGACAGGGAAGAAGTAGGTCTTTGGTAGGCACTTTTAAAATGTAATATCAGACACACCATGAACATCAGAGAGGTTAGCAATACAACCTTCACCTGGGGCCTATTCACACTACAGCCTAATGTAGTGTACACACTACACTATAGTACATGATTAGGGAACTTCTGGGAAAGAGAATCTGCCCCCTGAGGAGGCTGTTACAGAAGTTCCCAAAATCATGCTCCACACCTTTACTAAATTTAACTAATTACTTACCTCACCTATCCAATGGTGAACATCTGCACCTTTTCCAGAGCTTTGGGGTCGTCTGAGGTGCCACACAAGTGTGCTGGCACCTTGGACAATTATTGATGTGACTGCACATGCACAGAGCATCAGCGTTGTCATAGAGATGGCACTGGCACACGCACAGTGGCAGAGGGCGCTGCGAACAAAATGGCTGTGCCCTGAAGAGGACCGTCCCCAGGATTAGGCACAGGGGAGTGACTGGTCTCACAGAGCTTAGGTTGTAAGTGACTAGTGCTCGCACATCTGAGCACTAGTCAACGTTGGGTGATTGAGCTCCTTTCCCATCCAGCCGATGTAAAGAGAAGTGCAAAATTGACTCTGCTCTCAGCTCTCTGCAAACGATCTTGAGAAGCATCCTGCCCATCTCTCTAGCACGTACGATGTACCTAGGCATCCATTCATGCCCTTGATACAGTCTTCTTCCATGAATTTATCTACCCTTTTCCTAAAGCTATCCAGCCTGGCGGCAAGTTCCATACTCCGATGATCCTCTAGGTGACAAAATCCTTCCTCGTTTCCTTCCTCGCTCTCCTGGCATGTCCAGTGCCCCCCCCCTTCTGTTGATGAACCCAATGATCTTTTTTTTAACAAGTGTTCCATACTTTTTTATTAGATTTTGTGTTAACCTCGCTGTTATGTACTCTCAACATTAGTATGACATTTCACAACCAACATTTAGTCAAAACCGGCCACAGCTGCAAAGAATACAAGATGTTTATTCTCTGCTATGCTGCTATGAATATAAAAAGACAGCAAAGCTTTTAAAGTTAATATTTGATGATAGCGCTGCACCCTTAACTATAAATCTGGGTGTGCCCCAAAGAGCCAATTATAAGTATCTTCAGAAGGGTGGTATCATCACCACTTCCTCAAGGTGAGAAAAGAGGAGAACTTTGGTAAGGAGGCAAAGAGAACCTCACCTGTGGTCCTGTACACCGTGAGGTAAGTCCACCATCTTGTCCATTTGGGGCCTTTTCATACTTTCCCTCCCATCTCTTGGAATGGCTCTAGTACGCCCTTAGCATCTGCATTTGCAGATGCTGAGGGCATAGTGACCCTAACACAACCTCCTCAGAACTTACTGGACAAATGAATGGCTGCTTGGATGTGGCCATCTTTGATCCTTGGTCCCGGCGCCTGCACAGCTTTGTCACCAGGCAAGCTGGTGATGCATTGCACCATTGCGCATGCGCCGCTAGACACGTGACCCTCCGGCGTCTCGTCGTACCAGGAAGAGGTGTGGATGGTGCATCAGGAATCGGGATGAGCATGAATGGGGGGTTTGGCATTTGATTCATAACAAATCGAATGTTAGAAAATGTGTATTCGTTCTAATAGGTCCCCTTTGAATGTCGTAGGATTCTATTTGATATGAATGTATTCATATGAATATCTGATATGAATGCATACGGATCCTGTATTCAGATCCTATACAAGAGCATACGTATTAGATATGTAACCTATACCAACATATATTCATCAGATAGATATCCTATATGAGTGCATATGTATCGATACGTATCCGATATGCATTCCCAGTTTAACGAATGCATGGACTATTCCTGCAAAGGATCCAAAACATTAGTATTCATATGAATGTTTATGTATGAATGTCGTAACATTTGATTTGTGTCCGAATGTCCAAATTCGTATGAATCCGTATGAATAATGAATGTTATGAATATTTGTGCACATCCCTATCCTGGAAAGTTACCGGCTCTGGCGCAAGTGTAGGCTTGGTGCGTGCAAGGGGCACCTAAATCCACACCATGTGTGGTGCACACAAGGTAGGCTCCTGCATGGAACGAGCTCTTTCTGTTAAAAAACCAACAAGAACCCATGCTCCTTCATGTGTCGATGCTCCGCCCGGGAGCTTATTGCACTTGCACTATGGGGCCAAATGCACATTGGTCCTTCGTGCCTAGGGACTGCATGCCCGTTTCGCCTAAGGCAGATGAGAACTGAGTCAGATGAGGTGTCTGCTTCTCTATCAAAATCATAGAATGGAAATGAATAGAAAAAATAAGCCAATAAATAAGAAAATCCCAAGGAAGGGGAAGGAATGGAGCAAGCAGAGGAAGGAGCAGACAAGTTCTGCTTTAGATCAAAGGGTAACGTGGCACATGTTAGAAACATCAAAAGGAGATGCTGGAGAAACAGTTTGGGGAGACAGGAAGGATTACCTCTAAAGGCGGGTGAAGGTTTTGCTTGGCTAGATAGGCTGTGGTCTGATCCAGAAGGATGCCCCTTAATTCATGGAGGACAGGGGTATCAATGGTTAATAGCATGGATCCGCAGCTAGCACTGGTCCTGTCTATGAGCAGGTAAGACAGAAAGAGTCCTAGTTTTTCTAAATCTTTATTTTTGTACCAAACAGTTCACTTTTGTAGGGAAATGGTTCAGAGAATTTACTCATAAACATCCACCATTCTGTTCCTTTCCAACTTCTCCTTTAGGCTCCTACAGCTTGAGAAAACCCTACAATAAACAGCTACTTCTTGTCACAAGCTTCTGAAGCATTTGTCCTTCACGATGTGGTCATTTCTGGGCTGTTTCCTCTTCGGAGCCATGGTAGCTACAGGTGAGGTGATGTCATGGCTGCCCCGGCTTCGGGGTTGTGCAAAGGCAGGTAGCCCTTGCACTGATGATCATCTGCCAGTGTCATCTTCTGGCTTTGTTTTTTGGTGCAGTGACGGCATCTGGGATATTGCTCATCACTAGGACAAAAAGTCAATTGAATTCCACCACCACCCCCATTGTCTCTCCAAGGTACTTGCCTCCAGTGTGAGTATTGCAATGCTGTGGGCACCACCTGCACTGGCGATATGAAGACCTGCAGTGATGACGAAGACACCTGCATTGTTATCCTGAAAGAAGTTTTTCAGCGTAAGTTGTCTTAGCTTGGAAACTCTGCACCAGCAAAGGTCCTTCAGACCCTTTCTGCACTTGCTTTTTGGTCCAAATCTAGGAGCCTCTGGTCCAGATTCTGGGCCTCTCCCTCCATTCATTAATGTGGATCAAAGAAGCCCCACTCCCTGTTATTGCAACTCCATCTGCACAAGATGCCCCTTAATCTGCATCTCTGGCAAAGCTGTTCCATTGGGTTTACAAGCGGTGGACTACGGGCCTTACTCTGTGATCTGAAACCAAGAGGGACGGTTTTTCGAGAGCTTGCTGCAAGGTCACCAACACCTCAGGCTCCAAAGCTGGGAACTATGCTTCCTAGCCTTTGTAGGTATGTGGAGGTGGTTGCAAAGTTTGTGCAAGCTTCACGGCTGTGGCACCGATCTGGTCCATGCCTCCAGAAGACCTAGATCAGTGGGTCCAGTGATTCCAGATCCACTGGTCCAGATCTAATGAAGGTAAAAGCAGAAAGGGCCTCAATGGCTTGTTTCCTGGAGTAGTGTCAGAGAGACTCAATCTTCTACTTGAGCAGAAGGAAAACAGAGACATTCCTCCCCATTCTAAGACTGGAACGGGTTAGGGCATCAGGATGTATGGTGCATTTGTAAAAAGAAGAGTTCAGGAAAAAAATAAGAGGAAAAATGCAGGTTAGGATCTTATTAATGGAGGTGAAGCACCCATTACCTTCACAGCCCACAAGTCCCTGCTGAAGTAGGTGAAGAAAAGATGCCACCACCGGATATTTAATGGAATTGTTACTTCCGTCTGCTCCCGTCTCCCAATATCAATGAAACCTAATTTGACCTCCCATTGACCATGACTAGGAGTGTGCATGAATGCCATTTTCAACATTCAATTTGATTCACATGGAATATTCCAAATTGTCCAAATTGGTATGAATAGAGAAAAAAACGAACATATTAAAATTCGAACCAATTCAAACACATTCCTATCGATTCGTACGAATATTCGATACGAATTTAATGATACGAATGTTGACAACATCTGTATGTATCCGTACGCATCCGTACGCGTCCACATGCATTACGTTTTCATTCCGTACATATCCGTTATGGATGTGTACGTATACAAATAAGGTGTGTATGAAAATGCAGGTAATGCGTAGGTATCTATACACATACGAATGTTCAAATTATTTGAACGAACGATTTGAAATGTTTGTATTTGTTTGAATATTAAAAAATGAATGCATATTTTGAATATTCTTGCATATTCCTAGCCAGCACCCTCAGGGTGTTTCTTTAACTCCCATGAAAACAACCATTCCATCTTCAGGGTGCAGGAGGAGGAGAGAAGTTCAGATGCAAGGCCTCCCCCAGCTAATCTTCCATGATTCCCATCTTTTTCTTCCTCCCTCTCAGTGCCGTTTTCCTTGCATGCCATAGATATAATGGAGTGATGCTCAGTTGTTCTATCTGTGACTGTCCAGCTGAAATAAACTTTCTTGCCTCTCTTTCGTATCTGTGTAGCTCCTGCAGTCATAAAGCTTATCTCTAAAGACTGTGGAAAGTCTGCTGTCTACAGTGATGGAGTAGCTGAGTTCAGTATTGGGAATGGGGTTCAAACAAGAGTATGGGTCAAATGCTGCACTGGAGACGCCTGTAAACCAGCCACACCTCCTGGTATGTATGTGCTTAAGTTCTTTAAACTGATTAGGTATGGTGGTCTTAGATCAGCCCCCCCCCCCGATGGTTGATGCTTTCGCTGTTGGGTAACACCAAGTCATGGCTGGTTCCTGGTTGAGTGTACCTCCATGCACCTCCATGCAGTTTTCTTGGCAGTGACCCAGAAGTGGTTTGCCATTCTCTTTTCTGCGGAGAAGCTGGGGATCAAACCGTCAACCTTCTGCTTTCCAGGCAGTTTGATCTACCACTGAGCTACAGCCCCAGATGGTACAGAACTGCAACTTCCGCTTCACTTCATGCCATTCCGTAGCATGATGTCATCATATTGTTTCTTGAACCCACTTCTTTTTGCATATCTATAATGATCCCAATATATTTCTAACAGCTCTACCACCTCCAGACAACAAACCTAATGGACTGCAATGCCCGGGCTGCATCGGGTTATTTTCTGATGACTGCTATGCAAATCCTGTTGCCTGCACTGGCCTGGAGAACAAGTGCATTGATTTTGCTGGGAGCGTGACAGGTAGCAAAATGGTCTTCTTGCAAAAAAAAAACCCAAAGAGGGATACATGGAAATTGCTTCTTAACAATCACATCGTGGTGGGGAAACTGATACAGAATGAATGTTCATGTAGGGATATAAACCTACAGGTGGGTTCTCCATTGGGCCTTATTCTGGATTATATCTCTGAATAGTGACCTACTGTCTGCATGTTGGGGCAGATTGTGGCATGCTGGGCATGGCCTGTTGCAGCCTGTGGACAGCACGGGTGTTTTCGCACTTCCCTTCCCAGCCACTGGAGGGGAAAGAAGCGTGATTAAGCAGCACCGACTAGTGCTCGCATTTGGAACACTGGTCAACTTTGGCTGTTCCTTCCCCCCGCAATTGAATACTTACCTGATTCTGTCCCATGGCCGGTTCTCTCCTGGGTGTCCCCATTTTGGCTGTGGCACCCTGCACAACTGCATGTGCCTCAGCACATTCGCCATGATGACACCGATGCTCTGCGCACGCGCAGTTGCCTCTATAGTCGTCTGAGGTGCAGATGGTCATGCCACTGGTCACTCCAGGTAAGTTCCTGGTAAATGTTGGTTAAAGTATGAAGCATGATTTTGTGCTCCATATCTAATCAACTATTAGTGAACTTCTAGTGAGGCAGGGCACACTTGGAGGCTGTGGCAGCCTTCTCCACATGCATACACTCTTCACCAGAAGTTCACTAATTCTTCACTACTGTAGAGACTGTAGTGTGAATAGGTCCCAGGTCCTACTTTAGGATGTAACCTGGAATAAGGCCTAGTGTAGAAAGGGCTTCTGTGTTTCTAATTTAGCATGGGAAACAACCCTTATAGCAGTCTAGCCCTTCTTACAAACTGCTTGTCTAGTGGGAAACTAGACATCCATCGTGAGGCTACTGAATGACTCAGTCCCTATACCTAGCTCTCTTTCTCCTTTCCTTAATCAATGCCCCTTTCTGCCCTTTCTGCACTGAACTATAGATTTGGTGCAAAGGGTCTCTTGTCTGGATCCTGGGCCTCCTTATCTGCTCGTTAATGTGGATCAATGAGGCCCTACCCTCAGGCTTCATCTGCACAAGATGTAGCCAGAACCAGATTAATAGGCCTGGATCTGCATCTGCTGTAGAGCAGATTGAGTAATCATGCTAAGGGCCTTAATCTGGAGTGGATGCCAAATTACATGCTTGCTTAGAGTGATTAGATGACTCTATCTGGTTCTGATTACCAATGCACCATTAAAAAAAAAAAGTAGTTTCACAAAACTCTCCCAGCAGTTTGTCTGTGCTTTGCCAAAGTTGGAACAGCAGTTGGAGTACATAGTTATGGCAACATTGGGAGCCAAGCAGTATAGAACATGTACCAAAGCTCTGGGAGGGTAGACAATGAATGTGCCCTATCCTAGGGTAAATGCACGTGGCTGTAATTCTGCCCAGAATCTTCACAGTTTCCTGGTCATTTCTCTTTGAGGACATCTAAGGTGGCTTTTCTAATGGGCCAGACAATTTCCCAGGGCTGATGTGACCACCGTCTTCCATTATCCATTACAGGTGGCTTGACCATGGATGTCGCTCTCAAAGGCTGTGCGCATGAAGCCATCTGCAAAATAGTTCACGAAGGACACAACGTATTTAGTGGTTTCGATGTCAATCTGACCAAAGCTGGATGCTATCCAGCTTCCAACACCATCCCAGAAGCTCCATAACTGAGGTCACCCACACAGAATGTCATTAACAGTTTGGTCCTGTGGTTCGAGTGCTGGACTTATCTCTCATAGTCACTGAGTTTGATTCCTCCCTCCTCTACAAAGCCAGCTGGGTGGCCTTGGGCTAATCACAGCTTTCTTTCCCCTCCCCTGTCCTATAGGAGAATTGCTCAATGGAATGCTTATAACTAAGAATCCATACATTTCTTCTTCTCCAGCAATTGAATGATTAGCTACCTTAAGAATCAAATTAATAATAAAAAATTCATATCAGTGAACAAGATGTTTTGTACTGAATTTCATTTGAACCTAAACAAGCTTTATTATAGTAAAGGGAAACCTTTGGGACTCGTGTTGATTGTTTTATTTAAAACACACGGTAGGTAACAGACAAAAATCCCGAAGTGATCTACAGCAACGTGACACACAAGAGGAAAGTTAAACATATGTAAACTGTAGCCAAATTATTATTAGAAACTTGTTGGAAAGAGAAAAAAGACCAGCTATTCAAATAAGGAAGTAGGTCTTCAGTAGTGATGTGCATGAATATTAGAAAATTCAACAATCCGATACAAATCCAACGAATGTTGACATTCGAATTTGAATTGGATTTAATAACATTTGAACTTAGACATTTGAACGGATTTTCCGGAACATTTGTTCGAATGATTCAAATGTACAAATACGTATGTATTACATCCGTTATCTGTACAAATATTATACATATTTGTGCTTATAATATGGGATGAAAATGGGATGCGTACGAAATGCACACAGATATGTACAACAGACATGAATGTTGTCGTCATTAGTATCTTTAAATACGAATCTAACGTTTGAACAAATAGATTTGAATGTTACGTATTCGAATCGGCTTTTTTGACATTCAGATATAAAACATTTTAATCAAATCGAATTCAAATGCAAATAGAACATTTGTACGCAGCCCTAGTCTTCAGTAGGCTCTTTTAAACTATAATAGAAACTTCATGAACATCAGAGAGGATAGCATTATGAACAGTAGAGAAGGCTTGGCTGTGGACAAGCAAACATTAAGCCAGCCTAAGCTTTGCAGCTTCAGATTAAATGAGGGAGTTTAAAAGATTCAAAATAGAACCAAACCCCCCATTTGTTTGGGGTTTGTTCAATCTGATCCAAACCCTGGACCGTTCACAAATACAGATACAGCCATGTTTGCTTTCTCTCTCTCTTTGAAATGGCTTTTTAAAGGCAAAATTGGCTTTTTAAAAAAATTGATCAATGACTCCTTGACATGCATAATGATTCTTTGATATGTATAAGAAGGGTGACAAGGTCCACCAGACCATCAGTTGCATTTGACTCTTCTAGTGAACATATCCTTGAAGATGGACCTCATGGCCATATCTGAAAGCGTAGGTCCAAAAGAGACTTATGGAACATGGCATAACAACCCCAGAACTGTGATAAGTAAGACAAAGACTGGAAGTGAAGGGTACACAATCTGGTTTTGTGTGTGTGTTCAGTTCAAATTGAATGGGAACAGGGCCTGGTTTGGTTTGATTTTGAACTTTTTCTTTCAAACAGCAAGGTATCTGAGGCCTTTTCGCACAGGCCTTTTCGGAACGCGTGCAAGACAGCTCCGGACGAGGCATTCGCATTGCCCCAGCGGGGCTTGTGCCGCCTCGCGTCCGGAGCTGTCTTCCATGCGTTCCAGATGCAGAGCACTTGAAAGTGCTCTGCATCCGTTCCAACGCGGAGGAGCCGCCTCGGCGCGTTCCGGGAGAGAAGCATTCACTCATGCTTCTCTCCCTGACAGCCGCGGCCACGCCTCCGCCATCAGCATGGGCCGGAAATCGGCCCAGCAGCTGATGGCGGTCGGGCTGATCTCCTTCGTTGCCGGGCTGTGAAAGCGATCGAGCAGCCGCAGCGAGGCTGGATGGCAGTGAGGGGCCCACGATTCAAATCGTAGGACCCCTTGCCACGCGTTCCGGCGCTCCTGTGTGTGAATGGTGAAAGCGTCCGGAACTGTCTTAAGCTGCCCGCCTGCACGCGTTCCAAACGGAACGCATTGCAGTGCGAAAATCCCTCTGGTTTGGTCTAAACAACTTCAAACCACAATCAAGCAGTTGTGTTCACTAGGTTCATTAGAACAGTCCAAGTTTGGTTCAAATTCAAACTCTGTTTTTGAACAGTCAGGGTGTTCAGTCCAAACTAACACCTTTTTGAGCACCCTGTTTGAATTAGGCCAGTTCAAACCTAAACTAGTTTGGCACATGTTTACCCATGACTGAGACACTGTGCGTAGGCAGATGCCACCTTCAGACTCATCTTCAGATTGCAGGGCTGGTTCTTAGCTGCTATGTCTTTTAGAATGTTTGTTTTGCTTTGCACCATTGTCCTACATTTGAAAAAGAAAATAATAGGTAGAATATCCACATGCCAGGAACAAAATCGTAATATTTATTTGGTTTAATTCACAAGTGCATTCACTAATAGCAATGTCAGGTTCAAGTAACATGGTATTGAGAAGAGTCAGCACCAGTCTTCTTGGCGGGCCTTAAGAAGAATGTTACAATGATGGTGTGCTTCTTACATAATGTGCTGTGTTATGTACACCTACTGCTCCCAGCCATGTGCACATAACATGTGGAGAGTGGAGGGCCACAGCTGTCATCTGGTGTGTGAAGAGCACAACAGTTCAAACAGGAGCTCCAGGGTATTTGTGGTGGAAAGAAAGTCAAGCAAGGATCTTCATGAGGAGAAGTCCCACAAAGCCTTGGAGGGTGCATCCAAACCTCCCTCTGCTCACTGACGCAGAAGCAAGATGGCATGCACCTTCTCCAACAAAAGGCAGTGTGGCAATATAGAACACCCCTCCCTCGAAGGCCTCACAGAATTCTTTGTTCACACAGCCCTTCATAGCCACTTCTATCGATAAGACAGAAAAGCCTGCAGAGAGTGGGGAAAGATGAGCATCACCAGAAGAAGGAACTCTGAGGCCAATTCACACTTGGTCTTGTTTCAGAACATTCATACAAATAGTTCATACATTTGTTAAACTGGGGATACGTATTGGATACGTATGTTTTATAGCCTCTGTATAGGGATATGCACGAATATTTGTGACATTCAAAATTTGGCCAAATTCAGCTGAATTCGGGCATTCAAACTTAAATGCTAACACCCAAATGAATATGAATGTTTCCAGACATTTGTACAAATAGTTGGGACGTTCCTTAAGCAGGGAAAACATATCAGAGACCTATCTGTTCATTATTAGAGACGTACCTGTACATATCAGATACTTATTGAATGTTCGTACAAAATATGTACGAAAAGATTTGTATGGAACAGGATTTTACAACATTCAAATGCAATCTATTTGTCTGAATACAGATTTTTGAACATTTGTTTTGTGCACATCCCTAGATCCGTATGCACTCGTATCATAGAGTCGCATGAATTCATATGAATGCATTAGTATTGAATAGGATCCTACCACATTTGAATCCTATCACAAATGAATACAGATTTTGTTAACATTTGTTTCATTACAAATCAAATACCCAGCCACACCCCGAAAAATAACAGATCCCTGGACTCATTGGCTCTTTTTCACATTTATCTGGAGATCTGTCTATAGCCTGGCCTGGAAGAGAGTGGGGGCTGATGCATCCACATTAAGACAGAACATCTTCTGGTCTAGGCAGCCAAAATGGCTGCCTAAATTGAGACACTAATTCTAGTGCACTATTCTTGTCCCCTGGACGGGACATGACAGGAACTGCAGAAAGGCCCCTGGATTAAAACCCAAAGATTACCCAGCACTTTAGAGAAGTCGGTTTAGAACTGCCTCTCCTAAAACTATCTGGAAGGAGTTAAGAGCCAGGGAGAGCCCAGAAAGCAAACCAGAAGGACATGTTACCACTAGGCGCACTGCTTCCGGTGCCTCCAAAACCATATAACTCCACACAGTAATTCTGGACTCCAGCACAATAGGCAACGTCTTCCAATTTGCATGTTTTTCGCCCCATGTAAAAACAGGCTGGACATCTCTTCCCGTTGAGGGTTGTGTTCATGGGTGGCACTGTGAGACAGAATGAGACGGACAAACATTTGCGGCAGGAGAAGATGCTGCAGAGACAATCGGAGCAGAGAAATTAAAGACAGCGGATATTGGTGGCACTCTTTTGTTGTCTGTGTGCCTTGGAACTTATATGTACTCATGTGTGGTTTGAATGGGAGATCTGTTGCTGGATCAAATGCCCAGCAACAGAGCAGGTGTTCAAAAATGGTGGATCTAGGACTCTTCTGAGCCACTTGTTGTCCTCCCTGGAGTGGAACAGAAGAGGCCCAACCTCTTCTGCAGATGCTGGGCCACTGCGTCTGCACTGGATGCAAAGATGCCATTGCCATCAAATTGGCCATTGTTTCCAAGGGACTGAGAAGGCATCTTCACAGTCTTGCTGACATTGTCACATCAGAAGTTCCTCAGTGCCACTCACACATTCTTTCCTGTTCCATAATACATACAGATGCCCCATCGCTTGTTCCAGATCAGTCAGTGCTAGTATGGTTGTGGTACCAATTCACCTGGTACACCCCAATCCAGACTACTGCACCCTTAGTACAGATCTGATCCAGATTACCACTGGTTCCATGCAGACCACATGGACCATGGAACTCTATTTTCTCCTCCTGCTGTGGTGGTGTTTGGGCACAGTTTGTACATGCTGCCCCACCATAGTTTACCACAAGTCTATTGGAGAGCCTAATGTGGCTCATGGCTCAATTATTTTCTGTATTGAAAATCACCATCTTGCACTTAGGTGCTAGCAGAAAAAAAAATCTGGTTGAAATTAACTAACCATGAATGCCTGTGAAATAATTGCAACTAATATTTTTGTTGTTATTTTGTATTATGTGTTTATGAAAAATTAATTTATTTTTTTTAAAAAATAATTGTTATTGCAACCTGCCCTGAGATCTTCAGATATAGAGTGGGATAAAAATGCAGTCAATGTGATTGACTGACTGATTGATTGGTTGGTTGATTGATTGACTGATTGATTGGTTGATTGATTGGTTGATTGGTTGGTTGATTGATTGGTTGATTGATCGATCGGTTGGTTGGTTGATGATCGATCAATCAATCACAGATCTCAGCTGTTTTCCGCCACCCATTTCTTTAGAACATATAGGACGCAGTTAAAAATGCTGTGCTAACCATGAAAGGTGTGTCAGTGAATTACTTACTTTGTTTTGTATTATTGTTGCACATATCTCCCTCACAGCAGGAGACCTGGCTTGACATGATTCTTCCTTCACCTATGTTAATATGGGTCACACCTTCAAAACAGTTCCCAGATTGGACACACAACTTCTCTATAACCTTTTGTCCTGCAGAGATCCCAAACAGAGACATGATTTTTCATATTCATCCCTTCTAGCACTGTGGTGGTTTATGCATCTTAACATCAATGTCATGTTATATTTTATCATATATTGTAATGCTTAATGAGCGAAACTTAGGATTAAGGGATGTGCGTGAATGGGTATTTTTGCATTTGATTTGTATCAAATAAAATGTAAGAGAATTCATATTCGTTTGAATAGATCCCCTTTGAACATTGTAAGATTCTATTCGATACAAATATACATATACATATACATATTTGGATACTGTATGTATCCGGTAACCTATCTGCTCTGGAAATGTCAAATCCACCCTGAATCCACTTTGAATCGACTCTCAAACTATGTTGAATTCACTCTGCATCCATTGCAGATGTGAATTCTGCAACTGCTTTCCCACCTCCCTATTTCATGAATGTTCCGAATCTTCATGCAAATGTTCTGAAACATTCGTATTCGTCGAATATCAGTGTGTGGGTGTCATAACATTCAAGTCGTATATGAATGTCTGAATTTGTACAAATTTGTATGAATATTGAATGTTACAAATATTTGTGCACACCCCAACTCAGGATCTGAATCTGGAAACAATAAAATTGTCATTTGCTGTTCACAATCAACTAGGGGGCAATGTGGTGGAATATCTACTCAAGCACCACAGAATTCTGCAAAAGGCATTTAAAAATTACCAACACGGTTTCAGTAGCTCAATCTAGAGGAAATAAGAGCAGTAATTATAGGGATTCAATTATCCTGGCTACAAAGAGTGAGCGAGGGAAGACCAGGGGCCATTCTGCACTTAGCTGATTAGGCTGCTGTGCACTAGGGCTGGTAAACCTCTGGTAAAGGTGGACCATTTGTCCATTACTGGCCAGAAGTGTGAATGGTCCTCCTATTTACCAGCCTCCACTGTTGTGTCTGAAACCAGAAGTTCCACCTTCTCTCTGCCATGATTGGCCATTCTGTAACATGCTCAGATGCCATTGCAGAGGGGCGTGTGCAAGCAGAGGAACATATTGCAGCTGATCACATCAGCACCTGTGATAACATGTGCAGTACCCACTACTCTGACCGGGGATTAGTGGTCTGGCCACATCAGAGGTCAGTGATCGAACATGGCCACCATCGCGACCACACCTGTGCAGCCACAGCCTCCCCCACCCACCAACCACAGACATCTGGAAGAAGAACAAATAGTTGAGCTGTTGGATGCTTCAGGTAAGCTTTTGGTTAATATTGTTAAAGATGTGGAGCAGGATTTAGTGTTCCACACCTAATCAACAATTAGTGAACTTATGGGGAAGCAGGACATGCTTGGAGGCTGTAGCAGCCTCCTCGAAGTACAGATGCTCTTCCCCAGATGTTGCCTAATTGTTGACTACCAGCCTAAGTGCGAATGGGCCTCAGATCAATCCATTTATACCTGAGTTTGAAGAATTATACCTGGTTTTCTGCACTAGCAAGTGTACAAAGGACCTTCCTCCTCATCAGTGCAGAATACAGGAGGCCCTGCCTCTTGGTATTAGACTCCATCTGCATCAGATGGAGCATAATCCCTATCTGGATGGCCTAGAGCCAGATCTCTGGTAGACCTCATTATTGAGAACTACCAGTGTACCACTGGGAGAGAATACAGATCACAGAGTCATGTAGATGGCACACACTTCCATTTGCTGGATTACCAGGGGACCGAATTTGGTGACACAAATAAGGTGTGCTGTTGAAATGGGTCCCATGGGGACTGCATGACTAGGAACTTTTGTTCTTGATCACATGAGCTTTGGGGCCACTATGGAGACTGGTCCACACTGTAGCACTGCTGTGCAGACAGTGGTGCTTCACGCTAAGGGCAACCCATCCCATCCTTGGGATGGATTGCATAATCCGGATCGCCAAATCTGGATTGCTACTGCTAAGTGCAGCAAGGCCCATGGAGCAAATGGTAGAGGAGGTACTATAAGGCTACAGTTCTCATGAAACCCACTTGAAGATTGACCTCACTGAAAATACACATGAGCCAGCCGTGTGATTTGAAGCTTGAAGGAAAAGATCGACTCAGTTTTACCATGGGAGAGCAAAGTGGAAACATTCCTAAATTTGCCCCACGTATCATTGGACCTTATGAGCAGCTGCTGATCTTTCTGCACTTACCATGAGCATTCTGGGCCTGAATAGTGGCACATCTGTTCAAAGTCGAGTAACAGGTCCGTGGAGCTCCTACGCAAGTGTCACCAACGCTATTGCAAAATCCACATTGTAGAGGCATCCCTAAAGCAGAGAATTGAGGAGATCTTGAACAGATTTCCTTCTTGTTGGTCTTATTTGCTTATCTGATTAGCTCACATTAAGGCCCTTTCGGCACTCGTTGATGATCCAGATGAAGGAGGCCCTTAATCTGGATCGTGAGCCTCCTGGAGTGATGGTGGCAGCAGGATCAACTGACCTGTGCATTCTCTGCAAAGCTCCCTTTTCCAGGGTTTCAGGCAGAAATTCTGAAGCTGGGAAATTTTCATTCCCTGCCCTTGAAGTCAGATAAGAGGTATGTGCAAATGATCCTCTGCCCTGCCCATGGGCTGAAGCAAAAACTGTGACCCAGGACTGGTTCCATTCTGTGCCCTCTGCACAGTCTATATTCTATTTCCAAAGGCTAAAATTGCATTTTTTTAGTGCTGCAACCAAAATGGCGGCAACCTGGCGGGGATCAGACACACACCCAGAACAAGGTAAATGTCTGGTTGCACGGGGCTTAAGCTGACATGGACTAGTATTCCCTAGTGTGAACACCAGTACATGTTAGTCTCATCTGTACTTTTGCTGTCCAATGGGTAGGAAGGCAAGTGCAGAAACACCGGTAGACTCAGAGGTTGGGATCTCAGTAAACAGGCAACCGCTCCTGGCTGTGACCTTCAGAAGTGATAGGAACAAGTCAGATGATCACCTAGATGGCTACCTTCATCCAAAGCCTCCACAGACAGCTGTCATTCAGTTGCCAACTGGGAGGTCCCTTTCCAGGTCCTGATATAGTCCTGTTGGACTTACCTTTACCTGCCAGGAGCAACAACATCCCAGCTTTAAACCAGTACCGGGTAAGGAGATGCATCCAAAAAACAATGTTTGGCTCTTTGGTTGATGTGCCGAAGGAGGAGGAAATGGGCTCCACGGAGCTCATCAAGCATCACAGGGCTACAGGAATTGTGTCACCTACCCTTGAAAGAAAATAAAAAGGAAAGATCATGTAAGTAAGAAAACTCTTTGGAGAACCTCCCATTTCGTGAAAAACTCTAAAACAGTGAAGGAAACCCACTGTGAGTTCAACCAGAGTAACGTATCCTACGGTTGCTTTCAACTGTAACTTTGTAGTCTTGCTTGGAGCAAAACTGCCATCCCCTCTCAAACTGCTGGTCCTTGAGAGCAACCAAAGCCTTTTCTGCACTTAGGGTGTTTTTCTACTGTCACTAGAAGCCACCATTAAGTACCCATCAATGGGTACAAAAATGTCATTACGTACCCATTAATGGGTACTTAATGGGTACTTTTAGTGACAGTGGAAAAACACCCTAACTTAATCCATATTAGCTGGATTTGTATTAGCTAGATCTGGATCAACCACAGGCAAAGGCATCTGCATTGAGTGGGCTTCAGAACAGCAGGTGCGTGCTAAAGAGTGCTAGCGCAGATGGACTGTAGACCACGTTTGTCTGGTTCACCACTAATCCAGGGGCATTTTTGCACTTCATTTCCCATCCTGTGGAAAGGAAAGTTGTGATGAACTAACCTCGACTAGTTGTCCCATAGCCACTTTAAACCGGTCTCCCTCTGGAGCACTTCTATGCACTGATTTTGTCCCGAGGAGTGGCCCAACCATGAGGTCCATGCAGCCAGTGAATTCGTAGAGGGGAGTGTGGGACGTGCAGAAGACAATGCTGAAGTTCCCCCAGCCATCGAGGGGTACCGCATCAGAGTGATACAAAGCTAAAAACTTAGATTGGTCAGCCATTGTCGGGATGTGCATAAATATTCTAAGCATTCAAAATCCAATCGAAGTCGTTCAAATGTGGACATTTGAATTCGAATAGAATGTCTTCACATTCAAATTTAGGCATCTCAACGAATTTTGAATCTTCCGAAACATTCGTTTGAATGATTTGAATCGTTCGAATATCATACGTATCTGTACGCATTTGCACCTATAACACAGAGCGAAAACGGAATGCATACAGGATAAAATGGGATGCATACAAAATGCGTACAGATAAGTATAACACATACAATTGTTGTCGACGTTCATATCTTCAAAATCGTATCTTAACATTCGAACCAATAGATTCGAATGTATCTGATTTGAATCAGGGTTTGCTGCATTTGGATTTTAAACATTCAAATCAACCTCCTGTGAAGCAATGTGAGATGAGCATTTCATGTTCAGCAGGTGCCCCATAGCCAACCACCTGTGGTACAGACCCAAGCATAGTTGCGTCGCCATGTTGCACAGATCATTGCTGTTTAGAGCTGTGGTATATCCCTGACTCAGAGTCTCTCCTCCAGACGTGAGTCGATATGGTGCCCTCCAGATCGTTTAAAACCAACTCCCATCAATCCTTTGGACAACTTTCATGGATGAGTGGGGCTGTAGACCAACACATCATAAGGAGAGTAGGCTAAAGATGTCTACTTTAACTGTGCAACCATCATGTTTTCAGTTGATTGATTGACTGATTGATCTTACCATATCCAAGCTGTCTGAATGTCTAGCTGTTTCTATTCACTCCTGAGTGTGAGGAGGTCCTGGTCTACGGGCAGCATTTAGGCTGATGGTTTTTCCTCCTCAAAAGACATGCAGAACAGCCTCTCCTGTCTTTCTTCCAGCCCCAAAGGGGCTGCAGCCACATTCCTGGCAGAGTGATGGCAGGTAGCAGATGGCAAAAGAGGTTGCGGAAGTTCTCAGGAATGAATGTTCCAGTGGCTGGATGATGTGGGGGACAGCAACCTCGAGCTGGAGCCTTGGTTATGAAGGGTTCCAGCTGCAGGGGCCTCCTACTCTGATGGGGTGTTCCTATTGTGATGCCCTTTGGAGGAGTCCACCAGAAGAGCCTGTTAGAGGGGGAAATGGCCTCAAGATGCCTAGAAACTAGGGATGTGCATAAATATCCATCACATTCAAAATTCGTACGGACTTGTCTGAATTTGGATATTCAAATTCGAATCAAATATTGGTACATTTGAAGATTGACAGTAGAATATGGATATACTGTTTCAAAGCTTTGTTACGTTCATGAACCTGGGGAAGTGGGAAAACGGCTGCCCCAGTCACATCTGCAACGGATCCAGAGTGGATTCAGAGCAGATTCAGAGTGGATTCAAAGTGGATTTGACACATTCAGAGCAGGTACATAGGGATGCGAAGGGGACTGGTGGCAGGGATTCAAACTGGATTTGTATCGAACATTCGTAGAAAATTTGAAGGTGATCTATTCGAGCGAATATGAATTTTCTTGCATTTGATTTGATATGAATCAAACACACACAAAAATCCATGCACATCCCCAGTGGAAACTGCTCTACATCTATATACTTCTGAGGAATCACTGCAGCAGATGCTGCATTCATTCCAGAGCCTCATAGTTGCCAAATGCAAAATGGCATTTGCCCATTTAAGGGGACTCAAAGCGGCTGGCAAAGCTTCTATTCTCCTCCCCACAACAGATACCCTGTGAGGTAGGTGGGGCTATGAGAGCTCAGAAGAGAGCTGTGACTAGCCCAAGGTCACCCAGCTGGCTTCATGGGGAAGGGCGGAGTCAAATCCGGTATTCCCAGATAAGAGTTTGGCTCCCTAACCACTAGACCAGGATATATTCCAAAATAAGTAAGGCCAAGAGCAGAAGAGCCATGGTGAAACATAAAACAGTGAAAACTTGGATACTTAGGGCAAACTGAATCCTTTATTCTCTGTACAGCTTATGGTCTGTGCAAGGAAATCAGGCAAGAATCTTCACCAAGAAAGGTCCAGCAAAGATTGTGAAGAGGCCTCCAGGCAATTCTGAAGCACTACCAATGGTTGCTGTAATGGCAGGTGTGCATCCTCCTAGTCCATTTACTACGACGGAAGCAATGAATACGGAGCCCTCATTATAGGCCTCACAGAACGCTTTGTTGACGCAGCCCTTGATGGCAATTTGACGTGCTGAGGGTTTATGTCCTATAAAGTCAGTGAAAGATGGCCATTAGCAACAAAATTCTTATCTTCTGTAAATTTCATTTAGGCCACATTTTTAAGCAAATGAAAGCAGGTTACAGGGCCTTTTCACACCTCACTTCTGTGGTGTGATATTCCACAGAAGTTATGGATTGGGATGGGGGCTGGTGAGTGATCGATGGTGCAGGGTCGGGCGGTCATTGACTAGTGCTTTCAAGTGCGAGTGCTAGTCAACGTTAGTTCATCACGCCCCTTTCCTGTCCACAGGGTGGGAAGGAAAGTGCAAAATTGTCTCCGGTTAGAAGAGTCTGAATCAAATCAGGTGGTTTGACCTGGTTTGATTCAGATTTAACCAAAAGGGGCGACTTTGACTCAGGACCACTTGCTGGCAAGGGCTGTCCACCTTTGAGAGCCATAGCAACTCACCAGAAGGTGCTGCATGCTCCACCAAAGCCATTCAACAGTTGTAGCTCCCAGGGAGGCCGGCACCTGCCACATCTGGCGGGCCTATTCCCAAACCCCTTCAGCGATCTCAGTACAGGTGTGCTTAAAAGAGCAGAATAATTACCTAAGATTCCAAAGGTCTTAAAACCTACGATTCCAGCCAGGTCAAAACAATAATTCTCGCTTCCTGCACAGTCAATAATTGTCTCACCGTCACAATACGTTTTGTCCAAAGTAAAGCAACTTGGGCATTTCTTTCCATTGAGTGTGGTGTTTAATTTTGGCACTATGAGAGACAGAACAGGAACGAGAAAATAAGTTCGATTTAGAGTGGCAGGCATAGTTGCCAAATATAGAAAGAGAAAACTCCAGAGAGCCGCAGAATGTGACTTCATGATGTCACATTCTGTGTCCATACTAGCAGTAGCATGGACACATTCAAAGTACTTAGGAGTTGCTATGCATACATTTCTCAAACTTTTTTAATCATATACAAAAATGAATCAGGTGACATTTCTATATTCTGGAAGGAGACAACCACCTCAAAAATAACTGTGATTTAAATTCAACAGACACACACAAGGGATGTGCACAGATGTGTTTTTTGACATTTGATTTGTAACAAGTTGAATGTTTGAAAATTCATCTTTGTACGAATAGACACTTTCGAATGTGGTAAAATTTTATTTGATACAAATGGATTCGTACAAATTTGTACAGATATCCAATACGGATGAAAACATATCGGATACAAACAAATACATATCAGATAAGAATGAATACATATTGGATTTGAATGAATACATATCCGATGTATGTATCCAATACATATCCTGTAAGAAATCCACTCTGAAAGCATCAAATCTGACCTGAATCCACTTTTAATATGTTCTCAATCCATGTCGAATGCAATCTAAATCCATTGCAGATGTCAAGGAATGCTTTGCTTCTGTCAGCTCCAACAGCCCCACGCTTTTGGAAAACCTGGGCAATTTTGCATTTCCCTTCCCATCCTGTGGACGGGAAAGGTGTGTGAGAGCCTAATGTTGACTAGTCTTCACCTGATCGATCGCTTACCTGTGTTCGATTGCCAGGCCAATCCTCCTCAGGGAGCTGTCATCCTGAGGGCAGTGCCCTGTGCAACAACGTGTGCGTCAGTACCGGCACTATGGCGTTGCTGACACTCTGTGTAGATGTAGCTACATCAGGGGGTCCTGTGAGCTGCCAGTGCCCTTGCGCGGCAGCTCAGATGACCTCCTCAGCTGGTCAGCATGCTGATGGTCGCCGGCTGGAAGCGTTATGTAATTTACCAGTCAGGATTGTTTGGGTTGCTTGCGGTGCACCATTTTGTGCAGCACAGCTAGTTTACAATTACTCAACATCTGGGCAGGCAGGGGGTGCTTGTAGACTGTAAGCGCCTCCTGTAAGGGCAGATGCACCTGCCCAGATGTTGACTAGCTGTAAACTACAGACCAAAAGTGTGAATCCCCCTCTTGTTTCAGCTTTCAGCCCTGGCAAAATGGGAGGTCCAGAATTGGGCTAGCCTCCTTCACACCCTCCTTCTATCAACTCCTTGCACATCCTCAGCCTTTTGGCAAAACATTACTCATGATGAACCTGAGATCCATCTTTCATTACTGAAACGAGTACCTAAGTTCTCTGCAGTCATACAGTACAGCACAATATATGTGTCTGTAGACATCTTGACAGAGAGGAAGGAGAACAGAAGTAACATACTGTACAAGGAACAGGAATAACGTACAAGATGAAGCATGTTTGTTGCACAGATTGTTTTCACAACATGTAACCTTGTTTAATATGTTCTGAGTTTCACTCAAGCGAAGGATAGTGACTTTTTCATAGCAGCTACCTGCCTGAAGACATGATTTCAGAATGCCGTGTGAACCTGTAGAATAGAGGAAAGCGGAAGAGATGGATAATGTTTTACGTAAAGAGGCAATCCTCTTGTGGGTTCATCATCTGCAGCAGCGCACTTTTGCTTCACAATTCAAGTTTAATTTGTTCTGTGAAAGCCATGTGCAAAGTGAAAGTTGGTTAAGTTTCTATCATGGTTATATATTTTTACACTTACCTTAGGCAGGACTAGCCCAGTCTGGAGCTGATCTGGTGGTAGGAATTGCTCCAAAATACCAGGATAATCCTCCTACATTTGGAAGACTGTCTTGTATCTAACACCCCACATTGGCTCTGGATGTTATGTCTTTTCTGGAGCCACTTCTAGATTCCCTGAGCACCGGGAAGCAAAGTTCTTAGCCTCAATTTCTCCTGGGGGCCCATTTCAATGGTGCAATTTGGTGTGGTGCTGAAATGCATTCATCTGTTAGACTGGAAATGGATGTTCTGCTCAGTTCGTATTGGATGGAGCACAGCCCAAAATGACCACCTAGACTGAGATATTGGAGACTTTTCTAAAACAAAAGATCCACCAGAGGTCCAGGGTGCACTGAAATGGAGCAGCAGCAGCAGCAGAAGAGTTGACTTTTCTACCCCACTTTTCTCAACCATTTAAGGGGACTCAAAGCGGCTGACAAAGCTTTCTATTCTTCTCCCCACAACAGAACACCCTGTGAGGGGAGTGGAACTGTGAGAGTTCAGAAGAGAGCTGTGACGAACCGAAGGTCACCGAGCTGGATTCGTGGAGGAGGGCGGAATCAAACCCAGTATTCCCAGATAAGAGTACTGTCAGGCATTTAGGGGTTAAATGCAAGTCAGGCACTAAAATCACATTGTACTAAGCACTATGGCAACTAACTTGACAACCAACAGGTGGGATAACCTGCTGCACCTGTGTTGCTGAGAAGCTTAAATGTATAACTTTTGTTTCTTGCTTCGTGCCTCTAACCTGTACCCTTCGTTTCATGCTTCTATATTATGATTTTTCTGTGTACAAATTCTTCCTGTAAATAAAGATAAGCCTCCTCAGTTGTAAGAAAACCTGATCTCTTGGCCAGCTATGCCCGGGAATTGCTGTGCTGGCTCCAGCCCTAAAGCTGCACTTCAGTAAGTACAGCTCCCTAGCCACTAGACCAAACTGCCACTAAACCAAACAGAGAGGCATACAGGGGATCCATCTTGGTGGAACACCAAATTGTGCTACCCAAATGGGTCCCCATATAGCTCTGAGGAACTTTGGCTCCTGGGCATCAGAATCTTTGAAGCAGAATCTGAAACTCATGTGAGCTTCAGAGTGGTGCGGTAATGCTGAGGCTTGTCCCAGAATAGCTGTCCAAAATATGGTCTGGCTTGTTCTGGGATGGTTGGAGTGATCCAGCCCCCACAAATGCAGAAATGGTTGAAAGAGCTTCTGAAATGGACTCTACAGAATCACAATACCCTTATTAAGAAGAACGTGTGACTCACTGTGGGTAACTCCAAATACTGAAGGCTTTAGTAGGCTTTGGAAAGGCACCCACATCTATGAAAGGCAGAAAGAGCTTGTTTCTTTGTTGCAAAAAAATGGCTGCTTGTAACAGCTGTACACCTTTTTGCACTTACCTGAACTGGATCTTGACTGAATTGTGGCACATCTGTTTACAATCGGAATACAAATACCTGGAACTCCATAACAATTTACTTGTCTTTCGTTGCAAATTCCACAGATCAGAGGCATACCTAAAATCAGGAACAATTTCAGGTGTGTGTGGGGGGGGAATATTTCCTTTGGTTACAATTTTCACACATCTGAGGTACGCATTTTACCTGCTTTTTCATTGTCAGTATTTACTATTAATACTGAGATTAGCAAGATCTAGAAGGAAGGAAAATGAAACCCAGTCTAAAAGATCTGGATAGATGGGGTGTCCCCTGGAACTGGGCCCTGAAAGATCCAGACCTTGGAGAGGACCCCGTGCATTCTCCCAACCCCTCTAGCACCTGATTGCAATGGGTCCTAAATGGGGCAAATCCCAGATGACGTAGCACCCACTCCAATGCTCCAATGCTCCATTTCGCTGGAGCCAGAAGGGCCACCAGTGGTATGGCATGATTGGCCAGTGCCACTGTCAATCATGGCATACTCCCACTGACAGAGGATGGGGCGGAGAGGCAAGGCTTTGTAGCTACTTATGAAGCAACTACAAAAGCTCGACTCCATAGACAGGTATGGAGGCCATGCAAGCCTCTGTAGCTGTGAGTGGCAAGGCGGAGTCAGAGCCAGAGTTGCTGTGCTGCAAATGGCACCCACTGTGCCCGCCCCTGGACCTCATTTCCTCCACTCCCAGGTTGTTCATTCATGCCTAACCTTCTAGGACTGAAGGACTACGGGTCATCTCAGAAAAATGTACTGTTGACACGAACTACTCTGCTTCTTGGAAGGCCTGAAATGAGACGAGTTGTACTGAAAACCTTCTCAAGATCAGAGTCCCACTGATTAGCAGTCTGGCCTATTGGGAGAACTTGGCCAAGTGGAGAGGTGGCAATATGAGAGGAGAAGAGGAAGATGTGATGTGATGGGGAAGCAAAGGGCATGTCAATGAACCAAAACTTGTACCCAACATCCGGTTCTACTGAATCAACCAACAGGTAAGGTTCCGTTTACTGGGTGAGGCTTAGTTTACTATACATCCAAACTCCCAGAACTTCATCAGCAGATCTCTCTCCCTTACCTATATTTGTTAGGAACAGGAGAATTCCCACTTCCAGACAGCACAGAGAAAGAAGTTGCATTGGAGGCTTGATTTCTCCCCAGCCTTTGATATCTCCGTGGAAAGGGAATTGACCTGAAGTACCATATCACACTGATAGGACTACAGAGGGGATATCAAGTCACCAGAGAAAGAGAGAAGAAACGAAATCATTATATTGTGAGGAAAGCTTTGATGGAGGGTCTGTCCTAGAATTCAACTGAGCCCCGACATTAACCTAAGATGCAATATCTCTCCATTTTGGTAGGGATTATGCATTCCCCTCTCCGTGGTCCAAACCAACAAGCGTGGATCACCAGGCCTTCTGGTTTGGTCTATGCAAAGTGTGGTCTTGAACAGCTTTATCAGCATGACAGTGCTGGTCCAGACCAGCTCAGCTCCTTTGGTTGGCCTCCAAAGGCCTCAGAAAGTCCAATGTAGTAAGGTCTCATGTAGTCTCAGAGCTACTGGGGGACCAGAGGGGCTGGGGGTTCCTATGAAGGATTAAAGGCAAGTGCAGAAAGGGCCAAAGAGCACTTTGCATGTTGAATGTTGCATTTTATGAGTTTATGACTATGACGGGTGTAGCCACAGCCCAGCCATAAAGTGAGTGTTTGGAAAGGAAAGAGTCATTTATTCAATCCGTGAATATCATAGCAAACTACCTCTGTACCTGTCCAAAGAAGTGGGGCATTCTTGCACTTCCTTTCCCATCCCCTGCACGATCGAACACCTACCCTGTTTTCAGTCACCAGCCGGTCCTCTTCTGGGTGCCGCCATCTTGTGTGTGGCTCCCTCTGTGATTGTGTGTGTGTCAGCACCGCCATTATGATGACGCTTATGTTCTGCGCAGTCGCAGTTGAATCAGGGAGTCATGTGACCTGCTAGCACATTTGCATAACAGCTCCAATGACCTCCCTGGCCAGCAGAGGTGCAGATGGTCACGGCTGGATGCTTCTGGGTAAGTTAGGGTAAAGGTTGGTAAGGTTGTGGGGCACTATTTCATACTCCACATCTAGCCAGCAGTTAGGCAACTTCTGGGCAGGCAGGGGGAAGTTCTATGCTATAAATGCTTCCTGCAGGTGCAGATGCACCTGCCCAGATGTTGCCTAATTGCATGCTATGAGTGGAAGTGTGAATTGGCCCCTGCACAGAGGTTTTTCATGTAGTCACCAAGGCTGTTTCTGCTTGGCTGAAGCTATCTCATGCTTGAGATAGCCTGACACTGGACTGCCAGTGTGCCAGCTCTGGCCAGTTTGCATCAAGGAGGTGTGCTGTTGGAGTTCTTGGAGGCTTGCCCTAAAGCTTATGTTTCCTATAGCTGGCATGGGGGCTGGTGTGGACCAGCGTTGCTGGGCAGACAGAGCTCTTCCAGACCATGCCTTGCCATGCTCTGGACCAGAGGACTACACTGGACCCAAACTCACTGGGTCAGATCATGGCAAGGTAAGTACAGAAAGACCCTCAGTCCCAACATCCCATGTTCTAGCATTGTTCAGGTATTGTTTAGCTAAACTTCCACAACCAAGCAATGAATTACAGCTTCTCTTTGATGGAAGTAAATGGCCCTTGAATGCATTCAGGATGCAAACGCCGTTAGTCCCATCAAAAGCAAATTGCTGCTTAATGTCTCCTGCCCATGTCCCCTAGTCATTCCCCCCCCCATGATATACTACAATTTCTACTCTAGGTTGTGTCCAGACTTGTTAATAGTGTGCAGCAGAATGCACAGTCGCTGTGGGGGCATCATAAATACAATCAATGGATCGTCGCGGTGACACATTATCCCATAGCTACTGCGCATATACTTTAATGCTGATTTAACAGTATTTGCAATGCAGTATTAAGAGACTTTGAATCGTCCCACCAGTCTGGACGGAATGGCAAGAAGAAGCAATGAGAACCTGGAGGGCAGTTCAACTCCAATTGGATGCCTCATCCCATGTGACCATGTGCAAAAGCTCAATCTGTTGCAGCTTCTGATGAGGACACTACGGGTGGCTGCTCTAGACTCCCAGTCACTGCTTCACAGCAGGTATGCTGCAGTTTTCCCCTTAACTGTGGATTTATTCCACTAGTTTGGAAGGGACCTTAGTCAATGGCCAGGAATGATGGGAGTTGAAGTTCAACCACTCCTAGAAGCCAACAGGTGGTGAGATAGCTTAGCCATTAAACAATCATGATTTATCCTAAAGAAGAAACATTTTCCATTGACAGATGGTTTTTGCTTTTTACCAAGCCCAGCTCTTTGAATTTCTAGCTTCTTCTCTTCTCTTGTTTCTCTTCTCTTCTTTTCTCTTGGACATGGAACATTCCAAAGCCAAGTGGATGGATACCATTTAGAAATGAGTCCAAAAGGAAGGGTTCCTTCTGCTCCCGCAACGAAGTCTCCAAAATAATTTCCCTTATCTGCTGATCTAGATATGAAGTTAATTGAGTGAAGGAAGGAAGGAGGGAGAGAGGACAGAGGACAGAGGACTTCTATTCTGAAGAAGTCATAGATGGTTTGCCCTTATTGTGATGTGTGATGTTCTCTGTGCAGTGGACAAAGTGGACAATAGATGGAGTGGACAATGGATGAAGAGGAGGGAACTGAGGATACTGTCCATACAAATGCAAATAGCCAGAACATAAGAGAACATAAGAGAACATAAGAGAAGCCTTGCTGGATCAGGC